>JAQHUG010000107.1:3575190-3615000 GCA_028555095.1 Dicrostonyx torquatus
TAATGGCCAGGCAGTGTGTTAAATGAATCCAGTTTGTGCATGATTATTCCGGGTATAAGCCAGGACCAAAAGCAGGCCGTGCGGCCATGTGACCAGGGGACCAGGTGAGACGGAACAAAAGGGCCCTCGTTCCTCTTAGGTGCTGGGAACAGCAGCTGCACCTATTACAACAACTTAGCCTCTTTATTATTAGTTTAGATAATTAAAATATCACATGGTTATCCCTGAATGTTCTCAATATATATGAAACTTTGTGAGGCTGTATGTAGTTAGACTGAGAACAATGCTGGCCTTTGAGTGGTGTTGGTGTAAAGAACATTAATACTTTAGTTGGAGTAGTTTTAAAAGTATAGTATGTGACTTAAGATTCTGAGTAGAGAGCTTGCTAATATTTACCCTAATAAAATTTGCAGACTTAAAGTTAGAGACAAGACTTTTGGTTTAAAGCTTCCAAATTACCTGTTCTATTGTTTATTTTTAATTAGACAAGCTAAACTTGAGATGGATCAGTACAAAGAAGAGCTGTCTAAAATGGAAAAAGAAATAATACATCTGAAAAGAGATGGGGAAAATAAATCCATACATCTTTCTCAGTTAGATATGATTTTAGATCAGACAAAGACAGAACTCGAAAAGAGAACAAATGCAGGTGAGTAACTAGTTAGCTTAATTTGACTTACATACAAATACCTTGTACTTGTAGGTGATGGTTTGAGTCAGAGTGGCCTCTATGGGCTTATACATTTGAATGCTTAGTTATCAGGAGTGGTGGAATTTGTGAAAGTTTAGGAGGTGTGGCCTAGTTGGAGGATGCGTGTTAGTAGGGGTGGACTACTGCTTCATTGTCTGCCTAAGTGCCACCGTGTTCCCCATCATGATGATAATGAACTAAACTTCTAAAACTATAAGCAAGGCCCCAATTAAATGTTTTTCCTATTTGTTGGCTTGGTTATGGTTTCTCTTCACAACAGAACATTGACTAAGACATTAATTATATTTAAGTGGAAAAAAATCAGAAGTTGGGGTAGTGAGGCTAAAAGGGATAGTGTTCCATATTTTGTCTCTTATAAGTTAATAAAAACAGATAGTCTTATTTATTTGCAAAGTTTTATCAGATTTTTTTTTTGCCAAGACCTCCTTATATAGCAGAGGAAGACAGTGAACTTCTGATCCTCCTATTTCCCCCTCTTTATTGTTAAAATTATAGACAGGGACCAGCATGCTTTGTTTATGCAGTGCTGGGGATTAAGTCCCAGGCCTTGTGCATTCTGAGTAAGCACTCTATAGACTAAGAGTTTTATAGATTCCAGCTCTAAGATTGAATATTCTTTCATTTGTGTGTTTGTATTTTATTTATGTGTCCTGTGATAGTGTGCACTTTTGTGTATGTGCATGCGGAAGCCAGAGCTTGAAGTTAAGTATCATCCTAGATTGCTGTCCTTCTTATTTTTTGAGACAGAGACTTTATGAAGGCTCACTGATCAATGAGCTCCAGCTATCTGTCTGTCTCCACAAACACTTAATACGGTAATATACAGTCTTTTGTATGGGTGCTTGGTATCTAACTGAGGTCCTCATGATTGCAGGGCTGGTGTTTTAGTAACTGATCCATCTTTCCAGCCCCTTGAATATTATTAATTATGCTTATTCATAAAGTTCTTAATAAAATGGTTTACATATAGTTCTTAAATGATTCTATATTCTTAACAGTGAAGGAGTTAGAAAGGTTACAGCACCACACTGAAGCTGAACTAACAGATACCATGCAGAAACGGGAAGCCCTCGAAACTGAACTACAGAATGCTCATGGAGAATTGAAAAGTACCTTAAGACAACTACAGGAACTGAGAGATGTACTACAAAAGGCTCAGTTATCATTAGAGGAAAAGTACACTACAATCAAGGACCTCACTGCTGAACTTAGGTGAGTTAAATAATAAGAAAGGACACCATGACTACAGGTATCTCTTTGATTACTTTGAGTCCATTGGACCATATCACAAAAACTGTTGTTGACTGTCTTGTTTTGTTTTTGAGCATCCCATGATTCATCTAAGCAAAATGAGAGAAGTTACTTTTAGCTGCTAATACTTCTGCCCTCTTTCTGTGATCAGTTCCACAGAATAGCTTTCCAGGTAGCTTTCTAAGAAAGGGGGGGGTGGAGTAGGTGGAGTGTAATTAAAGGAGGTCCGTGTGAGCTCATAATAAAGGATAACAAATGTTTATTGGGGATACCTACAAAAAGAAGGCTGCTGTGTTCCTCTATTCTGTTGACACTGGGAGCTGTGAACCAAACTCTAGCCACCAACCAAGCAAAAGAGGAAAAGTGAAGAGCACACAAACTTCCTGTCTGTGCTTACATTACCTCAGAGCATGCCCTAATGGGCACCTCCCCCTTTGGTCTAAATAAGAGGGTTCTAAACCTATAACAAAACTGTATACAATAAGAACAAATATCAAGTATTCTCCAGGAAAATAAAGGGCATAAACATAAACAAAAATAGAACTACAACCAACATAAACAACATCAAGGTATAGTTGTTAATGTCTCCCAAAAAATTACTTCAAGCTCTTTGCCAGGTTTCACTTCCTTCTCATAATTTCTTAATTTCATCATTAGTGAATGGTGCTGCAATTTCTGCTGGGTCTATTCCTACTAATTTACGAAGCTTCAATTTTCCTTTTATAATTAACTCAGAGACCTTTTCCCCATAAACTTATAATTTTTTACTCACTTTATGTGGTAAACCATTCTAAGATAGTATCTTCCCTCTGTATTAAAACTCCTGAAGGGGAATGTTCAGAAGGTAATATGACCAGAATGTGGTTAAGATTTAGATCCACACAATCCACATGTGTCTTCTATAATTTCTCTTCAATCAAAGTCAGTTCTCTCTCAGTTTCACCTGATAATTCCCTGGGATTACATAAATCCTTGCACCATCTTAAGGTTTTGTTTAAATTAATCAGGTCATCAGGACATACCTGGGAAATGTCTCCTAGCAAACTTTCGAAGTCATTAAGTATCTATGATTCATCTCCTAATTTGTACCTTATGTGATCTAATTTTCTGTAAACCTATTTTACAGCCTAAATAATTAATAGAATCTCCTCTTCGTATTTTTTCAGGAGCAATTTATAATCCCCCACAAGGCAAAATTTTATTCTTCAAAAATTCTTTCTAAAGTATGTATATTTGAATCAGAAAATAAAATGTTGTCCATGTAATGGTATTGATTCAGGAAATTGCTTATGTATCATTTCCAATGGCTGATTTACAAAATATTGTAAAAAGGGCAGGGCTATTTAACATTCCCTGTGGGAGAATGTTTTATTGATTATCTTTTAGCAGGCTGAGAATTATTATAAGTAAGCACTGTGAAAACCGATTTTTTTCTTTTTCTTGTAAAGGTATAGTGAAGAAACAATCTTTTAAATGAATAACTATAAGAGGCTATCCTTTACGCAGTAGGGAAGGCAAAGGAATTCCAGACTGTAGAGAGCCCATTGGCTAAATTGCCTTATTAACAGATCTTAGATCTGTTACCATTCTTCAGTTTCTAGATTTCTTAACAACAAATTCAGAATTCTAAGGGCTGATTGATTCTTCAATATGCTGAGCATCTAGTTTCTCTTTTATCACCTGTTCTAAAGCCTGCAGTTTCTCTATTGTTAAAGGTAATTGATTAACCTATATAGATTTCTTAGTTAACCATTTTAAAGGTAGGATCATTTGTACCATTTGAGAGTTTGTCAGTTGTTATTCTGTTTTTGATCAGCGTGAATGGTTGGTGACTGTTTTTTATAGTACTTTATAATTTCCTTCCCAGAAACGTGAGTTGGTTTATGAAACTTCATGAATGTTAATGTCAGTATTCCATTGCTACAACAGATCACAGACTCATAGATTCACTGCTATATTAGCCCATACGGCCTTAGCTTTCCTCTCTGTCCTTCTGACTGTATGTATTCAACTTATTTTGTGCTTTGCTTTAGCTGAGATAGGGTTACAATTCCTAGGAATTGAACATCTACCTGAAAAGGCCAATCCGGATGACAAGATTCTGGAGTAATAATAGTCACATTTGTTTCTGTATCTAATAACCCTTCCATTATAATATTACTTATTCATATTCTCAGCTTTGGTCTTTGACCATTTATAGAAGTCTGCCAAAATATATGTTTACTATTTTCAAATGGAATTTTTATCTTCCATGCTTATCCTATCACCCAGAGATGTATGGTTTTTTTAACAACAGGTATTGGATTTTCTAAGTTTCCTGGGGAGGGGTATCCTCCACAGTGACTGGGAATGACTGGATCATGGTTTACCTGGGTGCCTGTGAGGGGCCCTCCCAAGGAGTTTCCTGGTGGTAATGGGTTGCCTTGTTTGTCTCTTGTTGATCTATATTCATTGCTTCAATGTCAGTCTTTGCCAGATCTTCTCAATAATCTAGAAGCTTGAGGCCTTCTATTTCGGTCAGTCCCAGAAGAAACATTATTTCTAGGAATGCTCTGTTTACAATCCCTTCCTCAGATAGTCAGATTACTCAATATTGGCTGTCTGCAGAATCTATTCATCCATTGGTGCTGATCTGACCTTTAAGGGCCTAAGTATCTTTTTGCATTCTAAGTTAGCATTTTCAGAAAAACCAGAGTTTCAGTGAGTACTCATCTACATTCTTGATCTACTACCCCTATTTTACAGCTTTAGTTATTCTTTGCAAAAAGTTACTAAATTATTCCCTTGGGCCTTGTAGAACCTTTATATATGATTCACTTCTTTTTCCTGGTTCTTGAATCTTGATTGTCCCAAGCATTCAAGTCTGTTGTGTGGCATAGGAACAAGATGTGTTCATTGTATGTAGCTTGACTCTCTGAATCAGCATAACAGCCCTCACCATAAATTTGGAATTGGGAAGCCTCAAAACCTCTGATTCTACCTTGATGGTCAAGGGCCTTTGCTTCCTCCCTCCAACAACTCATCCTCTAAAACTGTGGTCCATGTTCTAAAGCAGCTGAGACTAATTGAAGCCAATCATGTGGAGTAACCTTTGAAGCCCATGTTTTAACTAACTGCCCCACATATGGTGAATGCATGCCATAAGAAACTAGTGCTTCCTTCATATTTTATAGATCTTTTATATGTATAGGCTCCAATTTACAATTTGTAAATCCTTTTCAATATTTAATATATGCTGGCTTTTCAGAAACAGTAATAGGATAAGTAGCTAAAACTCTTGAAAAGTCATCTCTGACTCTCAAAGGTACTGACGATGCTATGTCTTTACCACAGTCTTTTGTCTGTACCTCCTCTCCTTGCTTATCAGTTCTGAGAAGTTCTTTAATCATTTAAAATCTTTTTATCACTGTTGTTTTTTTGTAAAGTTTAAATCTCCTGACCCGTGAATATTTTTAATGATTTGATAAAATCAATTCATTTCCAGTTCTCATTCTGCATATGTGATTCCAGGTTTTTAATTTTCCCATTAATGATATCTTCTCATCTTTAGAGATTTTTTGATGGCATAAATTGCCTTCGAGGAGGAATGTTCTATCTGTTAGCTTGTCATAACTTTTTAACAGATTTTGATTGTCAATTTGAACAGTATGAATTCTTTCAGATAACTTTTCATTACCAGTCTGTAAAGTCTGTATCATTTCCATAAGCTTCTCATTCTTGATTCTGTTAACAAACCATTTCTTTAAGGATATAATATAAAGTATCAGACTAATTGCAACTATGGCTAAGAATGTATATATCCCAGGTAGGTCATATTCCTCTCCTAGAGTTCAGTACATAGTAAAAAAGAAAAGGTTTATAGATTCCTGGATGCTAATATTATCTGCAACTACCTTGGAAGTGATTTACATATTGCATTCTAATTTCAGATTACTTACCTCTGTTACAAGTTGCTATTGAGAGTTTAAGGTATAATAATGATGCTGGCCAGCTTGTGTCTCAGTTGTACCACCAAAGTGGTCCTGGGACAGTGCAGGCAGTCAAGAGAACTGAATGGGCATGGTGGGGCAGCTAGAGCTCAGCTGTGGAATGGGGGCTTAGGCCACATGGGTGTTGGGTGCCAGAATGTAATGTAATTATGGGAGGCCCTCGTTAGCCCATAGTAAAGGATAGCACATGTTTAGTGGGGAACACTTCTGATAAGAAAACTGCTGTGTTCCTCTGCTCTGTGGGCGCTGGGACCTGCGTGCCAAACTCTGACCACCAACCAAGGGAAAAGGGAAAAGGAACGAGCACACTTCCTGTCTGTGCTTAGAGTTCCTTATATTATGCCCCAATGGACTGGTATCTAAAAGGCTCTTAGCTGAATGAATTCTCACAAAAAGTAGGCAAGCAAAGCATACAGCAGTGACTAAGAGCAGAATATTATTAATAGTAACTCTGTATGTGTGGGTACGCTCATTTTATTCTTTTTTTTTTGTTTTTTTTTTTTGTTTTTTTTTGAGGCAGGGTTTCTCTGTAGCTTTGGAGCCTGTCCTGGAATTAGCTCTTGTAGACTAGGCTGGCCTCGAACTCACAGAGATCCTCCTGCCTCTGCCTCCCGAGTGCTGGGATTAAAGGCGTGCACCACCACTGCCCGACCTCATTCTTTTTAGGAAACAGGATCTCACTTTGTAGGCCATATTGGCCTTGAGCTTAGAGATCCACTTACATCTGCTTACCAAATGCTGTGATTAAAAGTTTGTACCACCATTCCCAGTCAATATGTTATTAATATTAAGGATTATGCCAAGGTTGTAACATATGGTCTCCTTTCCTTTAAATAAATTTATATGTATTTTCTGTTTTATATTTTTTTAATTTATTTATTCATGAACTTTATATATACACCAGAAGAAGGAATCTGATCCCATTACAGATGGTTGTGAGCCACCATGTGGTTGCTGGGAATTGAACTCAGGACTTCTGGAAGAGCAGTCAAGTGCTCCAAACCACTGAGCCATCTCTCCAGCCCTTTCTGTTTTATGGTTAAGTCCCTGGCCTAAATTAAATAAAATGCCCAAAAAACTAATTTTATTCAAAGTAAAGTTCTAGCCAGGCAGTGGTGGCACATAATACCTTTATTCCATCTTTCAAGAGTCAGAGGCAGGTGGATCTATGTGAGTTCAAGGCCAGACTGGTCTTCAGAGGGAGTTTCAGGACATCAAGGGCTAATAAAACCTCAGAGACAAAAATTGAGGTTCAACCTGAAGTTCAGATAAGCAAAACAGCCAACCACAATCTCTTACTTCATCCTCAGTCCAAAAATGGCAATCCTTCCTCCAAGAATCTCAGAATGAGTCTGAGACTGAGAGCTGTCTCCTCCCATCTAATCATCCTCTCTAGGACATGGTTTAAGGTATGCACCACTGGGATTAAAGGCATGCACCATCTGGTTTATAAGACTGACCTCTAGGGCTGTTTTACTCTCTGTTTTTCAGGCAAACTTTATTTTTAGAAATACAAATAAAATACCACTACATTTCCCCTTTGTGTCTAAAATTTTAAAAAACGCTGTAACTAATGTAAGAAAAAATATATACTAAGTACATTAACTATATACAATATATACAGGCAATAAATACATCAACAATGTCTCTAGCAATAAATACATCAACAATATCTAGGCCATTTGCTTTTGATAAATTCAGAGAAAATACTCCATATCTATCCTATCTTCTTGAGTCCAAAGTCATATACTTAATTTACTTTCAGTCATGACTTGCTCTCTGTGTCAGGTAAACAAGGAAAAGTATAACTATCTAGTCTTCAACTCCCTCAGAGTCCCAAGAAGGAAATATATTAACTGAGTTGGTATAGGAGGCTTCTAGTTAGTTCCCAACCACTCACATCCAAAATAATCACACAGAAACTGTATTAATTAAATAACTTCTTGGCCCATTAGCTGTAGCTTCTTATTGGCTAACTCTTATATCTTAATTTAACCCATCCATATTCATCTGTGTATTGCTATGAGGCTGTGGTTTATCGGGTAAAGTTCCAGTGTCTGTCTCTGACAGAGCTACATTGCTTCTCTCTGACTCTGCCTCCTTTCTCCCAGCATTCAGTTAAATTTCCCCTGCCTAGCTCTACTCTACACTTATCAGGCCAAGCCAGTTTCTTTATTAATTAACCTATTATACTCACAGCATACAGAGGGGAATCTCACATCAACTCCCCTTTTCTGTTTAAATAAAAAGGAAGATTGTAACTTTAACATAGTAAAATTACATGAAAGAGTTATTAATATTTGGAAATATGAGTATATTTCTCTCCAAATTGCTTCCTGTTTTTTGTTGAGTGAAGTAATATTGGGGGGGGGGTATTGTTTACAGCGACCTTTCAGGGGAGTCTTGGTCCATCAAACCACATTAGTCTGGAAGGATTCCACAGGTTCTCATCCTCTATGGAAACAAAAGAAGAACCTATTTTCCAAAGCAACAAATCCTTAGACCTAAAATTTTGAAATCATGATACCTTTAAAATATATATACTGGTTTAGTTTAGCATCCCATACAATGAAATGTCTCTATGTACTTAGCTCTTTCACAGTCAAATAATTCAAAGTAAACACAATAATATGCATAATCCAGCCTCTCTGTGTATATTCCATCTTTATGTGGCTTATTTTCTTTCTCCTCTTAATCTCTGACTGTCTGTACTCTGTCTTTTTAAAGACTTCACCGTTTTTTTAAAACCATGTACTTCTTTTTATAACTATCTATATTATTTTTCTTCTCTATCCCAATCCTACATACTTTTTAAAAACACACTGTGTTTCATTTAGAAGTCTTTTATTTCTGAATCTCTCCTTATTGAGTATCTGTAATTTTTTCTGACCAGAATGGTTTCTTAAAATGCTAAGTGCTTCTTAAGAACCTAACCAGTGGCATAGCTAGGGGAAATACATCCCTGTCTGCTTGCTCTGCCCAGTCCAACATGGTGGTAAAATTCCGTTCAATGCCTGAGACTGCCAGGTAGGAGCCATCCTCACCACTTCAACTCTGATAACCAGATGGCCTATTCTGTCACCAAGTAACTTGCTGCATGATGCCCATAAACGCTATTTAAATGCTTGTCTCCTGAAAGAGCTAGAGTTTGCACAAGCAGCACAGCCCAGGAAGCTGCCATTCGCAAAACTTCTTGGCTTTTTTTCTGCTACTGCTAAATCAGAGAAACATCTCTTAAAGAAGCCATGGTGTTAAGCCATGCTTAACTCTGTTTTTTTGTTTGTTTGTTTTGTGTGTGTATGTGTGTGTGTTTAGAATTCCTTTCCAAGATTTCTCAGGTTTGATGTGGATTTAGCTAGGACATCTTGGGTGCCAGTTTGTTGTAGGAGATCGCTAGTTAGTTCCCAGCTGCTCAGACCTGAAATAATCACACAGAAACTGTATTAATTAAGTCTCTGCTTGACCCATTAGCTCTAGCTTCTTATTAGCTAACTCTTACATCTTAATTTAACCCATCTCTATTAATCTGTGTATTGCCATGAGGCTGTGGCTTACTGGGTAATGTTCCCCACGTCTGTCTCCAGCAGGGCTACATGGCTTCTCTTTGATTCTGCCTCCTTTCTCCCAGCTTTTCCCTGCCTAGCTCTACTCTATACTATCAGGCCAAGTAGGTTTCTCTATTAATTAACCTATCATATTCACAGCATACAAAGGGGAATCCCACATCACCAAGTATGCAGGAAGTGTAAGCAAGTGACTTCCAAAAACTGTGAGTAATGACAGAAAAAGTTCGCTGCTTCTACAGTCACCCAGAGTTCTTTTTGTAATGTTGGGGCATCCATCTTCAGTTTATAGGCCCACAATATCTGGCAGACTTTTCATCAAAGCACGAAATTTGAAGATGTTTTGCCTTGTAATGGCAGTGTTTATCAGTAGCTTTCTTCTGCTGTGTCCCTCAGCATGTCTGGTATAGCTGGATCTTGGGGGTCAGATCCATTCCTGAGGAACTGCCATACTGATTTACTTAGTGACTGTACAGGTTTGCATTCCTGTCAATGAATAAAGTAAACCCTCTCCTCACGTCCTCACCAGCATGAGCTGTCATTTGCTTTATTGATCTTGGCCATTCTATCTAGTAGAAGATGGAATCTCAAAAGTAGTTTTGATTTGCATTTCCCAAATAACTAAGGATATTGAACATTTCTTTAAAGGTTTCTCAGCCCTTTGTGTTTTATCTTTTGAGAACTTTCAGCCTAGTTCTATACTCCATTTTTAAATTGGATTATTTGTTTCTTGATTTTCTTTCTTTCCTTCTTTTTTGATATTTTAGATATTAGTCCTTTACTGTATGTAGTAGGTAAGATCTTTTTACATTCTGCATCTTGCTGCTTTGCTCCAGTGATATATCCTTTCTCATGCAGAAGCTTTTCAGTTTCATGAGGTCCCATTGTTTGTTATTCTTTGTGCCTGTGTTAATGGTGGCCTGTTCAGAATTTTTTTTTCTTGTGCCAATGAGTTCAAACCTATTCTCCACTTTCTCTTTTGTCAGATTCAGGGTATATGATCTTATGTTTTTGTTTCATTTGCTGTTGAGTTTTGTATGGGGTGATAAATATGGATTTATTTGCATTCTTTTACGCACAACTATGTAGTCTACCAGCATCCTTTATTGAAGATGCTGTCTGTTTTCCAGTGTGTATTTCTTGCTTCTTTATAAAAGAAAATCAGGTGTCCATAGGTATGTGGATGTATGTCTGGATTGCCTGGCTGCTGCTGGGCTGAAGGTGATAATGGAGCGATTGTAATGGAGCACAGGAAGAATGAGTGTTGCCTGCCCGAGTCTCAACCAGAAATGACCCCCATTGATCCCTGGCAGAGATGTTTCTAAGTACCAGTGACTGACACACAGGAATGGAGGTCAACTGGAAGGAAAGGCTGGAAAGGTCTGCAGGGAAAAACTCAGCTGGATCTTATTACATTTTTATTCATTTATTTCTTGTGCACATAGGTGGATGTGTGACATGAATCATGATGCACATGTGGAGGTTAAAGGACAAATTGTGACAATCAGTTCTTTTTTTCTGCCATATTAGTCTCAGGGATTAAACTCAGGTTGTCAGGCTTGGCAGCAAGTGTGTTTCCTGTAGAACCATCTTTCCAACCCTTTATAGTGGATATTTTTATCTCAAACTTGACCAACACTTTCATATATTTTCTTATACAGCTGCCCCTCCCGTCTTTCTAATATAATTGCTCAAACCAGAAGGCTGTAGCATTATCCTCTTCCATTTTTCCAGTTTTTTAGCAGGTCTTGTCAACCTTATTTCTAAAACATATTCTAAAACTCACTGACTTCCTGTTACTGCCATGCACAGCCTGTCATTGTTGCTTCTGTGGTATATGGCTGGATCTTCATAGTGGGCTCCTTATGTTCTTCTGTGGTGTATAGCTGGGTCTTAATAATGGGCTCCTTAGCCGGGCGGTGGTGGTGCACGCCTTTAATCCCAGCACTCGGGAGGCAGAGGCAGGCAGATCTTTGTGAGTTCGAGACCAGCCTGGTCTACAAGAGCTAGTTCCAGGACAGGCTCCAAAGCCACAGGGAAACCCTGTCTCGAAAAACCAAAAAAAAAAAAAAAAAAAAAAAAAAAAAGGCTCCTTATGGTCTTCATTTATTGCTAATCCACTTTCCACATTATGTTTCTGATTTCAAACATAAGTCATATATTGATTTCTCTTTAGACTTCTGATAGCTTTCTAAAACATTCTCAGTAAAATCTTAATTCCTTTGGAAATGAAAAAATGAAATATAGAGACACATCTTCATTATTCAGTAGATCAGCCTGTAAGAAAAAAAAAAAAGGAACAGAACATACCAAGTATTGGGGAATATGTAGAGAAATAAAATTCTGATTCGTTGCTGGTAGGAAACAAAAGTCGTGATAGCCACTGTGGGAAAATAATTGCAATTTCTCAATAAGTTAAATATAAAATTATTATTTAATATAATAATTTCCTACTTATATATCTAAAAGCATTGAAGGTAGATATTTAAATAAAAATTATACAAATGTTCATAGCACTTCTGTTGCCAAAAAAATGGCAAGAAACCAATTTGCCACAATGTTGAATGGATAAAGAAAATATGATATATCCATAAAAGGAGCATTTTTAATTCAGAAAAAGCAATAAAACAGTAATGATCCATGCTTCAAAGTAGAGGAACACTAAGAGCATTGTAGTAAGAGAAGCTAGACACATTTAGTAAAATTTGGTTTTATGAAATTTCTAGAATTGATAAGTTCATAGAGATAGGAAAGATTGATGGTTGTCAGGAGCTAGAAGACAGAATATGACAAAAAAAAAATGATCCCTGAAGCATATGGTATTTCCATTTGTTGTATAAAAAAATGTACTGCAAACGGATAATGGTGATGCTGCATAACGTTGTAAATGTAGTTAATTCAATTGAATTAGGATATTTTATGCTTGTTTTACCACAGAACACAGTTTTCAGGAACTCAAGTCTATAGAATACAAAGCCCTATATAAGGTTCCTAATTTCCTGGCCTCGTTTCATACTGCCTTTCTTTGTTGTGTTTTGGTGTGTGTGCATGCATGTGTGATGGGTATGTGTGCATGTTCCTACATGTGGAAGCACATGGTGTGTATGGATGCAGGTAGAAGTCAAAGTGATGTTGTGTGTCTTCCCCAGTTCCTCTGCACTGTCTATATTAGGATAAGCTTCCACCGTAATTGCTCCAGAGAACCCATTAATGTGTGAGTTGATTTTTGTTTTCAGTCACTTTTTTTATACATTGGTCCTTTGATTTAAATCCTTTCTATCTGAATTAACTGCTTTCGGTTGCTTTTAGTTTATGGGGAACAATAACTCATTTTACCTACCTTTAAAAATTATAGTAATTATATTTTCTGCTTTATCTTTTTCTTTTGACAAATTTTAGAGAATGTAAGATGGAGATTGAAGACAAAAAACAAGAACTTGTTGAAATGGATCAAGCTCTTAAGGAGAGAAATTGGGAACTAAAGCAAAGAGCAGCTCAGGTTGTTTTTTCCTAATTATATTTGAATAAAATTTTCTACTATGGGACAATTATGAAGGGTTTTAGAAGTCACCAAATTTTGTTTCTGGTTATAAATATCTTTAAAGTTAGAAATAAATAGATTTTTTTAAAGACAAATTTGCTGTTTGACAAGGTTGGCCGTGAGTTTATAATCCTCCTGCCTCAGAATTCCAAATGCTGGCAGTGTAGATGCCTGGCTGAAAGTGCTTTTCTTCCTGGAAGCTGAATAGGCAGGTAAGTTCTCTACCATGAAACTTCAACTCAGCCTGACCAGTAAGTTTTGTGTAGAAGGGTTCGCTTGCTACCCTTTAGATTTAAATTCTGTATCAAAGAATATATAATTGAACATGTTACTATGACCTAAATGTTGGAGAAACAAAGCATTATTTAGCAGTTTTTATTCCAATATAAATTGAAACCTGAGTCATTTTCTCTTATTTTTCATTTAACTTTCTATAATATATAATATATATGGGATTCAAATCCTACTTGAAAAAAATGTTTTATTTGGGATAAACTTATCATTTGTTGATAAAAGTACCTGTTGTAAAAGTATCTTCCAACCACACAAGTGTTTACATTGTAATAAAATTGAACACCTAGCTTGATATTTTTTTGTATTTAGGTTACACATTTGGATATGACCATTCGTGAGCACAGAGGAGAAATGGAACAAAAAATAATTAAATTAGAGGGTACTGTGGAGAAATCAGAATTAGAACTTAAAGAATGCAACAAACAGGTAATTATCTTAAATTTTCATGTTTTAAATTGTTTAAAAATTAACACCATTAAAATCACAGAGTGTTTTTGTTGTTGTTTGTGATGACGCCTGTTGTTGTACTACCCAAATTGGCTTTGAATTCTTATGCCCAGGCACCCCACACATAACCTGTAGGACCCAGGGCAGTTTGGTACACACCTGCCATGACAGGCTCTATAGACCAACAGGAAGGTAGGCCTGAGTCTCAACTTACCCTAAGGCAATGCCTGGTTCCAAGAAAGATCACAAACTGAGACCACCCATGCTCCACCCAGTAACAGATCATCCAAAGAAAGTTCCTAACTTTCCAACTGTTACAAGGATCACTTGATGTCCCTTAGCCCAGCACATACCCATCTCTTTTTCGCCAGGGCATCCCTAGACAAATGTCGGCCCATCAGGGGTCCTGGACCTTAGGAATTCCTCTGCTCTTATAAAAACCCCATCCCAACTCAGGGCTCTCTGATTGCACCAATAAGTTGAGTACACGGAGTCCGAGTTCACGAACTCTTTGCTTTTGTTTACAGGACTCAGTCTCCTTGTTGGTTTTTGGGGGACTCTGCAGATCTGGGTATAGCAACACTGAACATGGTTGTATTTTATAGAATGCACATGGTAGAAACACTGGATACTTTTATTAGTCTTGTATATTCTACTTTACTATTCATTATGTCCTCAGGTTTTTTTGATTATAATTTCTTATATCAATATATGTATATACTTACCACAATATGTACATGTTTGATTAGCTGTAAAATATTTCTGGGAGGATTTATAAGTAATTCTAGAATATAATTGAAAGAAATCATGTGGGAAGGAAGAGCTGTGTTCTTTATATTTTTTTATCTTACATGTATATATATCACCTTTAAAATTATAAAGTTGTATTTTATTTGTTTAGTGTACTTGTATAAAATAGTGAGAGAAACATTTGCTGATGGGGGGAAGTGTCAGACTTACTCATAAAATAAGCCAAGGAATGCTAATATAAAAGGAATGGAAAAAAAGAATTTAAAAAAAATGAGAGAGAAAGAATGGTGCTCATATTCTCATAAGCCTTAAATGAAGTTGGAGTATTTGATTCCTCACCTATGATAAGTCATCATTGGAAAAGAAACAGAGGGCTATAGCTAGGTGCCATCTTCAGAGAAGACCTGAGCTGCTCTGGATGCCTGCAAATAGTGAGCCACAGCAAGCCAGGGAACCTTGTGGCCACAGTCTCTGGGTGGGAAGTAGTTGAATTTAGGCAAGATGAACAGGATCAGACATGGGCATGCTGAGAACTCAGTTATGTGGTGGGAAGCTTAGACTATGAGCATAATACTTTTGTCCTGCTTTCTAGTGAGGAATAGACTCTAACATCTGAGATAACTGGTGTGATAGCCCCAGGCCTGTAGTCTTCCAGGGATTGCAGTTCTTCCCTGTGGTTCCCACTAGCAGGATTGTAAGCTGAAGTTCAGGTCCAGTGGAAAGGCTCCTTCCTCCTGTAGGGCATTTAATGTTGAACAGGGTTGAAACTTGGATTAGCCAGATGCACTCAGGAGAATTAGTAGTGTCATGGCACGGGGTGAAAGACCCCTGGAGTTGGGAGACTCACTCAAGTCTCAGGATAGCATGACCCCCCAAGAACTCACGAGAGACCGTCCTTGCTGTAATCACACGAGGTTTCTTGACAGGAACCAGCATGCTGGGGTCGAGACTCATTTCCCACGCAGGGGTAGAGGAGTTCAACCCCGAATAGCTAGGAGAAGGAGTTTTTTAAGGGAAGAAACCACAACCCAAAGGGTACGGTAGGTAGGGAGGGCGTCATTGGAAAATTCTGAAAATAGCAGTGATGATCACAAGGGGGTAACTCCCCATTACTCATATTGTTCTCAAGATTATAATCTAACTTTGTGGTCAGCCAGTTCCTGGAACAGAGTCATGGAACCGTCTAACCTAGATTTTTGGCTCTACTCTTCCTGCTAGGGAGTCTGGATTTATCCTGGTCTTTCAGGGGGTCCATGGAAAGAAGACTCAGAGATACCTTAAGAATGAATTTAGCATGTGGTGGTGGTGGTGCACACTTTTAATCCCAGCACTTGGGAGGCAGAAGCAAGCAGATCTCTGTGAGTTTGAGGCCAGCCTGGTCTACAAGAGCTAGTTCCAGGATAGCTAGGGCTGTTACACAGAGAAACACTGTCTCAAAAAATAAAAAAATCAAAAGAATTTAGCCTTTCTTGGATGCAGGGGGATTCAGCCTCTAAGGACTGAACTTCCTTCTCTGGGCTTCTTCTATTGTTCTCCAGTTTACACTTTAGCCACATGATTTCCATATCCTTAAAATAATAGGAAGCTTCCAAAGGGACAATGCCAAGTACAAATTTTCTATAAAGGGGGTACCACGGTTTTCTAGGTTTCCCTCCAACCAAGTTGTACATAGACTTTGTATCCTTTGGAAACTCTTAGACAAGATTCACACCTGGCACCAAGAGAAACAAAAAGGTATCTGCTAAACAAAAGATGGATTAAGGCTAGGTGTTACCACTCTGGAGCCAGGCCAGTGTAGCCCAACAGGGATGCTCCCACAGAGTACACAGAGTAGCAACTCTAGGAACTGCAAACAGGGAAGTTTTTAGAGTTTGTGAACCTACCTGGTTTACAAGCTACAAAACTGAATGCAGGCAGAAGTGGCTTTTGGTATTTAAAAAAAAAAAAAAAAAAGGAGGGAGGGGGAGAGAGAGAGAGCAAGAGTAAATGCAGCCTTTACAGCTGACCCTTCACTGGTCCCAAGCATCTGCTTGAATAGTACAAAAAGTAAGAGATTCAAACTTCAACTGATACCTATTCCCACCTGAAAGACTCCAATACTAGAGGACCCAGAAAGAAGCTGCTCCAATGCTTTGTCATTTCATTAAATGCTTTTCTACATCCCCCCGTTTTGCATCTGTATTTTCCCTTTTTGTTATACTTTTAATGTTATGTTTATTTCATAAAATATACAGCATATACAGTTTTTACATTTATCTAATTAAATTTTGTTTACACATTTTTGCTGCATTATCAAAATTTATATTGCTTGCTCTTCTCATTCCATGTTTCTAATATTTTTGTTTTTTCCTTTTAAGATAGCTTCTTTCTTTTTCCCCTTTTCCTGTCCCCTTCTTTTCTTTCTTTTTTTTTTTTTTTTCCTGAGACAGGGTTTCTCTGTACCTTTGGAGCCTGTCCTGGAACTCACTTGGTAGACCAAACTGGCCTCAAACTCACAGAGACCCACCTGTCTCTGCCTCCCGAGTGCTGGGATTGAAGGTGTGTGTCATCACTGTGGGGCTTATTTTTTATTTCTATGTTTACTTAAATCAAATTTTTCTTTCAATTGGATTTTCAAGACAAGATTTCTCTGTATAATAGTCCTGGCTGTCCTGAAACTCACTTTGTAGACCAGCCTGGCCTCAAACTCACAGAGATCTGCTTGCTTCTGTCTCCCAAGTGCTGGGATTAAAGGCCTGCACCACTATCCAGCCTGCCAAACAATGAATGACCCCTCCCCAGAGATGCTCAAGACCACTCCCACAGGCTATTTAAACTGCCCCCCAGAGAACAAACAGGTGATTTTCCAGTCTTCCTTTCTCGGTTCCTCTCTGGGGGACTGGAAAGCCACCCTGAATCGTTAGGATCCATTAAACCTGGGATTTTTCTTATTTGGTTTATTGTGTCAGTGGAGAGGTTTATGGGGGTGCAAAAACTTTTCAGTTATGTAAAGGGAAATAAACTTCAAAATAAAAGCAAGTATTGCTTGTTTACTCTCATGGATAGGGTCATTTCAGAGCAGAATTGTAGGGCTGGAGACATGGCTCAATGGATAATTTGCACTTGCTGCTCTTGCAGAGGACTCAGTTTTGCTTCTCAACACACCCATGGTGGCTCACAGCCTTCCTTAATACCAGTTTCAGAGGATCTGATGCTCTCTTCTGACCTCCATGGGTACCTGACATGCGTGTCGTGTACACATATACAGGTAGCCAAACACTCATACATATAAAGTCATTCTACAGTTAAAATTTAGAAGAGGAAGTAGTCAAACTAGATGACCAGAGGTGTTAAGAGGAGGTAATTGACGGTAACTATGCGTTAGCAAAGTACAAGAATCTCTCTCTTGAAATTATACACAGACCCATTTTTATATGCTAACTAAAGGAAAAATTATGATTCAAGTTTTCATCTTTTAGTGGATTTTAAGTGTTTATTGAATATATAATTATCTTATTAAGTAGAATTCTAAATTATGTTTGTCTTAAGAAAAGGTTGGGTTTTTTTTGTTTTGTTTTTGTTTTTGGTCTTGAGAAAGGGTTTCTCTATATAGCTCTAGGTGTCCTGTAACTAACTTTGTAGACTAGACTGGCCTCAATCTCATGTAGATCTGCCTGCCTCTGCTTCCTGATTGCTGGTATTAAAGATGGGCATCACCGTACCTGCTAGGAAAAGTACATTTTAGATGTTTAGTTTTATTTTATGTAAGTGGTGTTTTGCCTTCTATGTATGTTTGTGCATCATCTACCCAGAAGAGGGCACTAGATTCCTTAGAACTGGAATTACATATGGTTGTGAGATACCATGTAGGTGCTGGGAACAGAACCCAGGTCCTCTGCAAAAGCAGTAAGTGCTCTTAACCACTGTGCCATCTCTTTAGTGTTATAACTTATAGCTGCAGGTGACCTGAGGCTGCAGTGAGTGGGAGATAGACAATTATGCCATGTGCAGAGAGCTTGGGCATAGAGTTTATCTAGTGAGTATTGAGAGCTTATAAGGGTTAGGGGCTATGGAGGCAGGGAGGGCAAAGGGGGGGACAGAGAAAGAGAAAAGAAGAGGGAGGAAGGGAGAAACAGAGGCTGCCTGATGTGAGGTGTCCTTCTATATATGTGTTGCTTTTATTGGTTGATGAATAAAGCTTTTTGGGCCAGGTGGGAAATCAGAACAGAGAGACAGAGACAGAGACAGAGAGAGTAGGTAGAGTCAAAGAGACGCCATGTAGATGCTGAAGGAGGCAGACACTGAAACTTTACCTGCTAAACCACAGCCTTATGGCGATACATAGAATAATAAAAATGGAGCTGGACATAGGTGACACACGCCTTTAATCCCAGCACACAGGGAGGCAGAGGCAGGTGGTTCTCTATGAGTTTGAGACCAGTTTGGTCTACAGAGCAAGTTCTATGAAAGGCTCCAAAGCTACAGGAAAACCCTGTCTTGAAAAATAAAAACAAAACAAACAAGCAAAAAAAAAAAAAAAGGATAATAGAAGTGGGTTAAATTAAGATGTAAGAGTTAGCTAGGAATACGCCTAAACTACTGGCCAGACAGTGTTGTAATTAATATAGCTTCTGTATGATTATTTGGGTGTGGGAGGCTGAGAAGCAAATGAGCAGTCTCCAGCTACAGCTGCCTATTCAGAAGAAGAACAGACAGAGAAAGAGGAAGAGAAATCAGCTTGCATCAGCTGGAAGGAGGAGATTGGAAGTGGGCAGAGCTTGCCTCTTAAGTGGACAGGGTGCCCAGGTGATAGGGCAGGCCAGCAGAATTATAATATTTAGCCCCAGAAAAATAATTTTAAAAATTTGACTTTAGGTATTTTTTGTTGTTATTCTTATTTTTGTGACAGGGTCTTGCTGTGTAGTCTAAGCTAGCTCTGAATTTATTACCCTCCTGCTCCACTTCCAAACTGCTGCATTGCAGGTGTGAACCTCCATGTTCTGCCTTCTTTTAGATATTTTGTACATAAGTGGCTGAAGTTTCACTTAGAACACAGCTATGAGTAATTGTATTTTCTTAGTTGTGTTAATAATGATCATCTACTTGAAATTCAGGTAGAAAGTTTAAATGAAAAGTTGCATAATGCCAAAGAACAGATTCGAGAAAAGGAGTTTATAATGCTTCAGAATGAACAGGAGATAAGTCAGCTGAAAAAGGAAACGGACAGAACACAGCAAAGGATGAAAGAAATGGAAAATGTAAGTAAATTATTTTCACATAAGGGAAGAGTAATGAATATCTTTTAAATACCCTTGTTCTATTTATTTATTTTTTTAATACCTGAGTTTTAAAATACAGAAACTGTGCTCCAACTTTTTAAAAGCTAATTATTTGTGCCAGATGCTATTAGTTCTTTTGATCTTTAAAAAGATTTTATTATGCTCCTCCCATGTGCTGGTGTCAAAGGCTGTTCTTCTTTTAGACCGTTCAGTCTCCACATCTTCCTGTTTCCTCCTCCCAAGTGCTGGAATTAATGTGTATGCCACCACTAGTTACCTAGTGACTAGCTTCATCTTCTGGTCTCCAGGCAAGCTTTATTTGTCAGAACACAAAATATCATACAACAATTATTCTGGCTTTGGTGTAGACAAGGGCACTGTCTTATTTATGTACCTTGTATTCTCTTACTTTGTTGTGTTATATTTTACATAGTAAATCCACAGTATATGCTTTTTATCAATAAATATTCAATATGTAAATATTTTATGTAGTTAAATTTAAGATATAGATTTTAAGAAGTTACAGGAACTTGAGGAATTTCACACAGAAACTGACAAAAAATAACAGTACTATTTCAGCCAAGTGCAGTATGTTATCAGAGAAACATAGTTACTTGATGACTTGATATCAGTTTCCTGTGTATTGATGACTGAATGTATTCAACACCCTTGTATTTTTTAAAAGTGAATTTGTTTCTGTGAGCTCTAATGGATATAACATTCTTGTCAAAAACTTTGGAATTTGAACAATCACTATTGTGTTTGATTGCTTATGTCTCTCTCTGTAGAACATAAACTGTGATAGGGAAGACATTTCGTCTCCTTTTTCATCCCCATTTTCTGACCACCCAGAGTTCTGTGTGTGTGTGTATTTTATATATATAAACACAAATATATATTTTGTTGTGTTTTTTTGAGGTAGGGTTTCCCTGTAACTTTGGAGCCTGTCCTGGAACTAGCTCTTGTAGAGCAGGCTGGGCTCAAACTCATAAAGATCCCCCTGCCTTTGCCTCTGTCTCCTGAGTGCTGAGATTAAAGGTGTGTGCCACCACTGCCTAAACCTCTAGAGGCTTAGCTTTGCCCTCAGATCTTCAGACAAGCTTTATTTGTTAAAACATAAACAGAATATCACTACAGGGAGTATTTCAGATTTTGGGTTTCTAGATAAATACTTAACCTGTCATTTACTAGGAATTTAAGTGATTAATAACATTTCAGAGGAAATAATATCTGCAGGGACATTTCCCCTACAACTCAGCTGTATAGATTGTGAATTTTAATTTTATATTTCACGGCAGTATTTACTTATTATTTATTTGGGAGTATGCACTTGTGTTTGTGTAGGTCTGAAAACAGTCTTGAGTTTTATTCCTCAAGAAGTCATTTCTCAGGTGCAGTCTACTTGTTGGTTTGATTTTTGTTTTTTTTGAGACAGGTCTTAGCTCAGACTAGGTTTGAACTCCCTGTGTAGTAGATGATGACCTTATGTTCTCTTCTGGTCTTCTTCTCCTACCACAAGTCATAGGATTACATTGTGTGGTGCCATACTTGGTATTATTTGGTGCTAAGTGAGAGCCCAATGTTAGTATCCAGGCACACTTTGGCCCTGCCCCTTGGGCACAGCCTCCCCTCTGCTAAGGCACTGTTTGCTGGTGCCAGGCCCTTATAACAGAAGCTCCGCCCACTCCCAATCTCTCTCTTCCTGCCTTCCTCCCCCCTTTCTTTCCTCCCACTCTCCCTCCACTCTCTATTTGTCTCTCTCTTCCCTCCCACCTTCCCAATATGCTCTTCCCAAACAAACTCCACATTCAAGCTCTCTCTCTGCATGGCTTATTTTGTCTCCTGCCCGTGTTCCTCACCTGCCATGGGACCCATCAGGTCCCATGCCACCATATATTACACCCAGGGTTCTGGGAATGTTAATCCAGCTCTACCAAATAGGCTGCAAACTCCCTTCCTCTCTTTTGTAAGACAGTCTCACTGCACAACCTAATTCGTTTGGATGATCAAATATTAGGGTTTATGTCTGTTTGTTTCTGGTCTTAGTATTTGATACTGTTTTGGAAACGTTACATGCATTGATAAGGGTTATATAACTTGTGTACATTAAAGTCATGAAGAATATTTCAGTTAGAGTGGTGGCATTTATCTCCTCCAATCTCTGGAGGCTCAGGAAGAAGGATCTCAAATTGAGGGTTAGCCCAGACACTCAGTGTTTTTCTAGGCCAGCTTGGGCAAGACCCCCAACTAAGGTAAATAAGTAAATAAGTTTCTTACTCTTGAAGTACATGCTTATTATTCTAGCTCCTCAGAATGGTGAGACTTGAAGTCCACAAGTTTCAGACCAGTCTCAGAAGCCTTCTCTCAAAAAGCAGTTTTTGAAAGGGTCTGAAGGCCAGGCATGTTTGCAGGTGGAGACTGTGCTTTCAGTTCCTGGCCACCCAGACCTGGATAATCACACAAAAACTATATTAATTATAACATTGTTTGGCCAATGGCTCAGGCATATTCATAGATAACTCTTACATCTTAAATTAACCAATTTCTATTAATCTGTGATTCACCAGGAAGCTATGGCTTACTGGAAAGGTTCTGGTGTTCTCCTTTGGCAGCTACATGGCATCTGCCTGACTCCATCGTCTTTCCTCTTCTGTCTTTGCTTGATTTTACTGCCTTGCTATTTTCTGCCCTCCCATAGGCCAATAGAGCTTCTTTATTAACCAATGGCAATAAAACATATTCATAGAGAGGGACATCCCACATCATCTCCCCTTTTCTATATAAATAAAAAGGAAAATTTAACTTTAACATAATAAAATTACATATAACAAAACAGGTATCAAGCAAGAATTACACAATATTTAGTCTATTTGTAGCTTGATAGTCTCATATCTAATTTATCTTTATCATAGCTAAGGAAAACTATATAACTATCTGTTTTCAACTCTATCAAAGACACCAGAAGGATACAATATTGCCTAAGTAAACAGGAAGTACATTGTAAGCAACTTCCAAAACTCTAAAATTGACAGAAACATCTAACTGCCTGGACAGTCACCCAAATTTCTTCTGTAATGTTGGGGCATCCATCTTCAGCCTACAGACTTATAGTATCTGGCAGACTTTTCCATGAAGCAGAAAATAAGACTTTTGCTTATATTGGCAGTCACTTTCTTCTGTGTCCTGCAGAATGTCTGTCAGACTCTTTCATGAACAAGAACCCTGAAGGACCATCTCACCTTCTTTTGGCAAGTTCAGCAGTCATTTTTCTGTGGGTCCTGCATGTCAAATTTTTAAAACATTTAAAGTGCCATATTTTATAGGCCTTTGAAGTGTTGAAGATTACCTAACTGAAATGAAATATATCTCTGTATATGTAGAAAACCTAACTAACATGACTACAAGTTTGACTATTATAAATGACTATTGATCTGTAATTTTTAATTATACATTACATTTTTAAATGAGCTGTACAACATCTTAAACAAGAGCAGAAATACATATACACAGTGTAACAAAATCAACCTTAAATTTGTATCAATAGACCAAGATCCATACCAATGCCAAGTATCCCCCTTATTATTTTTTTTTTAGGAGTTTGTCTGTGGCCATTAATCATTTATAACCAACCCTTTAAAAACAAAGACAGACAAAAAAAATAAAGACAGATTTTTATAAACAATCATTTTGGGAGTTTGGGTCTAGTTTTCTCCAAAGTGCTTCTTGCTGTTTTTTTGAGGGGGGGGCAAAGTATTTTTAGGGTTCATAAAAGATCTTCAGGGGGGTCTTGCTCTGTCAAACCACATTAGCCTGGAATGAATCCAAAACAAAACCAGAAATATTTTCCAAAATAATATGTCCTTAGACTTAAATTTTGAAGTCAAAATACTTTTAAAATATATATTTTGTTTTAGCTTAGCAGCGCATACAATGAAATGTGTCTGTGTGGTTAGCTCATTCACAGAAATCCAAAGAAAACACACAAAAAATATACAGAATCCAGACTCTTTGTCTATTTTATCTTTTTTTTTTTTTTTTGGTTTTGGTTTTTCAAGACAGGGTTTCTCTGTAGTTTTGAGGCCTGTCCTGGAACTAGGCCTTGTAGACCAGGCTGACCTCAAACTTACAGAGCTCTGCCTGCCTCTGCCTCTCAAGTGCTGGGACTAAAGGTGTGTGCTACCACCGCCTGGCTGTATTTTCCAACTTTACATGGCCTTTTTGAATACTCTATTTCTTTTATTTTTATTTTTTAATTTTTTTGGTTTTTTAATTTTTGGTCTGTGTATCTTTGACTGTCCTGGATCTCACTCTGTAGACTAGGCTGTCTTTCTACCCCCAGAGATTGGCCAGCTTTCACCTCCCGAGTGCTGGAATTAAAGGCATGTGTCACCATACACAACTATTCTATTTCTTTTTCTTTTTTTTTTTTTAAGGACCTTCTCTATCTTTTTTCTTTTCTTGCCCAAGCCTACTTAGATTTTTAAACATATTGTAAACCGCTTAGAGTTTATTTTTTGTCTGAATCTGTTCTTACTGTTGTATCTTTATCTTTTAATTTGCTAAATGATATGGATTAGCAATATGGCTTAGCATGTGGTGGTGCATTAAGGCTTTTTAAAATATTAGCTTATAGTGGGAGATGCTCATTTTATTGTAGTTTTATAAAGATAATTGTAGGGAAATTCTCTTATGAAAATAAAGAAGCAAATTGTAACTATATACTTTATAACTATATATTTCATTTGAAACTCACAAATGTTTTATGCTTTTCAGGTTATAAAAGAACAGGAAGAGTACATCGCTACTCAGTACAAGGAGGTCATTGATTTGGGGCAGGAATTGAGGCTGACCCAGGAACAAATGCAGAACTCCCATTCAGAACTGGCAGAGGCTCGTCGCCAAGAAGTCCAAGCACAGAGAGAAATAGAAAGGCTCTCTAGCGAATTGGAGGATATAAAGCAACTCTCTAAAGAAAAGGTAATTTTATTCTAAATAGTTTATTTTACTAAAGAAATTTTAGATTTTAACTCCCTTTTAAAAGAAGGCAGATAGTAATGGCCATCACTGAACACCAGTGCTTTAACCTTTTTATTTTGTACTGTATTCCACTACAGTGTGAATATATTTAAGCTTACCAAATTGTCTGCTTAAAAATGGTTAGAATAGTAGAACCAGGTGTGGTGATCCACATTTCTAATCCCAGGATTTCGGCAGCGGAAGCAGGAGAATCTGTACTTTGAGGCGAGCATAGGCTACACTGTGGGATATAATCTAAAAAGTAGTTACTTTTATGATATGTGTGTGCTACCACAGGTTTCTTAAAGAAAAAGTTTAACTTTATTATACTTAGATTTTAAATTCTTTGTAATATAATACTTTATAATAAAAATCCTTCATAACTGAACTCTGGCTACACTAGTTCTCATTAATTGAGTTATTTTGCACATTTAGATTTGCATGTGTTTGAACTCTGTGATTAAAGTATATTTAAAATAGTTCCATACATATTTAATCAATGTTTCCCCTTACCCATGATGGATGCACATTTCAGAGACCCAGCTTAAATTCCCTGCATCTTCATGGTGGCCAACATCTGCCTAACAACTCCCTATAGATCCAGTTACAAGGGATACAACCCTCTCTTCTGGCCTCCATGGATACCAGGCACACAAGTTGTTCAAATCCATACATTCAGACCAAAACACCCTAGAGATTTTAAAAAGAGCACAAATTATTTTTGTAAAAAGCAAATAGTCCATATGGAAAAGAAAGTGAGCAGGAACACCTGAGAAGGCTGTTATCTGCCAAAGTTAGCATTTTATGGGTCTTTGTTTAACAGAAGGCATTGCTTAGTGAACTTATATAGCAAATAATGTACTCCTACCTTCTTTTGGTCTTCTCTGAAATACCTATATTTTAAAGTGTACTATATAATAATAATTTAGTTTGGTGGGCAGGAGAGATGACTCAGAGGTTAAGAAGCTGGCTGCTCTTCCAGAAGTCTTGACTTCAATTCCTAGCAACCACATGGTGGCTCATAGCTATCAATAGTGAGATCTGATGCCCTCTTCTGGCATAACGTCAGTAGAGCACCTGTATACATAAAATAAATAAAATCTTAAAAAAAAAAAAACAAAAAAGCTTGGCACGTGTGTTTACATAAAGACTAACCTGTTTCCATTAAGGCTTTAAATTTATTTAGCTATACTAAGCCAAATAAGCTATCTATATAACTTATATTCAACATGTCATTTTTAAGGAAGCTCATGGAAATCGTTTGGCTGAAGAACTAGGGGCTTGTCAAGTACGTGAAGCTCATTTAGAAGCAAGAATGCAAACAGAAATAAAGAAATTATCCTTAGAAGTAGAATCTCTCAAAGAAGCTTATCATATGGAGGTAAAGAAAAATATAATTTGTGTCAGTAGCCCCCACTAAAATGAATTGACCTACTAGGATGAAAGTATAAGTTTAGTTCTTGAAGTGTTCATTATAAATTAATATATTGTTATCTTCATTTTAAGCTAAATACATACCTTGCAATTAATATCTTTCAGTTAAAAGTGTAATAATGTGCTCTAGAGTTAAGAGGTCTAGTTCTTGAAACAAACATCCTAAGTTTCAAGCCTGTTTTATAACTGTATGATCTTGGATAAGCTATTTAATTGTCTCCAAGATGTGTATATAGCTATCTTATAGTACTGTTATAAGGAATAAATTAGTTACTATATGTTAAGTTCTTAGATTAGAGTCTTACTTATCATTTTTAATTATAGAACTTGTGGAAAAACAAACTGGAAATACTTAATTACAGACAAAAACCATTTTATATGATGTAAAAATACTGTAAAATACTTTGTAATTTCTAACCTCTGATCTGATAGTAAGTTTGAGAAGCAGTCCTGGAACCGTTTTATCAATGTGTTCTGAGTCTTTATAAAAATTGACAGTATTATTAATTAGAATATTTTTATCTGTAGTGATATTTAATGTTTTAACAAATAAAGCTTACCTTTTTAAGATCAGAGTGCAGTTAAGTCACTAGAGGCCAGGCAGTGGTGGCACACACCTTTAATCCCAGGACTCAGGAGACAGATGCAGAAGGATCTCTGTTAGTTCAAGGCTACCCTGGGCTCCACAAAATTAAATCTGTCTAAAAGAGAAACAGAGCTCACACAAAGGTGATCCCAGCACTTGGGATCTCATGCCTTTAATCCCAGCACTAGGGAGGTGGAGACAGGAGTGATATGGCTGGGCAGAGAGAGGAATGTAAGGTGGAAGGAGACAGGAGCTCAGGACAGTCTGAGGTTTGGTGGAGACAGAATTTGGAGTTACAGTCTGAGGACAGGATCGCTCCTTTGGTCTGAGCATTGGTAGAGGTGAGAACTCTCTGGTGTCTGCTGCTCTGCTTCTTTGATTGATCTTCAGCATTAACCCCTATATTCCTACTCCAGGTTTTTAGTATTAATTCCAACTAGAATTTGTGCTACATTTATCTTTTTAAAACATTTGAAAATATTACCCCAAATCTTAATTTTTTTGACAGTATTTATTGAGTTTGGTGCTAAAAAACATCATTTTTCTGTAAAACAAAGGCTACAAATACATTTATATTAAGCTTTTTTTTTTCTCTTTTCCTTGAAACAGTGTCTTATTGTGTAGTTCTGGATACTGGCACTCACTGCAGAGAACAGGCTGGCCTTGAACTGAGATTTGCCTGCCTCTGCCTCCTGACTGCTGGGATTAAAGAAGTTTGCCACCACACCTAGTTTTTGTTAGACACCTGGGGTGGGGCAGAGACTATAGTTTATGTCTTATTTACATGCGTTTAGATTCAGATCTCTTTAAAAACATAATGCCTGCAAAATGAAACACAGTTTGAAGCTTTTTGAGAACACACTTATGAGAAGTGTTTGTAACCCTTTATCTTCAGAGGCAACCATTAGTCTGTTTTAGGTATTTGCCATTTACTGTTCATATTTTCTAGTCTGTTTTCTGTAGTTATCCATTTTAAACTATTAATTTTATAAATTACCTAAAATCAATTATAAACAGATAGTTCATAAAAATTGCTTAAAAAATAGTTCTAGGGGCTGGAGCTATGGCTCAGCTATAAATGCTGCTTTTGCTGAGGATCCAGGTTTATTTCCCAGCACCCAACTAGCATAGCTGCTCACCACTGTCTAAAACTCTAATTCCAAGGTGATCTGACACCATCTTCTGACTTCCACAGGCACGAGACATACACATGTAGCAAAATACTCATACACATAAAATTAAAAATTAGCCGGGTGATGGTGGCAAATGCCTTTAATCCAACACTTGGGAGGCAGATGAAGGCAAATAAGTGAGTTCAAGGCCAGCCTGGTCTACAGAGGGGGGAGTTCCAGGACAGCCAGGAATGGTTACAGAGAGAAACCCTGCCTCAAAAACCCAAATGGATGGATGGATGGATGGATGGATGGATGGATGGATGGATGGATGGACGGACGGAAGGACGGACGGACGGACGGACGGACAGACACAAGTAAATAAATACATGAAATGAAAATATAATGAAATGAATTTAGGGTTGGAGATGTGACATAATTGCTCTTCAGATGACACAAGTTGATTATCAGGGACTCACAACCACCTATAACTCTAGTGTCTGCACATCTGATGCTTCTGGCTTTTGCAAGTATTTGTTACCCTAAATACACAGGTGGACATAGACACACACACAGTCACAGAAGTTAAAAATAAAATAAATATTTTAAAAAGAAATTTTAGTGTTTTTAGTATGTGGGGATAACATTTTAAAGTATGTCAAATATATATATATAATTTGTATAAAATATTTTTTTCTATTTGATTGCTAACAAAGATTTAGTTTTAAAGTGTGTCGAGAGGGCCAAATCAGGCACACTTGTACATACCTGTAATCGCATCATTGAAGAGAAACAGAGGCACAAGATCATCCTTACCTACATAGCAAGGTCTTGATGCCAGTTTGGGTTACATGAGACCATGTGTCAAGAAACCCTAATAAATAAGTAAATATATAAACAAAATGAGAAGATATACTATTATTTATTTATTTTGCATCCTGACTGCAGTTTCCTCTTCTTCTTTTCCTCCTAGTCCCTTCCCCACCTCCCCTCTGTTCCTACTTCCCCAGTCCACTCCTCCTCTGTTTCTGTACTATCACCATAATAGCTTTAAAAGGAATTACTAGTTTTTATTTTAATTTTGTGTGTATAGTGTTTTGCCTGAATATACTTTGTGTACTGCGGTTATGCAGTGCCTGAGGAGGCCAGAGGAGGATGTTGGATGTCAATGACAGTTGAAACCATCTATCACTAATTAAGAAAATACCCTACAGACTTTTCTATAGCCCAGTCGAATGGAGGCATTTTCTTAATTGAAGCTCCCTCTTCTCCAGTGACTCTAACTTGTGTCAAGTTGACATAAAACTAGCCAACACACTCTTCTTGATTCTGGAGATCACTTTTGTTCCACAGATGTACCTTTTGGGATTCTCTAAATACACCATTAGTTGTATCCTCTCCTGACAATACCTCGTCGGCATAAGATAACCTGACCTATCTTTCAAGCTGATCACAGAGATCTGGTCCATTCCTAGTCTTGCCTCCCTTTTCCATAGTGTAGCCTGGGCAAAACTCTGAACAAATATCATCTTGCCGTCCTCAACATCATTTTTGTTGTTGTTGTTGGTTGTTTGTTTTATTTTGTTTTCAAGACAGGGTTTCTCTGTAGCTTTGGAGCCTATCCTTGAACTTGCTCTGTAGATTAGACTTGAACTCACAGAGTTCTATGTGAATCTGCCTGTCTCTGACTCCTGAATGTTGGAATTAAAAGGGTGTGCCACCACTGCCCAGCAATATCATCTATTTTTAATTTGTTCCTGGTGTTCAACACCACCATCATTATGAAGCCAGAGATGTTTCACTTTCTCTTGAGTTTTTCTTCCTTTTCTTTCTTTCTTTTTTTTTTTTTTTGGTTTGGTTTTAGTTGTTTGTTTATTGAAGCAGAGTCTCTCTGTATAAGCCCTGGATGTCCTGAAACTCCATGTTGTCCTGGAACTCAAAGAGATCCACCTGCCTCTGCGCCTGGAGTGCTGGGATTAAAGACATGTGCCATCACACCCAACCCAATGTCCAGTAATTGTTCAGATTTCTCCAGTTGTCTAAAAAATTTCATTATAATTTATTTAGGTAAATCATAATCCAAATATGGTATATGGTTAACTGTTAAGTGAATGTAAGGATGTGTTCTTTTCTTTTCTTTCCTTGAATATTGTATTTAGGTCAAATCATATGTTTATAGCTATAAATTTGATCTCAAGAAAAAATAATAGTAGCAACTATTAGAATATTATTGAAACAACTTTACCCTATTTTCTTTTTACACTTTTGGGACTTAAAGATGATTTCACATCAAGAGAATCATGCAAAGTGGAAGATTTCTGCTGATTCTCAGAAAACGTCTGTTCAACAGCTAAATGAACAACTAGAGAAAGCAAAACTAGAATTAGAAGAAGCTCAGGATACAGTAAGCAATTTGCATCAACAAGTTCAGGACAGGAATGAAGTCATTGAAGCTACAAATGAAGCATTGCTTATTAAAGTAAGGAAACATAAAAGTAATGAAATAACATTGGTGAACAGTAAATTGTTTATTTTTCTTGTTCTCTCTTATAGAGGTCTTCATGATGTATTATTGGCTTGAAAAAAATACATCTTTAGAAGACAAAGATGAGATATTAGTATGATATGCATCATATTACCACAAAATAATTTTTCTATGTTTAAATATAAATGCTTCCATTTATAACATTTACTATAGTGGATTTTATACCTGATGTGCCTTAAAAAATTTTGAAGCATTTTTCAAAATCAGTAAAGTTCCTTTGAAGATTATAAAATAAAAATATAGCATTATATTCAGAACTTCTTTTATACTAGGTTTAAATACAGATGTTTTAAAATGACTTAAGCTGTCTTTTCATCTGTTTTGGTTATGGCAATTTGTCTGAGTTTGAAACTAACAGTATGGATGTTTAAGTACTCATTTAAGACTGCTAATGAAGTAAAGTTATCATGGAAACCTTTACAAAAGAATCAAATAGTAGCAAAGTAGAAGTTATTAAAATAAAATAAAAGTAACAATACCATATATATATATATATTGCTAGTTCTGTACTTAGTTGAGTCATTCTTTTATAATACAGTTTATAGTATTATGTACGTATGAATAGATATGATCTAAAAATTATAGTTTGTGCTTAGCATGTAGGATTCTTTGGATTTAGTATTCTGCATTAATAGAATGTTTAGGCTAAACATTATGTATGTGTTTGTATGTGGTTGTATGTTTGGTCAGGCAGTTGGGAGGCAGGCAGGTGGATCTCTTGAGTTCAAAACCAGACTGGTGTACAGATTGAGTTCCCAGACAGCCAGAACACAGAGAAATTCTGTATTGAAAAGCAAACAAACAAACAGAAAAGAATGAGCACACTATTGGTGCTTTTATTAAGATGATACTGCTATTGTTGGGGTTATAGCTCAGTGATAGAACACTTGGCCAGCATGTATGAAGTTCTAGGTTGAGCCTCGGGTCAAGGCACTTTTTTTTCTAGTGTTATGGAAGTTTATAAAATTTGCACAAAATTACAGTTCTTCATTATAAAAAGAAAAATCTTCAAAAATTATAATAGTCATGCCGGGCAGTGGTGGCACACGCCTTTAATCCCAGCACTCAGGAGGCAGAGGCAGGCGGATCTTTGTGAGTTCGAGACCAGCCTGGTCTACAAGAGCTAGTTCCAGCGCAGGCTCCAAAGCTACAGAGAAACCCTGTCTCGAAAAACAAGCAAACAAAAAAAAAATTATAATAGTCTACATTATATCCCTAGTTACTGTAATTATTTTGCTTACTCACTAGATACTGTCCATGAGATTAGTGCAATTTGATTGCTGATGGAAACTATTCACATTTTAAGTTTGGCTATTTATGAAATTGCCAAAATATTGATTTAATGGCAGCATTACTTTAAAAAGATAAACATTTCATGTCTACAGAGTGTGTGCCAGGACAGCCAGGGCTACACAGAGAAACCCTGTCTTGAAAAAGAGAGAGAGAGAGAAAGAGAGAGAAATTATGTTTTGTCTCTGAGCATTCTAGCTGCATATCTATGTGTGCACCATGTGCGTCTAGTGCTCACAGAGGCCAGAAGACAGAAACAGATTCCCCAGAACTGGAGTTATCAATGGTTGTGAGCCACCTTGTGGGTACTACAAACCAATTAAGTTCTTCCGCAAGAGCAGCAAATGTTCTTATCTGCTGAACCATCTTTTCACCCACTAAATAGTAGCCGTTCTTAAATAAACCATAGATAAAGAAATCTTAGAGAATGTGTTGTGATTAGTTAATGTAGCTAATGTAGAGTGATAGCTAGTTTTAAAAGAGAATTTCTTTCATGGTTGGCAAAGCTCTCAAAGTCAACCCTAGCTAGCTTTAATGTAAAGAGTACAAAAGAGAAAAAATAAATGCTGCTAATCTAAGAATTTAGAAGGTGTAACTGTAGCAATTAGAAGTAGGTGTAAGTAGTCCTGGAAGTGTAGCTCAGTTGGTAGAGCGTTTGAATAGCATGCACAAAAGCCCTCATTTTGATCCTGAGCACCATTAAGACCAGATGAACTGGTGTATACCTGTAGTTCTTGCACTTGGGAGGTGGACACTTGAGGCTCAGGAATTCAAGGTCGTGGTTGGTGGCTGGGCTGCACAGTGAGTTTAAAGCTAACATCTCAAAGACTAAAAACAAAAATCCCTGTAGCGGAAGAGTAGAAAGCAGGCAGTGACAGAGCAAAATCAGAAGTGAGGGAAACCACTCACTTCGAGGCAACTTGGTTTTTCCATAAGCCCAATTGTTATAGTGCCCTAATTAGTATTCTAGTATTTGAGGGCAACTGGAGCAAGTACAAAGCTAAGGTCATTTTCTGAGAGCCCTAATGGTATAAGTATCTTATAGCACATCATAATGTGTACACAGTTACATTTGATCCTAAGAAAAAGTTTAATTATGCTTAATGTTGTTCTGCATAGTGCATTTTATTGTGAAGTTATCCTTATCAGTTATCAAAAGAGAAGAGGAGAATACATGTAAATAAGCAACTAATATTATTTCTCTTATGAAATTGAAATTACAACCAGTTATAATGGTGCTTGTGTATAATCCCATCATACTGAAGGCTGAGGAGACTCAAACCCAAGTTTAAGGCCAGATTAGGTTAGGTAACAAAACACACACTCTCCGTTTTGTTTTTTTTTTTCTCTCTCTTTCTCTCTTTATGTTTTTAGGTCTTGTGTGTTTTTAGTGTATCTTAAAATTCTTTTCTAATATCTAGTTTAGGAAAGCTTTTTTGTAATAAGGATATAAACACATAGTGGAGGTTTGAGTGAGGATGGCCCTGTTAGGCTCATATTTGAATACTTGGTTCCCAGTTTATGGAACTATTTGGGAAGGATTAGGTAGGTGGTGTGGCCTTGGTGGAGGTGAATCACTGGTGGTGGGCTTTGAGGTTTCAAAATCTCAGGCCATTCCCAGTTAGATTTTTCTCTCTGCCTGCTGCTTGTTGATCAGGATATATGCTCTCAGCAATATGCCTGTATGCTGCTACGCTCTTCACCATAATTGTCATTGGCTCACTCTCTGAAACTAAGCTCCCAATAAATGCTTGCTTCTGTAAATTGCCTTGGTCTTGGTGTTTTGTCACAGCAGAAGAAAGGTAACTAAAGCAGAAGATGATAGCAAGGAGTGTACTATTGGTGTGGCAGGCCTGAACATGCTGTTTTTAATTTTGTTTTTGAGGAATGTTGAAGATTTTGAACTAGAAAAGTGGTTGAACACTATAAGCAAAGTTTAATGGATGACCCTAGTATGAACTTGCAGGACCATAGTGCTGAGTGCAATGTGGACTATGGAGGCCCCAGCTCAAGAGGTTTCAGAGGGAAACAATACTAGCAATGGGTTAGTATCTTAGGGTTTCTATTGCTGTAAGGAGACACCATGACCATGGCAACTCTTATAAAGGAAAACATTTAATTAGGACTAGCTTAGAGTTTCAGTTTAGTCCATTACTGCAGTGGTGGTGTGAAGGCAGAAATGGTGCTGGAGAAGGAGCTGAGAGTTCTACATCTTGATCTGTGGGCAGCAGAAGCAACTGTGTGCCACACTGGGCTTGAGCATAGCAGACATCCAAGGCCACACCTACTCCAACAAAGCCACACGTCCTAATAGTGCCACTCCTGATGAGGGCCATTTTCTTTCAAACCACCACAGCTAGGAACCATTCTTGTGATTATTTTGGTAAAGAATGTGGCTCCTTTTTGCTCTTGTCCTAGAAATGTACTTGAAGTATAATTTGCCTTTTGCCTTAATAGGGAGTACAGTTAAGAGATTGCCTTTAGTTTCAGAAGAGGCTTTCAACTTTGAGACAGTATTGAGACTGTAAAAGACTGTAAGGGCTTTTGAAGGGTAGTTTTGCATTATGATAAGGCCACAAACTTTTGGGGGCCAGGAAGTGGAATACAGTGGTTTGAATGAGAATGGCCCCCAAATGCTCATATGTTAGAATATTTGGTCCCTAGTTGGTGGAACTGTTTGGGAAGGATTAGGTAATGTGGCCATTTTGGAGGAAATATATCAGTAAGATTGGGCTCTGAGGTTTCAAAAGTTCCCACCATTCCCAATTATAGCTCTCTTTGTTTGCCTCATGCTTGTGGATCAGATGGAAGCTCTCAGCTACTGCTTCAGTACCATGCCTACCTGCCTGCTGTAATACTCCCCACCATGAAATGTAAACCCCATTGAGTGCTTTCTTCTATAAATTGCCTTGGTCATGGTGCTTTGTCCCAGCAGTAGAAAAGTGACTAAGACAATAACCAATATGTGTTTACTTCCTTATAGAAATTCTAAAAGTAGCCCTTTTATGTATATCCATGTTAGATTAAGAAGAAAATAATTCACCTCTATATTTTTACAGATAAACTCATGGATATAAGATTAAAATCATTAACATTAAAATATTCTATATGGGAAAATCTAGCTTTTATGAAATTAGAATATTGGAAGCGATTTTCAGAAGGAAATACATAATTATTTCTACCTGCAGCTATCTTTAACAGTAGAAGGTTTGAAAAACACTTGTAAATTTCTCAAGAGTTTCCATACTGAGACAAAGGCTCACCAAGATGACTTTTTGTTTGTTTGTTTGCTTTTTTTCAAGACAGGATTTCTCTGTAACTTTGGAGTCTGTCCTGGTACTCACTTAGTAGACCAGCCTGGCCTTGAACTCATGGAGATCTACCTATCTCTGCTTCCTGAGTACTTGGATTAAAGGTGTGTGCCACCACCAACTGGCTCAAGATGACTTCTAAGAATCTATGATTTTATAGTAGTTTATCAAGCAGAAATATATTGAGCATGTACTATGTACTGATTTTTCTACAGGAATCAGAATTAACCAGGTTGCAAGCCAAAATTTCTGGACATGAAAAGACAGAAGACCCCAAGTTTCTACCAGCTTCATTTGCAGCTCTAACAGAAATTATGCCTGATAGTCAAGATCCTAAGTTTGCCAAACATACTCAGTTATCATTTTTCAAATGCAGAAAACTACGTCGCTCTATTAGTGCCAGTGACCTTAGTTTCAAAAGTCATGGCAATGAAGATCTCTCTGAAGAATTGCTACAGGACTTAAAGAAAATGCAATTAGAACAGCCTTCAGCATTAGGAGGTGGTCATAAAGCCCTAGCTTTCAACCGTTCAGATTCTTCTAAACCTCTCTCATATAACCTGGAAGATGATAGTTCTGAAAGTAATGACTTTAGTACTCTTAGTGGAATGCTGAGATATATAAACAAAGAAGTGAGATTGTTAAAAAAGTCTTCTCCGCAAACAGCTGCTGGTTTAACTCAGGTATGTATTTCACACATTACCAGATAAGTAATTTGTACCAGGCATATTGTTGCATACCTGTGATCCCAGCACTTAGGAGAGAGAAGCAGGAGAATTGTTGGGTTCAAGATCTTTACGTTGTTGGAGGGGGGCAAAAAAGAAAAAGTAATATTTTTTCTTCAGTGAATATAATTTTATTTCTTGAGGAAAAGAAATCCCATATAGGGTTTAGAGAGATGGCTCAGGGTTAAGAGCACTGACTGTTCTTCCAGAGGTCCTGAGGTCCATTCCCAGCAACTACATGGTGACTCACAACCATTGGATGCCCTCCTCTGGCCTGCAAGCATACATGCAGACAAAACTGTATATATAATAAATAAATCTTTTAAAAAATCCCATATAGATTGACCTTCCCACCAAAATGTTTGAGACCAGAGGTTTCAGGCTTCCTCAGATTGGAGATATTTGCATAGCATCTGGGAGATATTAATGAGCAAGTTTAGAATTTAGGTATCATTAGCAGATAGATGTTATTTAAAGCCATAATGGCTGGGTTAAACCAGTGGAGTAAATTGAGACAAAAACAGTCATTTCCTAAGTATTTTGCTTTAAGAAGTGTTGGAAATGTAATTGATAGGGTATCTGTCTAGTATGACCAAAGTCCTAGGTTCACTCTCCAGCTCTGCGTACACTGGGCATTCACCTTTATAGGATTATTACGTGGTATTACATAATAATACCATATATTATTGTTATAGGATTACTTCTGGCATCTGGGAAATGCTACCAGAGTTTATGGTTGTCCTAGGTTACTGAGTAAGTTCCAGGCCATCTTGAGCTACAGGAGATATTGTTTAAAAAAAAAAAAAAAACAACAAACCGTCCAACCAGACAAAACAACTTGGGAGGCAGAAGCAAGGTGTATCTCTGAGTTCTAGGACAGCCAGAACTATATAGTAAGACACGGCCCCCCCCCCCGCTGACCATCTGAAGGAGGAAGGGAGAGAGATAGAAAGAGGAAGAGAGAGATTGAAGATTCAATATGGTTAACTGAAAAACAAATCTTTTATGAAATAGAAGAAAAAAATAAAAGTACAAAATTGTTCACAAGCCTTACTGGAAACAAAACATGTTAAGGAGATCAGGAGGGCAGGCTATGTGAATATAAAAACGGTGGTGGGAGAGAAATTTCTTTATTGGTTGTCTCTGTGAAAAAAATAAGCAACTTTTTCTATCTAAATCAGGGTAAGGTAATGGAAGTTTGGTGGGTTGTTTTTGTTTGTTTGTTTGTTTGTTTTTTGTTTTGTTTTGTTTTTTGCTTTGTTTTGGTTTGTTTTTGGCTATCTATCTAGACAGCCTGGCTGGGCTCCAACTCCCAGAGATCGATCCCAAATGATAATTAGTGATAATTTGTACTATGGATACACAAGACTGGTTTTGGTAAAAATAATAATATTTTATACAGGATTAATCTGACCCAAAAATGACAAATTTGTAATCATAACATACAGCATTGACTATATGCAAGTACTATTCTAAATCTTTATATAAACTCAATCCTTCAAACAACCCTGTCATATATACTGTTATATTAGTAATAATAACTAATAGTGCTTAGTATTTCTTCTATTGTAGTGATATTATCTCTGTTATATCAATGAAAATCTGAGTCCCTGCTCTCACCCACTGTGCTATATTGTGAATATTAGTGAATAGTACTTCTACATCTTCTGGCCTTGAAACTGCTTACTCAGTTAGGGTTCAGAGAGAACTTAAACTGGGTTTGGTGATCTATAACTTTAATTCCAGCACTGGGAAGGCCGAGGCAGGTGGATTTCTCTGAATTAAAGCCAGCCTGAGCTACATATAAGACAGTGTAGAAAGAGACAGGGGAGAGGGAGACACTTGAAAATACTGTAAAACTAATAAAAATTATTCCCTATTCTGCACACCATTGAACTGTATACATGTACTCTTCAGTCATCTTACCTATTCAGTTGTCATGAAAGTTTGGTGCCAAATTAAAATATTCAAAATACTATAGCTGTTTTTTTTTTTAATTAGTTGTTTCAAGACAGGGTTTCTTTGTGTAGCCCTGGCTGTCCTAGAACTCGCTCTGTAGACCAAGCTGGCCTGGAACTCACAGAGATCTATCTGCCTCTGCCTCCCATGTGCTGGGATTAGAGGTGTGCACCCCACCACCCAGCGCCAGTTCTTAAATTTAGAATTGGATTCTTAAAACCTAATGTTAAGTTCTGTACTCAAATGTTTTATTTGTTATAAATGATGTTCTACTGAATTTTAAATGCATTAACCACTGTACTTAGAACTTTATACTCAAGTAATTCAAGAGGCTTGATTGCATTGACTGTGTTGTTTTAATAAATTTTCTTTAATTCACCATACATATATTGTGCCTTAATCTTAAGAGAAACTGAAGACATCTTCTCAATACTTTTTCTTAAGGCCTGTATCTTTTCTTATCTAATTTACTGCTACCTTTCTTTTAAAGAGAAAGTAAGAAGATTCATAGCTAAGGTTGTTGATTGTTGAATGAAATTTTGACTTGCTAATCATTGTTTGTTATTTAGTCATTTATATATGTTGAATTAATAAGTCTTACTGGTTTATAAAATGTGACATAAGAAAATTTTTAAATTAGGATATAGAGTCTTGATCTACAGGCTAGTTCTGATTCTCAGTTTATTTTGCATACTGTTATGTTTGCATTACACTAATTTTCAGTTTAAAAGCAAGATATTTAAATTCTCTTATCCCAGGGAAACTTTGTTTTGTTATAACAAAGCCTAGTATGCCAGACTGATAGAAAAATAATTTATTCGATTAGAGATGGATTGCTTTCAATTTTTTTTTCTGTTTCATGGATGACTACCCACAAGCTCTAGGGTTAGTGACTGCAGACGTTAAGTAGACATTTATGACACCACAGTAAAGAGAACCCACAGAACTTTTAGTCCTAGCTGCCATACTTTTACTCTCTATTGCTACACTTAACTTTTTAAAATGATTCCCTTTCGTGTTGAGATTTAATATGCACTGCTTGATGCATCAATTTTTTGTTTTGTGTAGTGAATGCCTTACCATCAAATTTTCAGTTTGAAGAGGGCACGAGATACTGTGTTTGTTTTCTAGCTGTAGTTAGAGAGTGTCATCTTAAAGCACAACAAGCACAATGGATCAAACATTAAAATTTGCACACAAAAAGTATTTAATAAATAATAACTTTCTTTCTTGTGTTGCAGCCCAAATACTGATTTTTCCTGTGGTTAGCAATCTCTCTGTTTCCTAGGTTGGAAATCCAGTTCATAGTAAAGCCTCCATATAGGAATGTTAAATCAGGCTCCTGTCTCTGACAAAAGTTCAACTAAAATACAAAACAAAAGTTTTACATATGGAAAGCTCTGAGACCTCATGTTAAGAACTCCTGTTCTGGGACTGGAGAGATGGCTCAGAGTACCCACGTTTCACAGGTAGCTGACAGCTTCAGGGACTCTGATGGCCTCCTGCCTCTGCAGGACCTGCTCTCACATGTAGGCACACACCTACGTAGGTAATTATAACTAAAGCCCTCCTATTTTGACTGGTTATGGTTACACAGTTTCATGATCCCATTGGTTGAGCAGACAGAGGCAAGAAGAACACAAATTGGAAGCTCACCTGAGTACTCTGCCAGCAAAAACAAACAAAAAGCTTCCTATTCTAATTTTGTTTTGGACTTCAGCAAAGGAAACTTATTAAGAGCTCTATTGGGAACTTATATTACTCATATCCATCCTATTTCCAAAAAGGGCAGTAAATAGCTCACAAAAGGTGATGATGAGAAAGGACAATCAGCTAAAAGGAAAACAAAGATAGGAAATATATAGAACCATGATAATATTTTCCAATTCGAGGTATGATAAGATTTGACCTATTTTTTTAAACTCTCTTTTGTTGACTGAGGTTTCTGTTCTGCCCAGTTCCCAAAGAAATCACACTGATTGGCCCATTAGCTCAGGCTTCTTATTAACTTTTTTTAAAATTTTTTT
>JAQHUG010000107.1:3621606-3637847 GCA_028555095.1 Dicrostonyx torquatus
TTTCGAGACAGGGTTTCTCTGTGGCTTTGGAGCCTGTCCTGGAACTAGCTCTTGTAGACCAGGCTGGTCTCGAACTCACAAAGATCCGCCTGCCTCTGCCTCCTGCCTGCTAGGATTAAAGATGTGCGCCACCACTGCCCGGCCAGATAGGGTTTCTTATTTATATTACGTGACCTTGCTTCAGGTTATGTTTTACAACTAAGTCACTTTCTTTAAAGGTAAAATAAAATCAGTATCTACTTTAGCTATTTCAAGTGAGGACTAATGGTGACGCGTGTAAGGTGCTAGTGCGCAGTCCTGCGGAGCAAGGTCACATAAACATTGCGTGTGAGGTGCTAGTGCGCATTCCTCTGGAGCGTTGTTTCATAGACATCACGTGTGAGGTGCTAGTGCGCAGTCCTGCGGAGCGAGGTCTCATAGACGTCACGTGTGAGGTGCTAGTGCGCATTCCTGCAGAGCAAGGTCTCATAGACATCACGTGCTGTCATTGAGGAAGTGCCATCCCGTGTCAGGACTCTGGAACCAGATTAATTCTGACCAGTTTGGAGCCTGGCTCTGCCATTAAGTTTCTGTTTCACTCTGAATAAGTTAATTCTTTTGTGCTTCTCCACCCCACAACTATATAATATAGTAATGGTATCTAACTTAAATGGTTGTTACGAGTATTAAGTAAATCATTATACTTAGAATAGTGGTTTTCAACCTGTGGGTTGCAAACCCTTTGGGGATTGAATGACCTTTCCAGAGGGGTTGCCTAAGACTATTGAAAAAATGCAAGTATTTACATTATGATTCATAACAATAGAAAAATTACAGTTATAAAGCAGCAATGAAAATAGTTTTATGGATGGGGTCACTAGAACATGACAACCTGTATTAAAGGGTCACAGCATTAGGAAGGTTGAGAAGCACTGACTTAGAATAATAGCTGGTATTTAATAAGTGAATAGGAAATATCTCCCTTTTTGCTGTTACTGTAAGATTTCTTGTTCTTTAGTCATGTGAAGAAACTACTGAACTTATCAACTACCCAGGTTTCTCTCCCCTTCAATACTGACGCTGTTGCTTTTTGGTACAGAAAACGTTAGGTATGTTAGCATGCACCTGTAGCCCCATTACTGAAGAGCTTAGGCAAAAAGATAATGAGTTCTAGACCAGCCCTGGCTACACAGTGAAACTGTTTCAGAAAAAGAAATAAGTAAATAAAGTGAGTAAATAAGAGCATTACTACGGAGCTGGAGAGATGGCTCAGTGGTTAAGAGCACAGGCTGCTCTCCCAGTGGACCCGGGTTCAATTCCCAGCACAGCGTGGCAGCTCACAACTGTCTGTAACTCCAGTTCCAGGGAACCTGACACCTTTATACCAAATGCACACAAAATAAACATTTTTAAAAAGCATTATAACTACACTGTGTAAAGCCTACTAACAATTCACTAAAGTCAGTTCTCCACCCTTTCTCATAAGTTTTATCTGGGCCAATCATCACATCAGGTTTTTCATTTATCTGCTCCTCCTCCATTAGATTCGTGCCATCAGAACAAGCACTGAAAAGATATTACCACTTCAGGTCAAGGCATCAGAATTTTACATATTATTCCCTAAGGTCTTCCCCCTCAAGTCATAATTGCCTGAACTAAACTCAACCTTAAAGATACAGAAAACATCATAGATGGCAAACAAAATGAACCTGGGTACTCAAGTGACATAGAGCATTCTTGAATAACTACATCAGTGAAAAATAAATTTCTGTCTTCTTAAAGTCACTGAGTCTTGAAGATCTCCTTAAAGTAGCATAACCTCACCTTAACATAGCATTATTCTTTGTTGCCTTACGTTCTTTTGGTGTATCTTACAGCTTCCTGCTTTAAAGAGAGGAGGACAACCAAAGAAGAGAGCTCCCATGGTTTCCTGTCCCAGTCACTATAAACATAGCATGAATTCATTTATCTACTTGTCACCTCATTGAAAGCTAGGCTTACTTCTAAGTAACCTGGTTATTTTTTTATTTAAAAACTTTAAAAGAGTTTCATACATGAGTATATTTACATCACTTCTGTCCATCCTTTCCTTTCTCCAATTTCTGCCACATACCCTTCTCCCCCACCTCAAATTCATGACTTCCTCTTTATTACTGTTAACTGTCATCTGTGTGTCTATGTAGATATGCTTATACATAAATGCCTCAACCTACTGTTTAGTATTGCTCATAATTACATGTGTTTAGTGCTGACTGTACCCACAGATAAATGCAGCTCTCACCACTCACCAAGGACATTTCTTTTTGCACCAGATAGAAACTGTGACCAAGATCCACAGTTAGTAAATACAAAGAACATGTGACCATGGGATGTCAACCCCAGCTGGTTTATCTGCAATGCAAACCCTACACCAAACCTCAGGGATCATCACAGGGAATGATAGATTGTTAAGAGCCAGAGAACCAAGAAGCATGCTGTGAGTAGTACCTTCTAGATATGACAGGAAGGCAAGACCCATGACATCTCAGTATGGTTCCCTAACCAGCATGTGCATGATGACAATACCAGCCAATATAAGGACAAGGCTCTACCTCTAGATGAAGGACCAAAGTCAGTCATTGGATGCTCAGAGAGGGAGAATCAGTTCTTCAGGGATGACCTCCCTGATAGGTAACCTGTGTTCTTAATCCTTTTTTGCTTCCTCTAAGGATAAGAAACTTAAGCAAAACCTCTTGCCTTTTTTCTACTATGCGAAAGACACAGCAAGAAGTTACTGTCTCTGAACCAGAAAGTGTACTTTCAGTCTTAAACTTTCCAATTTCCAGTACTGTGGGGAAAACATCTCTGTGTCTATAAGCTTTCCAGTTTGTGGTATTTTATAACAGCTAGAATGAACTAAAACATCTATATTAAATGTCTAATCGCTCCAAAACAAAAAAAAAGTATTTTTCTTAGTCTTCTATCTAGTCTAGCTACCCATCTTGTCATATACTTTGAATGACCCAGCTTCTTTTTATTTTTTTAAAAAAAATTATTTAACTTTATTTTATGTGCATTTGTGTAAAGGTGTCAGATTCCCTGGAACTGGAGTTACAGACAGTTGTGAGCTGCTACGTCGTGCTGGAAATTGAACCTTGGTCCTCTGAAGAGCAGCCAGTGCTCTTAACTGCTGAGCCAGCTCTCTCCAGCTCCGGCCCAAGTTATTGAAAGTTAATTAAGTTTGCTGTTATTATTTCTTCTGTTTTTACTCTTTGGTGTCCTTTTTTTCTCTTTTCTTCTTTTTGTTTTGTTTTTCTGAGACAGGATTTCTCTGTAGCAGTCCTGGTTGTCCTGGAACTACCTCTGTAGACCAGGCTGGTCTTGAACTCACAGAGATCCACTTGCCTCTTTCTCCTGAGTGCTGAGATTAATGGTGTGCACCACCACCATCTGGCTTTGGTGTCCTTTTTAACATCCTTTTTGATATCATCTTAGATTGTCCTCATTAGGATCTTTTAGCTGACAATAATAATAAAAAATACTTAGTAAACAAAAGGGCAGCATAATGGTGAGCACTAAAAGTAGAATCTAGAGCAAGATAGAAGCGTTTTTTCTTTACAAGTCCTACATTCTAATGGAGGAAAGGCACAGTCTTTTGATATTCGGTATGGATTAAGTGTCAAGAAGGGAAATTTTGCAGGGTGCTGTAAAGTGCTTGTTTCTGAGATGTCAGAAAATGATCCCTAGGACAAAAATTACTTTTTTTTTTGTTTGGTTTTTTGAGACAGGGTTTCTCTGTGGCTTTGGAGCCTGTGCTGGAACTAGCTCTTGTAGACCAGGCTGGTCTCGAACTCACAAAGATCCGCCTGCCTCTGCCTCCCGAGTGCTGGGATTAAAGGTGTGCACCACCACCGCCCGGCAAAAAATTACTTTTCTATTAACAAAAACTCAGTTAATTTGGGCAAAGGGCATGGGATGTGGGGAGACCGGAAAGGTGAGGAGGTAAGAGGTTAAGTGCTCTGTAAGAGTCAGGAGGTGGTAAGCATAATACAAGCAGGAGGAACACATAACAAGTCTTAGAGGAAGGGAAGGAACTGCATCTATGGAGACTTTTTAGAATTTAATCTGTCTGTCTGGTTTGTTTTGTTTTGTTTTTTGCCTTTTGAGACAAGGTTGCTCTGTAGCTCTAGCTGTCCCTCTAATCCCAGCACTCGGGAAGCAGAGGCAGGCAGATCTTTATGAGTTTAAGGCCTCCTGGTCTACAGAGAGAGTTCCAGGACAGCCAGGGGTACATAGAGAAACCCTTTTTCAGAGAGAGAGAGAGAGATCTAGAACGCACTCTGTAGACCAAGCCATGGGATTAAAGAAGCATACTTCAGCCTGCCTCTTTCTCTCCCTAGCCTTTCACTTTAATAACAATTCTAGCCGCCATTCGCTTATGACTAAACAATCCCAGTCTTCTGGGTGGTTTTCTTTCCCAGAAGCCCTTAGAAGAACTTTGATTCCCAAACCAGTCTTGTTTCACTTAGGACCTTAGCAGATGAGGCAGAATTAGCCTTATTTAATCCAAACATTTTATTTTATAGCTAAAAGTTATACATGGGATGCATAATAATAGGGGATGATATATTCTTGTGCTTTTCAGTAAATATTAACTATTCCACCTTGTATTGATTCTATGGTTACCATGAGTCTATGATTACCATAATCACAGAATGCACTTGTGTGCAGGAATGCTGTAGACAAATAGTCAAAACCCAGAGACAAACATTGGGGTTCAAGCTGAAGATCAGAAAAGCAAAGCAGCCGCTAGAGAGTTCTTACCTCTACCAAGGCTCACACAAAGGGGCAGTCCTGTCCTCAGCGTGACTGCAGACTGCAGTGCTCTCCATCAGACCTCAGACTGCACCATCTCCACCAAACATCAACGAAAAGTTTTTACGGCGCAATAAACCTCTCTGCTGATGCAATAATCTGAATCAGACCAAATCAAACTGAATTACAAAAAGCCCAGGTTTAATACTAATGCTCCCGGGTGGCCTTCAGGTCCCCAGAGAGGAGATGGGAAGGAAGACCAGGGGCAGTTTAAATAGCCTGTGGGAGTGGTCTTGAGCATCTCTGGGGAGGGGTCATTGTTTGGCAGGCTTTCTTAGAGGTGGAGTCTGGATTGAGGCGACTCCCAGGGGAGGGGGCTTGAGATGGAATTTCCACCCAAACATTCCAGACTCTTTGGGCATATGGATGCCAAGGGCTAAGGTGAAGCTTCCAACTAAACATTCCAGACTCTTTGGATATAGGGATACCAGAGGCTGGGGCAGAGCCTTAACCCAAACATTCCAGACTATTTGGGTATAAGACTGGGGTGATGTTTCCAACCAAACAGTCAGATTGCACTGAGCTCTTTTCTGTCTCCTCCCACCTTATATTCCTCTCTCCACCCACCCGTATCACTCCTGTCTCCATCTTCTTAGTGTCGTGATCTAGCTGCCCTCACTCCCCTGACTGACAGCAGAACTTCCTTATGGTCTGTAATTAACAAGGAAGTTTGTGTTCTTTCTGGCCAGTGGTTTTTCAAAGAAGCAGTACAGGTATAAAAGGCTTTAGCTGAGGCAAAATAAAGGTTGCTGTTCTTCCACCTGAAAAGAAGCCTCTGCGTCTCAATCTTGGCACACACACCCACACCAGTCTCGGCATCCAGGCTGCGTTGGGCATGGCACCCTAGTGCTGGGATTAAAGGCATAGGATCCCAAGTGCTGGGATCACCTTTATGTGAGCTCTGTTTCTCTTTTAGACAGATTCAATCTTGTGTAGCCCAGGGTAGCCTTGAACTAACAGAGATCCTTCTGCATCTGTCTCCTGAGTCCTTGGATTAAAAGTGTGTGCCACCACTGCCTAGCCTCTAGTGGCTTAGCTCTGCCCTTAGATCTTCAGGCAAGGTTTATTTGTTAAAACATAAATAAAATGCCACTACAGAATGCAATTTTTGTGTTATGAAATGAGAATGCCGACGTGATTTGAATATGATGTTTCCCAGTCTTGGCAGTTGGTGGCACCAGTATGTGAGGTTAGAAGGTGTGGCCTTGCTGAAGGAAGTATGTCACTGGGGGCGGGCTTTGATGGTTCAATAGCTGTTCACAGTCTGCCCTCTGCTTTGTGGTTGTGGTTCAAGATGTGCATTCTGCTATTGTGTCTACTGCTTGCTGCTATAGTTCCCTGCCATGATGAACTCTTATCCCTCTGGAACCATAAGCCCAAATAAACTCTTTTATTATAAGTTGCCTTGGTTTTCTTGTTTTATCACAGCAGTAGAAGAGTAACTAATATAGTAGTGATGAGACAATATGAGTATTTATAAAACAATTTTATTTTTAAATTGATACCTCTGAAACATGATTCATAAAAACTCAGAGAAAGATATTGGGGTTCAACCTGAAGACCAGAAAAGCAAAACAGCCAACCACTGGCTCTTACCTTGACCTCAGTCCGAAAATGGTGGCCCTGCCTCCAAGAAACCTTAGAATGAGACTATGACTGAGAGCTGCCTCCTCCCGTTTTATAATTCAATGAGAATAGTTGGTCTTAGAGAGCAAGGGTCAAAATATTTTAGGTCTTCTAATCACATTAATAAAGACTCCCAAATATGCTTATTGAATTCCCAGATCGAAAAACCACGCTTTAATATTTAGCTGTTGTATAACACTTTAGATAAAGCAGGGCAGAGACATGTTTTTTAAATAAACTTAAGACTTGTTTTTGTTTTTATTTTAACTAGAAATTGATACATTTAGTAGAAGAATAATTATTTTAAAAGAATGCTAAAAAGCACATGACTAAGTCATATCCACCCCCTTTAGATTACAGAAATAACAGTTTAGAGAATCACCCTAAAGGTGGGCATCTGTTCATAGGGTGAAGCTGGAGCAGAAGCTGTCATGTCCTGAGAGCCACTTAGGCCAAGCCCCAACCCCAGGTGAGTATGATGATAACCCACTCAATGGCTTGGTCCTCACTTGGTCTTCCCTGTGTCCTGTGAATGCCCACAACTACAGGCTGCAGTGACATTTTCCTTCCCCTCATCTGTGGGAACAGTGTCTTCCATACTCTCATTCCCCTTTGGGTTGTCTCTTAGAAAACCTCCAGCCTATACACCTGGGATCCTATCTGAGGGGCCCTAAACTTGTTCCACTACAATCAGATTTGGCCTCAATACCCCTTAGATAATTAATCCAGATGGGCAACATGTTGGTACCCTAGATCACAATATTGGTACATTTACAATGATTGTGAATGATCAGGAAGATGTAGAGATTCTCTATGCCCAAGTTTTCTCTTAGCTTCACTCCAAGCCTTCTCTGTTCTTCCTGTTACCCCCTCAGTTCCTTCTAGCTGTGAAGTCAGAACAAGATGATTCTTCCTCTACTTTTAATCTGGCTAACAAGCCTCCCCTTTTCTGCAGACCCACAACTCCTTTTCCTGCCCCTCCAGTTTCTTTTCTCCTTCCTCAGCAACAGGTTTTAGCCCACTGGGCAGCCCCTAGTCCTCCTACTTGCTCCCACTTCATCATTGAACCCCTTTTACCTCCCCCAACCTGGCCTAAAGTGGCCCCAGTTCTTTTGCGGGATGTTGCTGGGGTGAATGGCTTGGTCCGGGTATACATTCCCTTCTCATTAATTGAACTCTCTCAAACAGAAACGAGATTGGGATCCTGTACTGCTAGTTCTTCCACCTTTCTTAAAGAATTCCAGTATATGGTGTTCATATGATTCTCACCAACAGTCTTCTCCCAGAGGAGTATAGGCAAGTCTGGGACCAGGCTAAGGCACATGCAGACGGAATCTACCAAACTGACAACACCCACCCAGCTGAGGCTAAGGTCTAACAACAACTACCCAGTAGGGGCTAGGGCCTAAAACTAACTGTAATCCTAATCAGGACTCTGAATGGGATTATAATGCCACAAGGGCATCTAAGCAAGGAATTGATTTATAACTTGGCCTCCTGGCTGGTCTCTGCAATGTGGTACTTAAATCTGGTAAATTATGAAAAATCAAGAGATCATCCAAGATAAGCATCCATCTCAATTCCTAGACTGCCTTTGGATCTCAAAACTCAAGATGGAAAACATCTCTTTGATTTTTTTTTTGTTTTTGTATTGTTTTGGTTTGGGTTTGGTTTTTTCAAGACAAGGTTTCTCTGTAGCTTTGGAGCCTGTCCTGGAACTAGCTCTATAGACCAGGCTGGCCTTGAACTCACAGAGATCCACCTGCCTCTGCCTCCCTAGTGCTGGGATTAAAGGCATGCGCCACCACCACCCTGCTGGAAAACAACTCTTTTTGAGCTACTTCTCCCAGAGTTTTCCTTACTACACAGACAAGTCTTAGCTGTGGCATTCAAGGTGTACTATGGGAAATATGAGAAATCCTAAAAACAAAAACATATCTGATGATGGCTAAGGTCTTTCAGCCTGCCAAACCAGATGCCCAGACTCCTTGGCATCCCAAAGCCTGAGAAACTCCATGTGCCAGTTTCATATATGGTCAGGAGGGTCACTGGTCCCAAGTCTACCTAAACCTTTGCAGGCCCCATGGATCATGTCCAAGATACTGTCAATAGGGACATTGGGATGCAATTGTTCCCATGCCCCTTGCAGTATCAGGACATCAAGCCCAAATTGCTCTTCAGCTGACCTCTTAGGTCTGGCAATGAACAACTGATAGGGCTTGGCCTCCCTTGGCCCAATACTGCCATCTCCAACAGGGAGCCTCAGGTAGTCATTACAGTATCGGGGCTATCCATCTCCTTTGTTCTGGACATGGAGACATTTTTGGTCCTGATAAAGTTTTGGGAATCCACCTCTCCTCATTCCTCTATTAGAGTAGAGGTACAGTCTCACCAAAATCCACCACTTAGCTGTGTCTTAAGGGGTATTCTCCTTACCCACTCCTTCCTAGTGGTACCAAACTGCTCCATCCCCTTGCTAGTAAAGGAATTCCTAGTGAAAATGGGAGCCTCTATTTCTTTTGCTTCCCTCCCTCTGCTTGACCCCAGGCTCACCAGCCATTCTCCTCCTCCTCCAAACCACGCAATCTGACACACCTTTTCCCTTAGCAGCCTCTTCTTAGGTAGACTCCTAACTCCTCTATAGGCAAACAACCCCCTCTCATTCAATTACAAAACTTCACCAAATATGACACCCAGACTCAGTACTGACTCTCCAAAGCCTTAAGTAACTTAAGAAAGAATCTTCTGTGCCCATTTTTCCCCTTTAATATCTATATATTCGAGGTTGAAAAAACCAAATGTAACCTTCTACTTGCTTCAGGACCTCCAACTTATTAATTCAGTAGTTCCCCTTTACCCCGTAGTATCCAACCTCCTACACTCACCTCTCCACCATCCCCTCAGAAACCTCCCATTTCTCTGCCCTAGACCTCAAGGATGTCTTCTTTTCTATACCTCTGGACACCCAGTCACAAAATATTTTTTCCTTTACTTGGGCATACCCAGATACTCACCTGTCTCCCCAACTCACTTGGACCATTCTACCCCAGGGTTTCTGGAACAGCCCACATCTCTTTAGCCAGTCTAGGCTCTAGTCTCTGACTTAGTCTCTTTGTTTCTTCCTACATCCAAGCTCATAGAATACATAGATCAGGTTCTCCTTTGTGGTTTGTTCTTGTGAATTAGCCAGGAAGACACCTCCACCTTATTAAACTTTGTGTCCAGCCAGGGATATAGAGTCTCACCCTCTAAAGTCCAGCTGTCCACCCCTCAAGTTACCTATCTAGGAGTAGCTATTACTCCAGCTCAGGTAGACCATTACCCTAGATATAAATCACTTAGTTCAATTACTCATGGTCCCGACTGTCAAGGATAAAATTCTATCATTCCTAGGGTGTTAGAGGAGGCCGCGTGTTGGTTCCTGGATACTCGGCAGCTCAGCCCCGAAATAATCACACAGAAACAGTATTGTTTAAACCACTGCTTTTGAGTGAGGTAACCCAAACACAGAAAGACAATTATCACATGTACTCACTCATAGATGGTTTTTAAACATAAAACAAAGAAAGCCAGCCTACAAACCATAATCACAGAGAACTTAGACAACAATGAGGACACTAAGAGAGACTTACATAGACCTAATATGCATGGGAAAGTATAAAAAGACAAGATCCAAGATCTCCTGAGTAAATTGGGAGCATAGGGACATTGGGGGAGGGTTGAAGGGGGAGGGGAGAGGCAGGGAGGGGAGCAGAGAAAAATGTAGAGCTCAATAAATATCAATGAAGAAAAAAAAAGTGTGAGCTACTAACAACAAAAGGAGGATCCATAACCAATTCAGACCAAATTATGGTCCTGCTAGAGGCCTCTCATCTTCCCACAGCCAAATTGTCCACTGCAGATTGTACCAAGCAAACAATCTATCATCTCCAGGGCTGCAGCTCTCAGAGACCTGGGTCCATCTCACATGCCACAGTGCACTCTCATTTTACAACTGACATTTTCATTATCATCCTCAGATACTCAACAATTTTTTTGAGTCAGGGTTTCTATGTATAACCCTGGCTGTCCTAGAACTTGCTTTGTAGACCAGGTAGCCTCAAACTCAGAGATCTGCCTGCCTCTGTCTCCCAAATGCTGGGATTAAAGGCATGCACCACCAATGCCCTGCTCATGACAACTCTTATAAAGGAAAAGCATTTACTTTGGATGGCTTACATTTTTAGAGGCTTAGTTCATTATCACTGTGTTGGGACATGGTGCTGGAGAAGTAGCCAAGTGTCCTACATCTTGACTTGCAGACAACAGGAAGTGGTCTGTCCTAATGGGTGTGGATTGAACATATATGAGACTTCAAAGCCCACCTCCACAATGACACACTTCCTCCAACAAGACCACACTTCCTCCAACAAGTTCATACCTCCTAATAGTGCCACTCCCTTTGGGGGTCATTTTCTTTCAAACCACCACAATAGAAGATCATTTTATGGCACCTTCTCCCAATTTCTTTCTTCAAAGACTTGAAGTTTTTGTAATACAGGTCTTTCAATTACTTGGTTAGACTTATATTATTTGTGGCTATTGTGAAGGGTGTTGTTTCCCTAATTTCTTTCTCAGCCAGTTTAATATTTGTATATAGGAGGGTTACCGGGGGGGGCGTTGTAGTTAATTTTGCTGAAGGTGTTCCCTGGTGGAATTTTTTGGGTTGCTTATGTAGGCTATCATAACTTCTGCAAATAGTGATACTTTGATTTCATCCTTTCTAATTTGTATTCCTTTGATCTCCTCTAGTTGTCTTATTGATCTAGCTAAAACTTAAATTACTAAAAATTGGATAGATATGGAAAGAGTGGACAGCCTTCTCTCTGACTTTAGTGTATTTGCTTTAAGTTTCTCTCCATTTAATTTTATATTGGCTATTGGTTTGCTATATATTATCTTTATTACATTTAGGTATATCCTTGTATCCCTGATCTCTCCAGTCTTTTATCATGAAAGGGTATTCGATTTTGTCAGAGGCTTTTTCAGCATCTAATGTAATGATCATGTAAAATTTTTTCTTTCAGCTTGTTTATATGGTAAATTACATTGACAGATTTTCTATGTTGAACCATCCTTGCATCTCTGGGATGAAGCCCACCTGATTATGGTGGGTGGTCTTTTAATATGTTCTTAGATTCCATTTGTGAATGTTTTAGAGTATTTTTACATGTGGGAAATTGTAATTATCTTTCTTTGCTGTATCTTTGTGTGGTTTAGGGCTCAGGGTGACTGGCCTTATAAATGAATTTGGCAATATTCCTCCTGTTTCTATTTTGTGGAATAATTTGAGGAGTACTAGTGTTAGCTTTCTTTAAAAGTCTTGTAGAATTCTGTGCTAAAACCTGGCCCTGGACTTTTTTTTTTTTTTGGAAGATTTTTAATGACTGCTTCTATTTCCCTGGGGATGTAGTTTTATTTAAATTGTTTATCTGAGTTTGATTTTGGTAAGTTGTATCTATCAAGAAAATTGCCCATTTCTTTTAGATTTTTCAATCTAAAATCTTTTGTGAAGTACGGGTTTTAAAATATGACCTAATGATTCTTGGGATTTCCTCCATGTCTGTTATTATGTCCACCCCTCCTTTATTTCTTTCTGATTGTGTTAATTTGGATATTCTCTTTTAATTTGGATAAGGGTTTGTCTATCTTGTCAATTTTCTCAAAGAATAAATTTTTTGCTTCATTGATTCTTTGTATTCTTCTCTTTGTTTCCATTTTATTGATTTCAGCCCTGAGTTTGATTATTTCCTGCTGTCTACTCCTTTTGGGTGTGTTTGCTTCTTTTTATTCTAGAACTTTCAGGTGTGCTATTAAGTCATTAGTATGGGATCTCTCTCCAAATTTTTCATGAAGGCACTTAGTGCTATGAACTTTCCCATTAGCACCACTTCCATTGTGTCCCATAGTTTGGTTATATTGTGCATTCATTTTCATTGAATTCTAGGAAGGCTTTTATTTCTTTATTTTTTTTCTTGACCCAGTGGTAATTCAATAGAATGTTGTTCATTTTCCATGAGTTGTAGACTTTCTTTTGTTTCTGTTGTTGAAATCCAACTTTAACCCATGGTGGTCTGATACAGTAGTTTATTTCTATTTTCTTATATCTGTTGAGACTTGCTTTGTGACTGAGTATGTGGTCAATTTTAGAAATGGTTCCATGAGATGCTGAAAAGAAGGTATATTCTTTTGTGGATGGGCAAAATGTTCTGCAGATATCTGTTAGGTCTGTTTGAGTCATAATATGTTAATTCCATTATTTCTCTGATTAGTTTCTGTCTGGATGATCCTGTCCATTGGTAAGAGTGAGGTGCTGAAGTCTCTCACTATTTAAGTGTGTGGTTCAATGTGTGAGTTCAGCTTTAGTAATGTTTCTTTTACAATTGTGGGTGCCCTTGCATTTGGGGTATAGTTGTTCAGAATTAAGACATCATCTTGGTGGAATTTTTCTTTACATGAGTATGAAATGCCCTTCTCCATCTTCTTTGATTAATTTTAGTTTGAAGTCTATTTTGTTAGATATTAGGATAGTTGCATCAGCTTGTTTCTTAGGTCCATTTAATTGGAAAATCTTTTAAAATTATTTTTTAAATGATCTTTTCTCCTTTAACATACCCATCGTAGTTCCCACACCCCTCCCTCCTCCCGATCCCCTGACTTCCCTTCTACCTCCCCCATCCACTCCTCAGAAAGGGTAAGGCTTCCCATGGGGAGTCAGCAAAGTCTGACACATCACTTTGAAGCGGGACCAAAGCCATCCCCCTATATTTAGACTGAGTAAGGTCTGCCTCCAAGAATGGATCCAAAAAGCCAGTTCCAGCACTAAGGATAAACCCTGGTCCCACTGTCAGTGTCCCCACAGACTATTCAAGCTACACAACTGCCACCCACATTCAGAGGGCCTAGTTTGGTCCTATGCAGGTTCCCATGCTGTCAGTCTGGAGTCAGTGAGCTCCCTCTAGCTCAGGTCAGCTATTTCTGTGGATGTCCCCATCACGGTCTTGACCCCTTTGCTCATATTATTGCTCATCCTCCTCTTCAACTGGTTTCCGGAAGCTCAGCCCAGTGCTTAACTGTGGGTCTCTGCATCTGCTTCCATTAGTTGCTGGATGAAGGTTCTATGATGACAATTAAGATAGTCATCACTGATTACAGGGGAAGGGCCAATTCAGGCACCCTCTTCACTATTGCTTAGGATCTTATCTGGGGTCATTCTTGTGGATTCCTGGGAATTTCCCTGGTGCCAGGTTTCACTCTAGCCCCTTAATGGCTCCCACAATCAAGTTATCTCTTTCCTTGCTCTCCCTCTCTGTCCTTCCCCCATCTCGGCCATCCCATACTCTTATGTTCTTTTCCTCCTTCCCCCAATCCCCTCCCTTCTTCCCCCACCCATGCTCCCTATTTTCTCAGGAGATCTTGTCTATTTCCCCTGATTGAAAATTATTCCCCTTTACTCTGAGGTAAGTCTATCTTTGATGTTGAGGTGTGTTTCTCATATGTAACAGATAGGATAGATCCTATTTTCGTATCCATTCAGTTAGCCTGTGTCTTTATTGGGGAATTGCGTCCATTGATATTGAGAATATTAATTAATTGTTGTAAATTAATTGATGTTAATTTCTGTTATTTTGTTGTTGGTGTTGGTGGTAATGGGGGTGATGGTGATAATGGTGGTGGTGGTGGTGTGTGTGTGTGTGTGTTTCCTTTCTTTGGATTTTGCTTGTATGAGATTCTCTTTTTTAAATATTTATTATGTATACAATATTCTGTCTGCGTGTATGCCTGCGGGCCACAAGAAGGCACTAGACCTCATTACAGATGGTTGTGAGCCACAATGTGGTTCACTCAGGACCTTTGGAAGATCGGGCAATGCTCTTAACTACTGAGCCATCTCTCCAGCCCAACTGTGTGAGATTCTCTATTGCCTTTGTTTTCATGGTGTAGTTAACCTCCTTGGGTTGGGGTTTTCTTTCTACTACCTGCTTTAGGGCTGGATATGTGGATAGAAATTGTTTAAATTTGACTTTATCATGGACTATCTTATGCACTCCATCTATGGTGACTGAAACTTTTGCTGGGTATAATAGTCTAGGCTGGCATTCATGGTCTCTTAGAGTCTGCAAGACATTTATCTGTCTGGGCCCTTCTGGACCATTAACAAGTCAGGCATAATTCTAATAGGTCTGCCTTTATATCTTACTTGGCCTTTTCCCCTTGTAGTTTTTAATATTCTTTCCTTGTTCTTCTGTATGCTTAGTGGTTTGGTTATTATGTGAGAGGGAACTTTCTTTTTGATCCAATCTATGTGGTGTCCTGTGAGTTTCTTTTACTGTTATTGGCATGTCCTTCTTAGATTAGTAAAATTTTCTTCTATGATTTGTTAAATATATTTTTTGGGGTTTTTGGTCTGGGCTTTTTCTCCTTCTATTCCTATTATTCTTAGGTTTTGTCTTTTTTTTTTAATTTTTTTATGGTTTATTTAACTTTTATTTCATGTGCATTGGTGTGAAGTTGTCAGATCTCCTGACATTGGATCTTCAGACAGTTGTGAGCTGCCATGTGGGTGCTGGGAATTGAACCCGGGTCCTTTGGAAGAGCAGTCAGTGCTCTTAACCACTGAGCCATCTCTCCAGCCCGGGTTTTGTCTTTTCATGGTGTCCCACAGGACAGTCATTTTTCCTGGTTTAGATTTAACATTTTCTTTGACAGATAAATCTATTTCTTCTATAGGATCTTCAACACCTGAAATTCTCTCTTCCATCTCTTGTGTTCTGTTAGTAATGCTTGCTTCTGTAGTTCCTGTTTACTTACCCAGATTTTTCATTTCTAGAATTCCCTCTGTTCATGTTTTCTTTGTTGTTTCTACTTCAGTTTTCTGCTCTTGATTAGTTTCCTTCACCTAATTGTTTGTTTGTTTGTTTTCTTGGCTTTCTTTAAGGCATTTATTGATTTTCTTTTTTTCTTTTCTTTCTTTTTTTTTTTTTTTGCTTGTCTTTACCTTGATTTCTTTGTAAAGTTGTTTTCTTGTTTTGGCTGCATTGAAATATTCAGAACTTGCTGTTAGGAAAGTTGGGCACTGGTGGTGATTGATTGCCCTGGCTGTTGACCGTATTTTTACACTGGCATTTAGGCATCTGGGTTTGGGATGATTATGTCTGTAATGATTCTGGGTCACTTTAAGATTTAGCCATGCCCACTCCTCCTCTGTGTGGAAACCTGGAGTTCCTGGTTCCATTCCATTATCTCTGTCCTCTGCTCTCGGGAGAGGCGGACGACCTTCTCCCGTTCCCTTCTTCCCTCTCTCTCTCTCTTCTCTTCTGTCTTTCCTTCTTTCCTTTTCTCTCCTCTTCTGCTTCTTTCCCTCCATAATCCATCTAACAAATGCTTAATTTTAATATTCGTCTGGTCTCATGCTGCCTGCCACTGCTGCTGCAGCCGCAGCCGCTACCGCCATCGCCACCATGGTTCCCGCGCAAGCCGGGGACCTGCCGCCACTGGGATCTGACCATGCGGTCTTGACCCTGGGGACCTGTTACCAGGTACCCCACTAAATATTAATTATAACAAATTTTACGAGTGTAAACCATACCTGTTAAGTTGAGAGCCAATATGGTCAAGCTCAGACCCAGCTCTCCAGGCAGATTCTAACTGTAGTTAATAGCCCTCAACTGCTCAGAGATCTGGGGAATATGGCATTTATTAACAAAAGCTTTTCATAACAAAAAGAGACAGGTTGGCTCCCA
>JAQHUG010000107.1:3638925-3649068 GCA_028555095.1 Dicrostonyx torquatus
TCTCTCTCTCTCTCTCTCTCTCTCTCTCTCTCTCTCTCTCTCTCTCTCTCCTTCTTTCCCTCTCTCCCCTTCTGCTCCTTTCTCTCCATAATCCACCTAATAAATACTTAATAAATAAATAAGTATTTATTAATAAATAAATATCTGTCTGGTTTCATGTTCCTGCCTCTGCTGCAGCCGCCGCCGCCATTAGCCGCCATTGCAGATCTGACCATGTGGTCTCGACCCTGGGGACCCATTACCGGGGACCCCCATTACATATTAATTATAACAATGTCTAGGTAATGGTTTCTGAGTTTGTCTTTGTTGGCTAGGTGTTTGTTCCTTGTTTTGTTTCCTCTTTGGTTGTCTAGTCTTTGTGGCCTGGATTTCTGGCAGCTGGTGTGACCTCTAATCTAGTAGGGAGTCTTTGTTCAATTTGGAATTTAACCTTCTGGATGTTAGCATGGCTTTTGGTGCAGCAGTGAGGTCCTTGTTCTTCTTACTGGTATATCTGCATCTGTTCTGTTTTACTAGCGTGGCCTGCACCTGAGCAGGAGGAGTTGGGAGCAGGACCTGGCCTCAGGGCTGGCAGTGAGGTGGGAGGGGTAGGAAGTGGAATGGGTTTGGGGGAGCAGAATCTAGGGAGTAGGGCAGTTCAGCTGGCAGGCAGGTCACTCACTTGAGCAGTTGAAGTCTGCCAGGGTTGAGGCCAGGGCCCAGGAGCAGCATGGGTGATGAGATAGGAGGACTGTGGGAGATGGGTCTTGGTGAACAGAGTGGGGAATGGGGCAGTTTTTGACAGGTGGGGTCACTCACCTGTTCTTCTGACTCAATGTCTTTTTTTTTTTTAAGAAAATTTGGGGCGTGCTGAATAGGCATAGGACATCACATAGTTGTTGTAAATTAAAGCCACAGTGTAGGTGTGTGTACTGTAGGGTAAAAGGGACAACTGGAGCAGAAAACCGACCAATCACTGAGCACCCTGACTCTGAACCTAGAGCCAGGGAAAGAAACACACACTGTACTTGAGACCTGGGCCAGGGAGAGAAACATCTTTATCCCTGAACTCAGGACTAAAGACATGTGCCCTGGCTCTGAAACTAGTGTCAAAAAGCTAAAAAGGACCAGTGAAAGAAACACAATTTGGCCATGAAGTCAGAGCCATCTCTGCCCCTGACTGGTTAAACTGACCAATCCCTGAGCAGGGAAAAACTAACCAATCCCCCTTCTCCCTGGGAAAACTCCAACCCTAACAAGCCCTATATAAGCCTCTCCACACTTTCAATTGGGAACCATTAATCCCTCCCTGGCAGAGGCAGCCACCCTCCTGGATTCCTCCTTCCCAAATAAATCTCTTTCTCAATAGAGTCTTGGGTGGCAACTGTGGTGAAGACCTTCATTCTCAGGTGCAGAGCAGAACCTGGCTGGGACGTCCCTTAGGGGACTGAGCTGGAAAACCTTGCTGAGACACTCCCTAGGGGGCCTCAGCAAGGTGGCTTAGCAGAACAGAGGAACCTTGCTAGGATGCTAGGGTGAGCAACGCCAGGGGAGGAAAAGAGGAAATTGCTACATTTCTGCAGGAGGCTTCCCTTTATCATAGTGTTAGCAGAACAAACATCTTGGGTGGGAGAAGAAGCAGATAGCTTTGCAAGGAACAGAGCAGAGCTCAGCTGTAGCTGCCCTCCAGGAGAGGAGCAGGATCTCAATATCCTGCCGGGAGACCATCCCCCACTGCACCCCAGCTACAGGTATCCTGGCTTCCCCATAGTCAGGACACCTTTCCTTCAGGGCTGAGCTGTCCCATTGCGGCTCCACCCCTCCTGAGCTGTCCTATTGCGGTTCTACCCCCTCCCCCAGAGCTGTCCTATTGCGGTTCTACCCCCTCCCCCAGAGCTGTCCTATTGCGGTTCTAAGTATATCTGGCTTCCCCATAAGTCAGGGTATCCCAACAGCACTACTGTACCACATTCCCCTACACACACCACAACCAGGACTTAGGTAGTGTGTCTGTGTGACTCCAGGAATGACTGGTCTTGGCTTCACCCTGATGTGACCACTAATGTTGAATTTCAGGAAATGGTGGTTGTTGAGCATCTTGATTTTGCAGAAGGATGCATCTTCATTTATTAATTTTTTTCTCTGTGATTCTTAAAGCAAACCTGAAATACTATTGGATTGTGTTCATTTTTGAAGCCATTTCTTTCTAAAGGTGGGTGGTGTCTGGGTATGGGTTTCTGTTTAAGTTATTCTTCCAGTGAATATGGTTCATTTCCTTTGGCGAAGCTTTCTCAGAACTTGATATCAGATGTGCTCCTGTGCTCAGTTCCAGCAACAATCCTGATCTGGAATCTTGATTAGAGAACTTATTTTTAGAGTTGTCCATATTTGATCAATATCCACATGTATGCATCACTATGTCTTTGATCATTTTATCTTGAAAGCATTTGAATCTAAAAGTTTCCCTTATTTATTTCCTTAGCTCAAAGCAGATCTAGATATAAATGTTTTTGAACTAAATCTTAGTTTAGTTTTTATGACCCCCTAACAATCCACAGCTTGCTTTGGGATGTGGCGATTATTACTCCAGGCCACCAAATGAAGCTCTGATTTTCCACACTTACTGCTTTTAAGTGTGTGAATGACAAGATTAGTGGTGACGGCCAAAATTTGACTAATGCCAAGTGAAGTTGGCTCCTTTTTTGAGAACATCCACCTTCTGAGGTTTTTCCATTTAACAGGTCTCCAGTAGCAGGAGAAGCATCATTCTGGGATGCCAAGATTCTGTATTCCTTTTCAAAGTTCAAGGAGATGGTATGGGGTCGGGTGGTGGGGTAATACTTATACAGCAAGCTTAGATGTAAGCCTTTAGTGGGAGCCTCCAAGAGGCAGCCTTTTGCCTTTTAGCACTGTTCTTTTGGTTAAGGACTTAAATTTCCTCATAGAGTAGCCATTAAAATATTAGGAACCAGAAGCAATTAGTTTGGTTCCAGTCTCTACCCAGAGAACTAAGCAAGCTGGGTAGAAAAAAAAAAACTGGCACTCTCCCTTTGTACATGAAATATGTAGTATACTAGACTAAAATAATGTCTCTGAGAAGAGTCTACTCTCTTGGTCTCCCAAATCTGCACTGCAGAATACAACTATAAGGCATGTATCAATCAGCTATGCCTGTTATATATTACTTAAATGTTGCAACCATTTTTTTATTTCATTCAAAAAATTAGCAAATACTTGTTATAAAGCCAAACAGAGGTGGCACAGCCTTTAATCCTAGCACTCTGGAGGCAGAGGCAGGTGAATCTTTGTGAGTTTAAGGCTATCCTGGTCTACAGAGAGTTCCAGGACAGCCAGGGCTATAAACAACTCAAGAAAAAAAAAGAATACCTATTATATGATATATAATATATATATCATACAAGTTATAAATTAATGGCATAATTTTATAAACTAACTTATGTATTTTCAAGATAGAATACTTTGAGGAATATTTTCTAAAAGAAAATAGACCAGTGTGATGTCACTCACCTGTACTCCAGTGTGATGTCACTCACTGTACTCCCAGTATTTAGAGGGCTGAGACAGGAGAATTTTGAGTTCCAGTTCAACTGGGACTACATAACAAGACCTAGTCTCAGCAACAATAAAAAAGAGTTATTTTTCAATATGTTTTACCTATGGCCCTTCCCGTGTCTCTTCTTTCCTCTTTATTTCAGTACAAACTGTGGCTCAATGTACAAGAAAGCTAGGTGTTTCTGGGGAAGCAGCAAACAAATAAATTCTTGCTACTTTCTTCATAAGTGGGAACTAAAATACCAGAATACAAATCCATATTTTAGGAAGACATGATTTGAATCAGCCTGTTTACAAACCTGTAAATTTGTCACCAATTCTTTTGAGTAAAGCATTAAGGGGATAAAATTCTTTTTTATATGTATGTTTTTTCATTAAAAGTTTCATACATATGAATAATGGATCCTCTCTGTTTTCACCACCCATTCCCCTCTCTTACCCTCTCTTTCCACTGAAACCATTCTTCTCAACAAATGTCCTCATAATTTTTGTGTCTTTTATGTATCTGGCCAATCAGTTTAATTTGGGCTGCTTTCATAATCATGGAGAGGGGGTTTCTTACTGGAGCATGAGGAACTTTCTAGTTGGGTACACACAAGCGCTATCCCATCCCTCAGCCAGCAAAATTAATTTTTTTTATTTTTCAGGACAGGGTTTTTCTATGTAGTCCTAGCTGTCCTGGAACTCTGTCTGCAGACCAGGTTGGCCTCAAACTCAGAGATCCCCCTGCCTCTGTCTCCCAAATTCTGGGATTAAAGGCATGCACCACCACTGCCTGGCTACAAAATGAATTATTTTGAACAATCCTGATCATTGTTGCTTGTAAAAGATTAATCACTGCTTATTTTCCTAGTGGATATATTCACAAATACCGGTATTTCTCCCAGTTTGCCTGTAGTCTGACCTCCAATATCAGATTCATCAGGAAGATACATCCATATAACTACAGAAAACTTCATTCTTAGACTATCTCTCAGCACATTTGCTTTTCTCACAGATGGATCAATCATGCCAGGATCCATAGGGCATGTAGTACTGAGCTTAAGTAATGGACACAGTGAAACAGGTTTACAGGTAGCCAACTAGAGGCTCGCACTGCTTGAAGGACAGAAAGGGCCATTGCAATGTTGACCATGAGAAATGGAATTCAAACCTTTTCCTGTAGTGTGCTGTGGACTGCACATAGTAACAATCTGGTGAGACATAACATACTTGAATGTGACAAGTTACATGAAAATGATTTATTGCTTAATATATCAGCAAAAGACAAACAAAGCTTAAGACCATTATGAACTGGTTCCACAAGACTTAAGCTGTCTTCATGTTCTATGATACACACACGTCTACTAACCCTAGATAGGAAGCCCATGACAGACCAGTGCACAGATACCACTAAAGTCCAATCTAGTGAACCAGTGAGTTTTATTGGGTTTACTTTCATGTTGTCAGAGACTGGCTTATTTGTTCCCAGCCTCCTAGACTCGAAATAACCACACAGAAACTATATTAATTGCAATACTGTTTGGACAATAGCTTAAGCATCTGTCTAGATAGCTCTTATATCTTAAATTAACCCATTTCCATTATTTTATATTTTTTACCACGAGGCTAATGGTTTATCAGGAAGGTTCCAGTGTGTCTGTCTCCTCCAGCAGCCACATGGCATCTCATTCACTCTGCCTACTTTCTCCCAGCATTCAGTTTATTTTTCCTACCTAGCACTATTCTGCCCTATCACAGACCAAAGTAGCTTCTTTATTCATCAACCAATAAAAGAAACTCATATACAGAAGGACTTCCCACATCACTTACGGGAATATGAGAGAGGGGTTTCCTGCAAGAACAGAAATAACTCACAGACAGCTGCATCACTATATCCCAGCATGGGTGACAGACATCTCACCAAAGCTTGGAACCTGGAGCATACTACACAGCCTGTAGGCAGCTCAACAGGCTGGAGTGTCCTTTCCAGGTGGCTCAGTTGGCCTAAACACCTTCCCTGCAGGCCCACTGGTGTCTATTTCTTTTAGGCTGCTTGCATAGTCTTTGCCTCTTTGCAATTTGACTTGTCTGAGAGTGACTCTCAACATTCTTCTTGTTTACTGTTAGGAGAGGGGAGCCTAGTAAATCTGATCAGTTTCAGGAAGTCACTGAAACTTTTTTGAGTTGTTTACCTTCTATCTTAAGGAGTGTATTAGTCATTACCAATTAGTGTCCCTACTTTAACCAGGGACACCTTCCCAGGCTGGGACTTGAATTTTCACTGTAAGTCAGCCAATCTTATAATGAAGACTTCAGTTTGATTGTCTGCAACTTGAGCTCTGTAGCTGCTGGAGAGAAGATTCTCCTGGGCACACTCAGAAACCAGACTGTTTATGAGCATCTGGGGTCAGTCAGTTTTATCAGAGTTCATCACCATATCCTGAGATGCTAGAAGCTGGTTAATTTTATCACAGTGCTCATTCCTTTCTTTTGTCAGTTTTTCCAGAGATACTAGGAGCAACCAACCAACATCATTATTTTCCTTTTGTTGTCCCCAAAAATTGTCAAATGTTTTATGTACAGTCACTAAATGTCTTGCCTCTCACAATTGTGAAATCACATTTGTCCTGCTGAGTTTGTGAAATAATTAAGACTATGGGTCTTTTAGTGTTCTCCGAGCTTCTAAGGAGAGGCTTCAGTAACTAGGTGCCAGCAAATTGGGAAGTCTATTCCAGATACCTTTAAAAAATTAATCCTTTAGAACTACTTCTGATACTGAAATTTGTATTAGTTGAGATTCTCTAGAGGGACAGTAATATGTATATATATATATTAATATTTATATAATTTATTAGACTGGCTTACATGCTATGGTCCAGTTAGTTCAACAATGGTTACCTACGAACAGAAGTCTCAAGAATCCAATAGTTGTTAAGTGTCTCACCTGATCTCCAGTGAAAGGACCAGCATAAGCACAAGATACACCATGACCAAGTTCTCAGTACAATGGAGATTTATTTGTCCCAAAGGGACAAAGGGCAAGAGATAGAGGACAAGTGAGAAGGGAAAAGAAACAAGGGAGAGGGGTAAGGGATATCTGTCCCAGAGGGACAGAGAGACGAGGCAGATGTGGCTCATAGGCAAATGGCAGTTTATAACGGTAAAAGGGAAAACCCCATGTTAGGGTGAGGTATTTAATTTTGATTGGACAGGTTAGGGTAGCAAAATGGGAGCTTTTGGTTGTTGGACGTTAATACTTTGCTAAGTGAACCTTGGTAGTCAGCCTCAGGAGGAGAAAGTGGCCAAATAAGGGAATAGACCTTGGTGACTAGCATTAAGGATGTAATCTAATGGATTTTAGCAAGGAAGAAGGGATAGGGGAAAGGCAAGACCTGCCAGATCCTTGTTTGCCATACTCAGGCCTACTTTATACTTTATCCAGGATACTCTGGTATCCTGAAAAAGGCTCCTATGCTAATGAAGGAATGAATTGGACAGAACAAGGACACAGAGGCAAAGAACAAGAGCTTCCTCCTTCTGTGTCCTTGATATGACTGCCAGCAGAAGGTGGAGCTCAGATTTAATTAAGGTGGATCATCCCACCTCAGAAGATCTGGATTTAGGGTGGGTCTTTCCACTTCAAATGATTTAAGTTAAGAAAAATCCCCTTAGAAGTGTACCCGGCTGCTTGGGTTTAAGTTAATTCCAGATATAGTCAAGTAGATACAAAGAACGGCCGTCACAGGGAGCTTCCCTGAAGAGTGGACTATTTCACTGTTGGAGGAAACTTTACACAAAATTTGGGTAGATTATTGACCATGTGCCACCTGCTCCATAGTTAAAAACTGGACAAGGCAGCCTGCCCGAAGTACCTTTCCTCGGCACAACATGAACCACTGGGCAAGGCTTCTGGGACCCAGAACCTTATATATACCAGGAATACCTCTGTAATTAAGCTACTCTGGAACCAAGATCAAAACTTTAGAGGACATCTTGCTCCCAGGAGAGAGAACAAAGGTCTGCTTGGCCTGACAGTGCCTCTCTGATCCTACGCTTCCTAGGATGAGCAGGAACAGGCCCAGGTAGTTTCGTTCCTGTGTTGTCTTGCGTAATGTTCCACTTATTCTTTTTTTTTTTTTTTTTTCTATACAGGGTTTCTCTGTGGCTTTGGAGCCTGCGCTGGAACTAGCTCTTGTAGACCAGGCTGGTCTCGAACTCACAAAGATCCGCCTGCCTCTGCCTCCTGAGTGCTGGGATTAAAGGCGTGTGCCACCACCGCCCGGCTCCACTTATTCTTGAAAACTACAAGCAAGAAAGAAGATGAAAACTGGCTTGGTGTTAGGCCACCAGAGAACTATTTTTCAGACACATTGTTTGAACATCTTGACGATTCCTGATACACTCTTAAAAATTAAATGTATTCATTTATTTTACATCCCAACCTCAGTTTCCCCTCCCTCCTCTCCTCCCATTCCCTCCCCCACTTCTTCTCCACACCCCACACCCAGTTCACTCCTCTTCTGTCTCTGTTCAGAAAGGGGCATGGCTCCCATGGGTGTCAACAAAGCGTGGCATATCAAGTTGAGGTAGGATTAAGCTCCTCCCTTTGTATTAAGGCTGAGCAAGGCAACCCAGTATGAAGAATAGGTACCTCAAAGCCATCCAGAGTGTTAGGGACAGTCCTGCTCAAGTACACCAAGCTACACAACTGTCACACATATGTAGAGAGTCTAGGTCAGTTCCATGTAGGTCTCCTGTCAGTCCAGACTCTATGAGCTCCTATGAGCCCAGGTTAGTTGTTTCTTTGGGTTCTCTTGTGATGATCTTGGCCCCCCTGGATTGTATACTCCTTCCTCTCTCTCTCTCTCTCTTCAATGGAATTTTTTGAGCTCAGGACAGTGCTGCATCTGTTTCTATTAGTTACTCAACAAAGGCTCTCTGATGACAATTGGGGTAGTCACTAATTTGATTACAGGAGATGGCCAGTTCAGGCTGCCTAGCTATCATTGCTAGGAGTCTTAGCTGGAGTCAATCTTGTAGATTCATGGGAGTTTCCCCCAAAAGGCCCCCCATATCAAGACTTCTCTTTCAGTACTGTCCCCCTCAATCCACCCTAGCCCAATCCCCTATGTTCCCATCCCTACCCTCCCTCAGTCTACCCAGGAGATTTCTTCTATTTCCCCTTCCCAGGGAGATCTATGTGTGTCCGCCCCTTGGGCCCTCCTGGTTACTTAGCCTCTCTGAGTCTGGATTGTAGCCTGGTTATTCTTTACATTATATTTATTATCCAATTATAAGTGAATACATACCATGTTTGTCTTTCTGGGTCTAAGTTACCTCACTCAGGGTGACTTTTTCTAGTTCCATTCATTTGCCTTCAAATTTCTTGACATTGTTTTTAACAGCTGAGTAAATACTACATTGTGTAAATGACCACATTTTCTTTATGCATTCTCTGATTGAGAGGCATCTTGAAATACTTTTAACTGATCCCTCACCTCTGTCAGAACTATGTACATTTCCCAGCTGGACTCTAACCAGCTATTAGACAGTAGCCTACTGACTCAAATTAAATGGTCTTCCCAAGGAACTTGGAAGCAGATCTAGAAGCAGAGAGACTTGAGTCTTTTTATATAACTGGAACTATATTACAGTAGAAACTGAAGTTATAATTGTCATAGTTCAGCTGCCTGTAGTCTGAACAACAAAGAAAGCCAGATGCTGAGGAGAACACTGAATGAGGAAAAATGAAATCACCCTGGAATGTGTGTACTGTTTCTTCTAAGTGATAGAGATCCACCTGCCTTTGCGTTCTGAGTGCTGGGATTAACAGCGTGTAACCGTAAGATTTATTTTATGTATATGAGCGTTTGCTTCCATGTCTGTATGTGCACCATATGCATGTATGATGCCCATGGAGGTCAGAAACAGGTGGTTGGAACCTCTGGAATTGGAGTTTCAGGTGGCTGTGAGCTAAAATGTAAGTGATGGGAATTGAGCCTGGGTCCTCTGCAAGAGCAACAATGCTATTATTTTTAAAAAAATTTATTTATTATGTATACAGTATTCTCCCTGCATGCATTCCTGCTAGTCTGAACAACAAATATTGCCATTTGGTGTCTAAGGACAAATATAAGGCTCTTTGTAGTGGAATTTTCTTTGGGCTGACAGCTCCCAAATAACAATAGAGACTTCTTATTATGAAAGCTTGGCCTTAGCTTAGGCTTGCCCCACTAGTTCTTATAACTTAAATTATCCCACTTATATTAATCAATATTTTACCTTTCTTTCATTCTGTATGTCCAACTCCCTCCGTGTCTCTTTGGCACCTGATATGTACCTGGATTCAACTTCTACTTCCTTCTCTCTGTTGGGAAGCCCTGCTTACGCCTCCTGCCTACCTATTGGCCATTCAGATTTTTAAAAATTTTTTCTTTATTGATATTTATTGAGCTCTACATTTTTTTCCTCCCCACCCTGCCTCTCCCCTCCCCCCTTCAGCCCTCCCCCAATATCCCTATGGTCCCAATTTACTGAGGAGATCTTGTCTTTTTATACTTTCCCATGTATATTTGGTCTATGTACGTCTCTCTTAGTGTCCTCATTGTT
>JAQHUG010000107.1:3690137-3704531 GCA_028555095.1 Dicrostonyx torquatus
CCTCTACTTCCTGTCTGGTTGACCCGCCTATACTTCCTACCTGGCCAATCAGTATTTATTTAAAACATGATTGACAGAAACAGACAAGTCTCCCACACCATATAATAATACCAAAAAGATGACGGGCAGAGTATGAAGGGCAAGATGGAATCTGGAATCATGGTGTTTGGCATTTTCATAGTCTTTATTTGAAGGTATCCATCCAGGACATACAGTTACAGTTCAGGTAAAGTAGTAGAACTTCAGTGATAGCTGAACCCTCAAGGGGAACCTAAGATATTATAAGGAGGTTAAAAATGAGTATAGAATCTGAAATAACACCAGCATTTTCTGATGAAAGATGAGAAATGTCCCAAGACAACTGAGGAGGAACTTTTAAAGTTTATTCAAGAAGGAAAGGCTCAGGAGTGAAAAGTCTGTTTCAACACAGTGATAACCACTGTGAGCACAATAATGTGGTTAGAAAGCCTGAGGCAGGAAGATTATTTAAGCCCATGGATTGAAGAGCAGCCTGATGAAAAGCATGATCCAGCCATCATACCTACAAAATAAATAAAATAAAAATAAAATCTTATGTTCATTGTGGTGTTTTGAAAAAGAATGTCCCGGAGCGAGCGCCTCCGCCCCAGGAAAAGGAAAAAGAAATGGCAATGATGGTGACAACCACCTCCCACCTCAGACAAAAAGAAGCAGTAGGAACCCCATCTTCCAGGACTCCTGGGACACAGGCATTCATGTAAACGGAAAGCACTGGTGAATGTGGACATGAAGGTGAAGAGAAACTACAGTGTGGCATAAGTGTGACATTCCTTTAGACAGACACTCAGGAGGCAGAGGCAGGCAGGTCTCTGTGAAGCCAGCCTGGTCCGACATAATGAGTTCCAGGACAGCCAGAGCTATATAATGAGACCATGTCTCAAAACAAAAAAGTCAACAAAAATAACCAATCAAATAAAAAACTATAAAATGATCTTCTTACAAAGAAGTCAAACTCACTATTTGCTGATGATATGATAGTTTACATAAGTGACTCAAAAAATTCTACCAAGGAATTTCTACAACTCATAAACACCCTTAGAAATGTGGCAGGATACAAGATTAACTTGAAAAAATCAGTAGTCCTCCTTTTACACAGATGAGGAAGAAATCAGAGAAACATCACCCTTCACAATAGCCACAAATAACATAAAATATCTTGGAGTAATTCTAACCAAACAAGTGAAAGACCTGTATGTCAAGCACTTTAAGTCTTTGAAGAAAGAAATGGAAGAAGACACCAGAAAATGAAAGATCTCTTGGGTAGGTAGAATTAACAGTAAAAATGGCAGTCTTACCAAAAGCAATCTATAGATTCAATTTAATGCCAAGCAAAACCCCAGCAAAATTTTTCACAGAACTCAAAAGGACAATACTCAACTTTTATATGGAAAAACAAAAAACCCAGGATAGCCATAACAATCCTGTACAATAAAGGAACTTCTGGAGACATCACAATTCGTGACTTCATACTCTAATACAGAGATATAGTACTGAAAACAGCCTGGTATTGGCATAAAAACCAGACAAAAGGACCAATGGAACTGAATCAAAGACCCTGATATCAATCAACACACCTACAAACACCTGATTTTTGACAAAGAAGTAAAAATATGAAATGGAAAAAGAAAGCATATTTAACAAGTGGTGCTGGCATAACGATATCAACATGTAGAAGAATGAATATAGACCCATATCTATCACCATGCACAAAACTCAAGTCCAAATGGATCAAAGACCTCAACATAAAGCCAGCCACAACCGCCCGGCTTGGGTTTTTTTTTTTTTTTTTTGAGAAGATTCTGTAAAGCAAAGGACACGGTCACAAGACAAAATGCCAGCCTACAGAATGGAAAAAGATCTTCATTAACCCCACATCAGACAGATGGCTGATGTCCAAAATATACAAAAACAATTCAAGAATACGGTCATCAAAAGAACAAATAATCCAATAAAAAATGGGGTAGTGGCTTAAACGGAGAACTGTTCAGTAGATGAATCTAAAATGGCTGAAAGACACTTAAAGAAATGTTCAATATCCTTAGCCTTCAGAGAAATGCAAATCAAAACAACTCTGAGATTCCATCTTACACCTGAAAGAATGGCCACGATCAAAACCACTGATGACAACTTATTCTGGAGAGGATGTGGGGTAAAGGGAACACTTCTCCATTGCTGGTGGGAGTGCAAGCTGGTACAACCCCTTTGGATATCAGTGTAGTGATTTCTCAGAAATTTAGGAAAGAACCTACCTCAAGACCCAGCAATACCACTTTTGGGTATACACCCAAAGGATGCTCAATCATACCACAAGGGCATGTGCTCAACTATGTTCATAGCAGCATTTTTTGTCATAGCCAGAACCTGGAAACAACCTAAATGCCCCTCGACTGAAGAATGGATAAGGAAAATGTGGTACATTTAAACAATGGAGTACTACACAGCAGAAAAACAATAAAGACATCTTGAGTTCATGGATCTCCCTGGGAAAGGGGAAGAGAATAGATTTTGTGAGGGACTGGGGGTGGGTGAAGATGAGAACAGGAGGGGTCAGGGAGGGGTAGGGTGTAGGAGGGAGAGAGTACTGAGAGAGATGATTGGAATCGGAGGGTGGAGATGGGGAAGCTCCCTGGGATCTATGAAAGTGACCCTAGTAAGGAGATCCATGAATCCCAACTTGGGCCCTTCTTGTTACTTAGCCTCCTGAGTCTGTGGATTGCAGCATGGTTATCATTTATTTAACAGTTAATATTCACTTATAAGTGAGTACATAGCAAGTTTATCTTTCTGGGTCTGGGTTACCACACTCAGGATGATTTTTTTCCTCCTACTTCCATCCATTTGCCTGTAAAGCTCATGATGTTACTTGTTTTAACAGTTGAGTAATACACACTCCATTGTGTAAATGTACCACATTTTCTTTATTCATTCTTCGGTTGAGGTGCATCTAGGTTGTTTCTCCTCACGCTTCCCACTGTGATGTTAATGAACTAAACCTCTGAACTGTTTTAAGTCAGCCCCAATTGAATGTTTTCCTTTATAAGAGTGGCCCTGGTCATGATATCTCTTCACAGCAATAAAACGGTAACTAAGACACACTATATAACAAGGAAATAACACCACTCGTGTTGGATAAATAAGAAGAGTCGAACTGGATCTTTACATACAGAAATATCAAGTCAAACGGATTAACCACTAAACTGGAGTATCTGAAGCTATAAAACTTCTAGAAGAAAATGTTGATTAAAAAAAGCCTTCCGGCCGGGCGGTGGTGGCCCACGCCTTTAATCCCAGCACTCGGGAGGCAGAGCAGGCGGATCTCTGTGAGTTCGAGACCAGCCTGGTCTACAAGAGCTAGTTCCAGCGCAGGCTCCAAAGCCACAGAGAAACCCTGTCTCGAAAAACCAAATAATAATAATAATAATACAATAAATAAATAAAAAATAAAAAAGCCTTCCCCAACACTGACGCTATTTCTTTTTTTTAAACATGCAACACCCAATTCACAAAGAATTTTAAAAAATGGTATGTGTGACTCCGTGTTCCAAAGAAGGTGAGGTCACCGAACACATCAGGGTCGCTTAACCTGCAGGCTTGCCCCAGAAACAGGACTTGAGACCCGTCAGGAAACCGGGGCAGTAAAACCAGGTGGAGGTGAGGTTCGCCTAATACATGTGAAGACCAGCAGCTAAAAACCTTGCATGGACAACGGCGGTGCCAGATGCGCTTAGCTCAAGGTGCTTAGGTCAAGGGTTGAAGGCGTGAAACTTGAAATACTGAGTGGGTGTGGCGCAGAAAACCGGGCTCCCGAGAATCTTCAGGCTTTTTGGGCTACAGATTGGGTCGGGATAACAACCGGGCGGGCAGGCGCCGAGTCTTCTAGTAGGATCGCCCCGAGGACAGGTCGGAATGAAGTCATCAGAGGGCGACCGCCGGCGCTCTGACGTATTTCCGGTGGACAGGAGCGGTGCGGCGCGCTGGGAGGCGACTCTGACAGCCCGGGAGTGGCTTCTGCTTGCGGGTTCCGTAGTCCCTGCAGCTCCGGGAAGTTTCAGGCCACCTCGGCCCAGCGGCCGGGCAAGATGCGGCTGGGCTCCGGGGCCTTCGCTGCCTGCTGCGTCGCGATCGAGGTGATCGGGGTCGCGATATTTATTCGAGGATTCTTCCCTGCTCCGGTCCGTTCTTCTGCCAGACCAGAGCACGGTGTAGACGCCCCGGCGCCCGAACCTATAGCAGGTATGGATCCCCTTTCCCCATGGTCCTCGCTTTCATTCCGCCCCACTCCGCAACAGTTTGCACTGTTTAGCTTGTTTCTGTGTCGTACAACTTGGAGGAGTGCATTAGAACCCTGACTGTCCTCACCTACACAAAAATACATACCAGACGAAGACTGATGGTGTGAGACAGGTCCGCACAATCCAGTCACTGGACATGTAAGCCATTTCTAAACCCAACAGTTTACTACCTGGTAGGCTATGTTTTAGGCCAAACTGAGGCGTGGGGCACAGATACCAGCTGTAAGTCTTTTATGGAGACCCTGCCCTAGGCTCCTCCCTGTGCTAAAATCAATTCACCGCAGCTGGCGGTGGTTGCGCACGCCTTTAATCCCAGCACTCGGGAGGCAGAGGCAGGTGGATCTCTGTGAGTTCGAGACCAGCCTGGTCTACAAGAGCTAGTTCCAGGACAGGCTCCAGTGCTACAGAGAAACCCTGTCTCGAAAACAAACAAACAAACAAACAACAACAACAACAACAAAAGATCAATTCACCACGTCACGTATTACTGGGTACCTGCTGGTTGTTAACATATCCTAGCCCAGAAGATATCCTGCTTGGTAGTCTGACGTCTGTGGGCACTAGAGGCAACCCTGAAAGACAAGGCTCAGAAAATTAACACTGGCTACCAAAAATAGGCTTTCTTTCGGGTCGAACTAGATAATGATATGTGTTAGAAGAACAAGCAGAAAGACAATAAAAGGCATTTGAGTACTAAATAAAATTTAAAGTTTAATTTTCCATTTGTTTATTTATTTATTTTTAATTTCCCCTTTTCTAAACACTTTTAGGAGCCAGTTCGAACTGGACTAAGCTGCCATCTCCTCTCTTCAGTAAAGTTGTTATTATGCTGATTGATGCCTTAAGAGATGATTTTGTGTTTGGGTCCAAAGGCGTGAAGTACATGCCCTACACAACTTACCTGGTGGAAAAAGGAGCATCTCATAGTTTTGTGGCTGAAGCAAAGCCACCCACAGTTACGATGCCTCGAATCAAGGTAAATTTACCATGATGTTTTATGAATCTTGATTTGACTATTTTGAACATTTAGAGAGATTATCTAATCTACTTGGAGACCCTGTTTTAATAACATGGAAAATATTTTGATGCTGTCAGTTTTACTGGAGCAGTGGGATGCTGAAAGAACCCCATAATAAGATGGAGCCATCTTTTTACCGCTTGTGAAGTAGCCAGAGTTCATACTTCATGGAAAGAAGGAAAGATTTAGAACCAGATTTTCCAGGCCACTGTAGTCCAAGAGATCCCCTCCTCTTTGATAGCCTGCTGTGTTCCTGAATCATCAGGCTTGAGGGATATTCAGACTGTTTCATAATTGTATACATAAGAAAACAAACTCAGTTAAATTAAATTGCTTGTTGAAATTATGTTATACAAAATGATCAAGTATGAACTGGCCTCAACAACTGTTACTTCTACATAATTAAGTGTTCTTTTGGTGAGGGTAGTTTTGAAATGCATAGTGTTTTACCCAAGAATCATGGCTAAATTCAAAAAAAAAATGAAGCTCTTTTTGTAGATTGATTTGAAGACTACTTACTGAGCAAATACCAGGTATTGATAGTGTAATGGGTATACATTTGGGGGGAAACAGTACCTCTGCTTTCAAAGGCGGTTAGTCTCTGTGTTCATACGTAGCCATTAGACAAGTGAGCTTTCAAATAAACATAATTATCCTGTGATGAGTGTCTGATGGAAGAGAACTGCACGTAATACTGAGTATGGAGGGATAGAAATACAGTTGAGGTTATGGAATAAAAAAAAAAAACCTGTCTGAGGAAATTACACTAAATAGATACTATCAGGACGAGTAGGAAAAGTGCTGGCAGAAAGGGCAAAGGCACTTGAAAATAATTTTTTAAAATTATTTCATTTTATTTGTTTGAGCATTTTGTCTGCATGCATGTATGTGTACTACATATGTGCCTGGTGCCCGCAGAGGGCAGACAAGTGTTGTGTCCCTGGGGCTGCAGTTACAGGTGATTGTGCACTGTCCTATGAATGCTGGGTTCTCTGCAGGTGTCAAGTGCTCCTAACTACTGAGCAACCTAACAAGACCCTAGATTTTTTTTTTTTTTTTTTTTTTGAGACAGGGTTTCTCTGTAGCTTTTGGAGCCTGTCCTGGAGCTAGCTCTTGTAGATCAGGCTGGCCTCAAACTCACAGAGATCTGCCTGCCTCTGCCTCCCGAGTGCTGGGATTAAAGGCATGCGCCACCACCACCTGGCGACCCTAGATTTTTAAAAGTTCTTATTTTTTTAAGCCACTCTTCCATTGGGCTTCACTGGTCCAGTGTGGTTTAGGGCCAGCCAGTTACTGCAGAGGTTGTGCGTGAGCTTATCCCACATCAAGACACCTACCCGAGGCTCGTTTGCTGGTACACCTGACTGACCTGGCTTTCACTGTTTGAGCAAGAACTCCTTCTCAGCCAGAAGAACTAGTAATTTTGGCTATTTCTATGTCTCCAGATTCCAAAAATACATGGATACTTTAAAACTTATCCGTAGTTGTCATCTTTCCCAGAGCCCCTTTCAGATTTTAAGTAGGTTTCTTGTTTGTCACAGCCAGCTGCAATGGAGCTGTTATCAGATCAGGTGATAGGAAAAACCACAGATACAGTGTTTCCTTGGCTAATGCCTGTACAACTTACTGCATACTTTTGGTGACTATTTAAGTTTCAGAGTAATTGCTTTTGATAGTTTTGTTGGTTTTCCTTTGCTCTTGGAGGTGGAGGGATTTGCCAAGCTCCTCATTCTGCCACTCTGGAAGTCTAGTTGATTTATATTTACTTACTTGGCTGGTGATAAAAACTCATCAGTAGAGCACTTGCCTAGCATATGTGTAGCACTGAGTTCAAGACCTCGAGCCTAAGCCGGGCGGTGGTGGCGCACGCCTTTAATCCCAGCACTCGGGAGGCAGAGGCAGGCGGATCTCTGTGAGTTCGAGGCCAACTTGGTCTACAAGAGCTAGTTCCAGTGCAGGCTCCAAAGCTACAGAGAAACCCTGTCTCGAAAAACCAAAAAAAAAAAAAAAAAAAAGACCTCGAGCCTAAAAATGAAGTTTGTGTTTACTTGCCACTGAAGAAATTTTATTAGAATTCTGTAGTCATTACAAAGATTCCTTTTTATCAGAAATCTATGGCTATTGTCTTAAGTGGTAGTATAACTCCAAATCGTGAAGATTTGTTATTACTGTGGCCTGGTAGGGTCTGTGGTAAAAGTGGGTAGAGTATTGACTCCACTCTATATCAGAAAGATAGGATATTTCACAGCCACCGTCTATTACATGGTGCAGCACTGTGGGTGGGGTCTGATGTTCCACTAACATTCCTGGCCCACTTCACTTTGAGAACTCTATATATGCAGGGTTTCCTCTTGTTTTGTTTTTTTTTTTTAAAAAAAAAACTTAAGCGACAGATATTAGATTTGCTGAATTGTTAGGGCTTGTTTGTTAGAGGTAGTGAGCTTGCTTGTTACATAGAGCATGTTAAATCTTGGAATCCTGACAAAGGGTCTGAATATTCAGGTTCATGTTTTCAATGTATATGCGTACATATTAGCATTAACTGTCATTAACCCAGAGCTTCTGTGATTGGCACTGTGTCTAAGTATTATTGTCTCCTCCTCTTCTGTCTTACCAATGAAAGGATTGCATGAACCATGTTCATTAAATAATCAAATCTTCATTATCTGTGTCCTATCTCCCCACTGCACTGGCCCTACTTGCTGTGTCCTAGCTTTCACTCAGTGGCCAGTAAAGGATCTGCTGTAGGTCTGTACCCGTCTGCCGCCTAGGCTGCACTTTTGGATCTGTGGTCTAAGTCTCGAATGTTTCTTCCTGCAGGCATTGATGACAGGGAGTCTCCCTGGCTTTGTTGATGTCATCAGGAACCTCAATTCTCCTGTGCTCCTAGAAGATAATGTGATAAGACAGGCCAAAGCTGCTGGAAAAAGAATGATCTTTTACGGAGATGAAACGTGGCTTAAATTATTCCCAAAGCATTTTGTGGAGTATGATGGGACAACATCATTCTTTGTGTCAGATTATATAGAGGTCAGCTTCCCGCCCCCTCCCCTCCCCAATTACAAGGTCTCATGTAGCCCGGATATGTCTGGCACTTGATCTGTAGCAGTGGCCAACCTTGAACTCTTTATATTTGTACCTCTACCTCCAAAGTGCGGGGATCACAGCCATGTACTCCAACACCCATTTTAGAGGTCGGTTTCTTAAAAAGAAAAGCACACGCCTGAATTCGAGCCTGATACCACCATTTTCCACTTGGGTGATGCTATTTCCTGTGTGGTATTTATTAATTTATGGAGTGGTTTGGCAAGATTATAAAAATCATTCATTTACATAATCAGTTGTAAGTGGAGGCATAAGCCCTGTTACAAGTGTGAACCGAGGTGTGTAGGCCCCCAAATGCAAAAGCTGGATAGATGTTACGGGCACAGATCAGGATGGGTGTCAGCAGAGGAGCTGCGTCACTGAGTGAGGACCCTATCTGGGCATAAAGGGAGGCAACAGTGTTAGAGGAGTCCAGTGTCTGCTTGGGATCTACAAGGGGACCAGAGCCTTCTTTGATTGCTTGTAGTGAGCTGAGTAGAATCTTACTCTAAGAGGTATCTGCCTGTGCTGGGGTGCAGGCTCCAGCAAGAGGAAGATCAGGATTGTATCCAGGTATGTAAAGGTTGGGCCTGAGGCAGAAGTGATAATTACAAGTGTTAATCTGTTTAGCACAGTCTTAGCTTAGTTTGGGGTTTGGGAGCCAGTCCTTGAGACTATGTAGTCTCCCTGATACCTTTTTTAGAGTGATTTACCTTTTCCACAGTTCACCAGGGCAGGCACAGTGTGACTTTTCAGTAGTAACAAGTTTTCACGCTATATATGTCATCAGGTGGAAACACTTATTTGTGGTACATGTTTCAGTGGGAGGGAAGTAGGCTCACTGAAGACTTGGCTGAGCAGGCTACCCTCTGATAGGCTGAGCAGCCCTATCAGAACCTGCTCACATCTTCATGGTGTTGCTTTAGAAATGGAGATAAATGCTGTTCTCTTCCTTCAAAGAATAGCCTTTATATAGGACTGTGGCTTCTTCCTAACTCTACTGTACTCTCTTGATTGGCTGACCTTCATTATCCATAAACAGGCTTCTTGAGCCTGTCTAGCTTGCTTGCTTATTTATTCAGCTTTAGTTAAGACAAGCAATGATCCCCTTGGGGAGGGGGTGAATGCCAGAGTAGCCTTTTTCTCCTTTAAATTATCTGTGTATATGTTTTGTTCACAAACTAGAGGCATTATAGAGAATAGGCATAAGCGTAGTCTAATACTAATATCCATTTATCTTTTTTAATGACTTCAAGGCTTTGGCTTTATTTGGTTTTTATTTTTTCAATTTTCTTGAGTCCTGTTACCTAAGATTGACTCCTGGTGATCCAGGAAAGTGGATGCACTATTTATACGTACTTCCTCTCCCCCCACCCCCCTTGAAGGTGGATAATAACGTCACAAGACATTTGGATAAAGTATTGAAAAGAGGAGACTGGGATGTGTTGATCCTTCACTATCTAGGGCTGGATCACATTGGCCACATTTCTGGGCCCAATAGCCCCCTAATTGGCCACAAGCTCAGCGAAATGGACAGTATCCTGATGAAGATTCACACTTCACTGTTGTCAAAGGTGAGGCTTACTGTGGTACATTGCATGGTGATGGGATTTCATGTTGCCAGTATTTTCTAGAATGAATAGAAATGACTGAGAGAGCACTGCCCATTGTTAGCTAACTAATCATGCTTCTGCCATGGTACTGTCTACATCGCTACTATTTATAAAGTTCCATTCTGGCCAGGAAGGAAACATGAGAAATATAGTAAATAATATAAATGTGCCAAAAAGTAGTTTCTGTCTCAGGAAAACACAGGCAGCAGAACAGCACCCCTGTACTAAGGAGAGGCTATAATTTCAAATAGTGTATTCAGGATAGTCTTCTTGGAAGAGTGTTCTGTGTGAAAAGAGACTTGACAGGAGGAAGCGACAGGTTCATACTATCTGTGTGGTGTGTGTCAGGCTCAGTATCACTGGAACAGGTAAGGTCAAATGGCCAGAGCTCTGGGCGAGAAGCCCGTGACCTGCCTAGCACCCCCTCTGGATGCTACGTGTTTTGCCTTTAAACAGTTCTGTAAAATAAATGATGGGAAACTGAGGCAAGAGGAGTCGTGTGCCCACATGGAAATGACAGGCTCCCTGCTGTCAGAGGTCATAGCACAGCTGTTGTATACTCTGTGAGCTCTGCACTTTTCTCTCTTCACCTGTAGCATGATTGCCTCTGACTCTTCGATCTGACTCTAAGCTTATTGGAAGAGATTTAATGCATTAAAGAGAAGGTTCTGTTTATGAACTAAAGTGAAGTTATACAGTTGTTTCCTTTGCAAGACTATAAATGTTCTTGCCAGACAAGTACAATTGACAGGTTCTTCTTTACCTTACAGGAGAGAGAGACTCTCTTACCCAGTTTGCTGGTTCTCTGTGGTGATCATGGGATGTCTGAGACAGGGAGCCATGGGGCCTCTTCCACAGAGGAAGTAAGCACACCTCTGATCTTAATCAGCTCTGCATTTGAAAGGAAACCTGGTGAGAATTAGGAATGATTAACATTTAAAACTGTAGTCTGGTATAAGTTATCCTAAACAGTGTGAAATAAAAATTAAAGGGGAGCAGGGCAGTGGTGGTGCACGCCTTTAATCCCAGCACTTGGGAGGCAGAGGCAGGCAAATCTTTGTGAGTTCGAGACCAGCCTGGTCTACAAGAGCTAGTTCCAGCCCAGGCTCCAAAGCCCCTGAGAAACCCTGTCCAGAAAAACCAAAAAAAAAAAAAAAAAAAAATTAAAGGGGAGATGGGAAGTCAGGATTTATAATTTAAATTCTTTGTTCTGATTCTCAAAATATAAGTACTTTTTTGTAAGAATTCTATTTTAGAAATATTACTAGCTAGGTATGGAGCTCCTCAACTTGGGCTAGTGTGATGTCTCAGTCAGCAAGGGAACCTGTGGTCAAGCATGATTCTTTGAGTTCCGTCTCTGAGACTCACCTGGTGGAAGCAGAGAAATCACTCTCACAATTGTCCTCTGACCTGGCATTCATATGCCCACACATGTGCACATATATACACAAAATAAATGAACACAGAATAAGTAAATAAATATAATTCTTTTTTGAGACCTCTGTGTAGCCCTGACTGCCCTGGAACTCATTCTGGAGACCAGCTGACTTCGAACACAGAGATTCACCTGCCTCTACCTCCCAAGTGCTGGGATTAAAGGTGTGAGCCACCACTGCCTGGGTCTAAATATTTTTAAAATGAAAAAAGAAAAAAAATGCCAGAAGCTACTGTTTAAATTTTTTAAAAGTGCTCACTTTTTTTTTTTTTTTTAAACTGTATGGTGACAGCTGAGTTAGGGTCAGGGAGCACAATGGACTAGCTGAGGCACCATTCCTAGGTCAACATAATCCTCTGTTTAACCTGCACCTGGTTTCCCTGGCCTGGCTTGTCTCTCTCCCCCACCCCCAAGCTGCATGCCCATCTGCCTCCACAAGACCAAACCATGGCCACAGTAGCATTTCTGCAGCAAAGCTGACACCTGTAGCTACCCTCTGGTTCTGGTCCTGTAACCTAATGCATTGGGTTTGAATCTTGGTAAGTTTAAAGCCAAAGCAAGTACAGCCAGGACCTGAAGGAGTGGAGAAAGATGTGCCTGCAGTTGGCAAGACCATGAGAGTCATTTCCAAAGCAATGTTTTCTTGGACAGAAGCAAGAATTTTAGTTAGGGAACCTATTCATATTCATTTAGAGAGGTTAGCCTCTTTCTAAATACCCTTAATTAAAGAGTACATTCCTGAGCATGCTTAGTTTAAAGGCACAATTTAAAAAGAACAGACAACAGACACATTTTGGACCATGCTTAGTTTAAAGTCATGAAACTGGAAAAGATTAAAGTGATGGGCAGGAATGCCTCTGGGCATGTTCACCTATACCATAAGGTTTTTTAATTCAAACTTTTAAATTAAAATTGTCTAATTCCCCCTTCCCTTTCTTCCCTCCAATCCCTTCCATGTACCTCTCATTTTTTCCCCCTTAAATAAATCATGGTTTCTTTTCATTGTTGTTTTACACACACACACACACACAAAAAAAAAAAAAGAAAAAGAAAAAAAAAAGAAAGGAAAAACATGCTTTCCTTAAATATACAAATACAACCTGATTAGTCTGTTAGTGTTACATATATCTATATAATTTGAAGGCTGACCACTTGGTATCGGATAGCCAGTTAGGGGGTTCGTCCCTGAGAAGACTTTCTCCGCTGAGTGTTCCTTAGTTGCCTGCAGCTCTTGGTCTGCAGAGACTTCCAATGTTACCCCTTCCATGTTAGCTTGTCTATTGGTGTTTTACTTCTTCAGGTCTTGTTTACACCGCCATGTTGTTGTGGTGTCATGGGTGAAGGCTCCTTGTCATTTCTAGGAGATTCTTGTGGACCAGCCTTGACAAAAATACCTCTTGGCAAGGTAGGGTCGTGGGAATTTTTAAATGGTAGTAAAGAATATGAAGACACATGAAAAATAACAGAACAGAAACCACAGAATAGTACAGGGTGGGCATTCCAGTGAATACTGAAATCGCCTGCCTTTATTTTTCCATATGTTCTTATACCCAAATACAAATGGGGGGGAGGAGAGAGAAGGTAACAGAAAACTTTATTAACATGATACAAAGCACAACTCAAACAGTTCATTGCTTTAATACTTTGAGGCATCAGGTCATTAGCCTTCTGTTGTTTAGGCAATGAAGCTGCCCTAGACTAGTATCCTGAAGACAGCCACTTCCCAGGTGACCTCATAGCTACAAAAGAAGGAACAGAAGTACATTTGCTTATCCTGATCACCTGTCAGGATGGCATGGTATGAGCTTTTTTAATGTCAAAGAATCAAGTAATTACGTCCTGAGTTGGGACATACAGCTATGCTTATCAGCCACTTAGAGCAACCTTCAACTCTGACCATCAGACAAGGTAGAAATAAGTTCATATTTTTGGGTCTCCACAGGAGATACAGTAGTATAGCAGATATCCTGATCCTCTGGCTCTCATAGTCTTTCAGGCTTCTCTATGGAGATGTTTCCTGAGCTTTAGGTGCAGGAGTTATGTTGTTGATGTATCAGTTGAAACTGGGCACCCCTTGTTGTCTGCATTTTGACCAGTTTTCTGAAATGGTCTCCATCTCTTATAAAGGGAAGTCTCTTTGATGAGTGGTGAGAGCTGTATTTTTTTTTTGTGGGTATAAGAATTCATATTTAGGATGCAATTAGGAATTATGCTGGTTTAGTAAAGTGGCGTTATTAAGTTCTCCTCTAAAATCTATGACCCCACCAGCCCTGGAGAGTTGGTTAATTTTTCTAGTACCAGGTATGATTTCCATCCTGTTGAGTGGGTTTTAAGTACAATTAGAGAGCTATTGGTTACCACCAATATGAGAGGCCACTATCACACTTTTAGGGTATCCTGCTGTGCTGGCCGGCATCGGTGGTCAGAGTAGTTCATAGGCAGTACAGCTGGGTAGGACTACCTGTCTCTTTTTGTTATGAAAAGCTTTTGTTAATAAATGCCATATTCCCCAGATCTCTGAGCAGTTGAGGGCTGTTTATTAGGTATAATTACAGTTTAGAATCTGCCTGGAGAGCTGGGTCTGAGCTTGACCGCATTGGCTCTCAACTTAATAGGTAAGATTTACATTCGTAAAATGACAGAAAGAAGAAAAACTGCTTCCAAAGAAGGTTAATGGCAGAACTGAATATTAGAGAACAGCTTAATATTTTGTAAGAAGCTTAAAAGTACATACCAGTTTAAAACCTGAGGCTTACTGTTTTTGTAGTCTGAAATGAGATACAATGAATAACTATAACATTAAGCATAGGTGTATTTAAGTTACATGTATGATCATACAGAGAGAGAGAGAGAGCAGGGATTGGATGAAGTGGATGCTTTGGTGGGCCCTACCAAAGGCATGCCACTGTATGA
>JAQHUG010000107.1:3710359-3720995 GCA_028555095.1 Dicrostonyx torquatus
ATTTTGTTAATTTGGATATTCTCTCTCTGCCTTTTGGTTAGTTTGGATAAAAGCTTGTCTATTTTGTTGATTTTTCTCAAAGAACCAACTCTTTGTCTTATTGATTCTTTGTATTGTTTTCTTTGTTTCTATTTTGTTGATTTCAGCTCTCAATTTGATTATTTCCTGCCATCTAGTTCTCTTAGGTGAGTTTGCTTCTTTTTGTTCTAAAGTTTGAGCATGAGATTTTTTTAAGAAGCCATTTTATAATGGTGCTAGGGCCCATGACCTGATACTTGACAGAAGACACCTCCTCCCAACATCAGTACACTAGAGATTAAGTTTTCATCACAAAAGTTTTGGGAGAACATGCCAGGAGGTGCTGGCACACACCTTTATTCCCAGCACTCAGGAGGCAGAGGCAGGAGGATCTCTCTCTAAGTTTGAAGGCAGCCTGGTCTTAGAGTAAGTTCCAGGACATCTAAGGCTACACTGAGAAATCTTGTGTAGAAAAAACAAAAACAAAACAAAAAAAGAAGAAGAAAGAAAGAAAGGAAAGAAAGCAAAGGAAGAGGCTGGAGAGATGACTCAGTGGTTAAGAGCACTGACTGCTCTTCCAGAAGACCTGAGTTCAATTCCCAGCAACCACATGATGACTCCAACCACCTGTAATGAGATCTGGTGCCCTCTTCTGGCATGCAGGCATACATGCAGACAGGACACTGTATACATAATAAATAAATATTTAAAAAGAAAGAAAGAAAGCAAAGGAAAAGAAAATATTCCCGTATACTTTGGATTTCCCAGTGATATTTTTTGTATAAGAGAGACAAAATGTACTGTTTTTTTTCCCACATACCAGTTTCAAATCAATTAATGACTCATTATTATTCTTCAAGTATATCCAATTAAACTTGTTCAGTTTTTTAGTAATATTTTGTTTAAGCATATTGATTTGTTTCTATTCATTATAACTACTATTCTTTGTTTTGCCATATTTTTGGCCAGTGGGAGCACCTTCATATTAATTCCCAAGTCCTTTAGGCAAGACCTCAGTGGTCTCTGATCCCTCTCTTGCCCTCTGAACAGTATTCCTGACTGCCATGCCTGTGTCTTTCTCAAGGCTCAGTTAGCTTCCCCAGGGTGCCCTGATCCTTCAAGTAGAATTGGTAGAATATACTGTGTCAGAGCTAGAAGTGTGAATTTATGCTGGGTCTTATTAGGTTTCTGGACAGAACAAGGAAACCTTTGTTGTTGTGTTTTGCTTTTTGAGACAGGGTTTCTTTGTGTAGCCCTTTCTATCCTGGAACTCACTCTGTAGACCAGGCTGGCCTCAAACCCAGAGATCTGCCTGCCTCTACCTCCCAAGTGCTGGGATTAAAAGTATGTGCCACCACTGCCTGGTGGAAATCTTTTAAGATAAGGTAATCTTGAGTTTGAGTTGCTACTTCCAGTTCACATTCAGAACTATGAAATCATCTCTTTAGATCTGGCCTCTGCTTTCTTTGCCTGAGCCTAGAGATCTAGTTATTAGTGTTTGGTAGAGTTAGAACATCACATGGAATACACTACATCATCTCATAGTAGACATGCATCTGTCTTAGAATAGTGTCTGATTAAATGAAGTGAATTTATATTGTTTTTGCTTTTGTTTCATGTTTGTGTTTTTCAGCTCAAAACAATGTATGAAAATAGTAGCAGAAAGTACTGGAAGATAATAAGCAATAATATTAAAGCAGAAAGTTTGTCTAGAAAATAAATTTGACCAAGTGAAAAGTCTATACAACCAAAAATTACTGCAATTAAAATAAAAATCTCCACACATTCCCACCTGTGTATCTAAGCTCTGAGCAGGGCTGTCCAGGAAGACGTACTTCCCTAGTGACTCAGTCAGCCTTGTAACCCTGTTCTGATGCTTCTGGGGGTGGGGGTAGGGTGGGGCTAGGGCTCACATTCTTTACTGCTGAGAAATCTCTGCTAGGTTACTTTTCATCCAAAGTTGTTTGGTCCACAGGGCCCTGAGCCTGGTGTCTGAACGTCTTCTAGGGAACTGGTTGTGCAGACCACTACTGCAACCTTGAGAAGGTTACATGGAGAGGCAAAACCTTACCTCTTATTTGTTCTCATTGTCCTAGTCAGTGGCCTGCCCGCCCCGCTGAACCTATCCCCATCCTGCGTTCCTAGGAAAAGATCCTGTTACAGTTCAGGAACCACTGCTAGTCCTAACTCATGTTGACTTGACATCACCCAAGTGGCCATTCCTTGGCCTCTGCTTGGCTACTTGTCACTTCCATGCCCAATACTACAGTCACGATAACTGTATTTTTTTTTTTTTTTTTTTGGTTTTTCAAGACAGGGTTTCTTTGTGGCTTTGGAGCCTGCGCTGGAACTAGCTCTGTAGACCAGGCTGGTCTCGAACTCACAAAGATCTGCCTGCCTCTGCCTCCCAAGTGCTGGGATTAAAGGCGTGCGCCACCACCGCCCAGCTGAAATTTATTTTTTAAGTAGAGTTTGAATTAGACTCTTCCTATAAAAGGAAAGCCACAAAGATACTATCTTGCAGAGAACACTCACCCACAGAAATAAACTTGGGATGAATCTCGTTCACATACGACCAGTTAATATTCCCTGAGTGCACGGATGTCAGAGACAGACTCTAAAGCAGAGCTGAAGACTGAGTGGAGGCTGGCTTGAAGCGTTCACTTGTCACTCACCCTTCTAATTTGTGTCCTATTTGAATAGAAAGTTTAGCTCCTTAAATGACAAGGGAAAATGGATGGAGTCACATTCTCTTAACTGAGCTTCTTAGGGTCAGAATTTTCTCAGGGTTAGAAACTTCAAATTATAATGAATACACATCCTAGGAGAACCTGAACCATAATGACGTTTGTTCTTTTAACAATAAAATGGGAAAACTTACACAAAGTACACTAAATTAAAAGTGTAGCTTCAGATCAGTGTAAGTCAGGTGNTTTTTTTTTTGGTTTTTCAAGACAGGGTTTCTTTGTGGCTTTGGAGCCTGCACTGGAACTAGCTCTGTAGACCAGGCTGGTCTCGAACTCACAAAGATCTGCCTGCCTCTGCCTCCCGAGTGCTGGGATTAAAGGCGTGCGCCACCACCGCCCGGCGATAACTGTATTTTTAAAATTAGACTTTATCCAGTATATTATAAGCTACTTAAGGGAAGGTAGCACTTGATAAATTTCTGTGTGACTGTGTAGTTGAGTGGTTTGGAGACATGGTGGTTTTTATTTATATTAACTGTAGTTGTTTAAATTCAAGAATAACTACCATTTTCTACCTTTTAGAAACCTATTGTTTAAAATGTTTTCTTTTTTCTAGGTGATATCCGACACCCAAAGCATGTCCAGCAGACCGACTTGGCTGCCACACTAGCGATTGGACTTGGTTTGCCAATCCCTAAAGACAGTGTAGGGAGCCTCTTATTTCCAGTCATAGAAGGAAAACCAATGCGAGAACAACTGAGATTCTTGCACTTAAACACATTACAACTTAGCAAATTATTGCAAGAAAATGTACCATCATATGAGAAAGGTAAGGTAATTGTAGTTCTAACTTCTATAAGATCTTCATGATTCCATGTGCCTAATGTTTTCCAAATGTCTTCTGGTGTGTAGTTTGTAGTAGAATACTTTGTAGTTGTCACTCTTTAATTATGAATACTATGTTCCTCTTTTCTTAGGCCCTTAACTGTCACTGTTAGCAACACCCACAAATATAATTAAGCTATTTGAAATCTATACATTTCTTAATTCAAGAAATATTTACCAAGTTTTTGTTTATGAACAAGGGACACCATGTTAGAAGTACTGATGACACCAGATCTCTGTCCTCACAGAATCTTTCAGCATGAAGAAAGTAAAAGTATTTTGAAGATGCCAGGTAGTGACCAGAATCCTAGAACAAGATTGCACATAGGAGCATTGGTGGGTTGGTCTCCAAAGAAAAGCCTAATCTTAGATTTAAGAGGGAGCTTTGTAGACTGCGGGTCAGAGGTTCAGGAGATGAGTTCAGAGATGTCATCAGAAGGCTGTGAGGCATGAGATGAGTTTTGTCTAGGTGAAAGAGAGTCTGGCAGAGTTTTCTGAATTTTCAGAGGTTCTCCCAGGTCCCCTCTGGGAGTTCTGCCTTGTACTGTAGCAGAACAAGCTTTAGTGTTTTGGTTAGAGGTAGGGCACCATGGACCCTGCATGGTGATGGAAATTAGAAGTGGTTATACTGTGGATGTGTTTTGGAGGTAACAAAATAATATTTGCTGGTACAGTGGGATATAAGGTGTAAGAAGACCTGAATAAGGCACAAGAAGACCCAAGGCCAAAGGAACACTTCCAGTTTTCAGCTGTACAGTGAAAGAATAGGTGACCATGCAGTAAGGTGGTCAGGACCTACTTTGCAAGGCAGGTATCTTTGCTAGTTTTCTATTTCTGTGTTAAGACAGAAGAAAGTTTATTTGGGACTCACAGTTTCAGAGGCTTAGAGTCCATGACCATCATGGCAGGGGACATGGCAGCACCAGGATGCTAGAGCAGTAACTGAGAGCTTACATCATGATCTACAAGCTTGAGGAAGAGGAAGCTAACTGGGGATGGTGAGGGCCCTTGAAACCTCAAAGCCACCCCCAGTGACTGACACCTCCTTCAACAAAGCCGCACCTTCTAATCATTTCCAAACAATTCTACCACCTGGGGACCAAGTAAGGAGAAAATAAGCCACTGTATTGATGCTGTAACACAAAGAGGAATTGAGAACTATTGGTTCTGAGGATGTGGTGTCATCAGTGATTACTGGAGCAGGTCCTGTGTTGGGAGAGAATCTGGTCAGAATAGGTCAGGGCAGCTGAGGATCAGAAAGGCAGACTGTGGTCCAAACAGATGTTTGTCTTTTAGCTGGAGATACTAGGGGCAATTTCTGTGCCAATAGGAATGATCCCAGAAGTGTAAACTTCTATGAGACCCTTTGTAGATCATCTGAGTCACGTTTTCAGTTGATTTACTCAGTATGTCCAGCATATCACAGACTAACACATCTGTCCCTGGTGCTCCTTCACAAGTCTAGAGGAGGCACTTGTGTTTGGGGCAGTATTTAGTATGATACTGGCAAGTTTTCTTCTCTAAGTTGTGATGTACAGCTAGTAGGCGAGTACCATGAGTGTTACCTGTGGAAGCTAGGAAATGACTGGGAGCCATATACAGGGGCAGGAAGACTTCCTGAACGAGTACTCAATCCAGTAGTCCAGGGGAGAGGTTTTGTTAGGGGTGAGGCGTGGCTTTGATGCATATAACTGCTATTCTTCCTTTTTTTTTTTTCCACCTGAAATAACTTAAAGGCTTGTAAGATGGTTTTTTTGTTTGTTTGTTTGTTTGTTTGGTTGGTTTTTGAGGGGTGGGAGAGTGTTGGTTGGTTTGTTTAGTTTTTTTTTTTTATTGTTTTAGGAATGGTGATGTTTTATTTTTATTTTGGTGTGTATATGTGGTGAAGTGGTTTTTTTGGTGATTTTTGTTTGTTCATTTGGTTGGCTTTGTTTTCTATTTATATTTTCAGTTGTGGTGGTTGGTTTTACAGTGCTGGGAATTGAACCTTACTCCTTGCACACGATAGGCAAATACTCTATTACTAAACTACATCTCTGTCTTTGAATTCTGTAGCTTAAGTGACCTTCAGTTTGTGATCCTCCTGACTCATCCTCTTGAGTAGCTGAGATTATTGGCATTAGCCACTAGGCTAGCCAGTTTTTTCATATTTTGTTGTTCTTAGAAAATTTCTAATCCAGTAAAATTGCCAACAAAAAACAGCTACTGAGAATTATTTGCTTTTTCAGGGTAAAAAAAAATATTAGGTACCATGTTAAATAGAACGGAAACAAATCTACAGGGGTTAGGAGACATGGGGGGTTCACTCCTACGAGGCCTACCTGTCTACACCATCATTACAGTCTAAGTCCCACAGCAAGGCCAACAGAATCTTCCACAGCATCTAGCCAAATCGGATGCTTTTTGCCCTCTGTCTTTCAGTTCTAGTGGGAACCACCTTTTTTTTTTTTTCTCAGGAATTTTGAACAATATGTTCATAGTGACTTGATGTTCCTTCCTAGTTCCTCATCTGGTTAATTCCTGGGCATCCTTTACAGTCAGGTTATCAGACTATCCTTGCCCTGTATTCCACTTCCAATCTAAAATCAATTGAAATATCTCCTATTACTTCTTTTCCTTTATAACATACTTTGTGACTAAAAATTATTTCTTTCCTGTGTTTTGCCCTCATGTATGTCTATATGTTGTGTGCATGCATTTCAGAAGCCAGAAGAAAAGTATGTTGGGTTACCTGGAACTGGAGTTATATATGGTTGTGAGCTGCTACCTGGGTCCTGGGACTCAAACCTGGATCCACTGAAAGAGCAGCCAGAGCTCTTAACCACTGAGCCATCTCTCCAGCTTCCATTCCTCACAAATTGTTATCATAGGTGTCTATACCTACAACATAGTGCTTTGTTTACATTTGTTTGTGTTTGTGTGTTGTAAGGGAGAGGGCCCCTTGTTTGTCTCGGCTGCCCGGCTAGCTTACACCCAAAATAACCACACAGAAACTGTATTAATGAAAACACTACTTGGCCATTAGCTCTAACTTCTTACTGGCTAACTCTTACATGTTGTAATTAGGGGGGAGGAGAGGTGTAGGTTGTGTTCCCGGCACCCAACTCCCAGCCCCCAGCTGCTGGCCCGCTCAGCCGCTGGTTGCTTGCCTGAAATAACCACATGAGACTGTATTCATTTAAATACTGCCTTTCCCATTATCACTGGCCTTTTCTCACATCTAAACTAACCCATTATAAAAGTCTGTAAGTCACTACGTGGTGACTTACCAGAAAGGTCTAACCTGCATCCATCTGCGAGGCGGCTCGTGGCGTCTGGCCACTTCCTTCTCTCTTCCCAGAACTTCCTTTCTGTCTACTCCACCCACCTAAGAGCTGACCTATCCTACAAGCAAGGCGGAGTCTTTATTTAACCAATCAAAGCACAGAAATACAGAAGATGGACCCACCTACACTTACATATTAGTTTAACTCCTCTTCATTAATCTGTGTATCGCCCACGTGGCAGTGGCTTACTGGAGATTCTAACCAGCGTCCATCTCAGGCGGAGGATCCATGGCTTCTCTCCTACTCTGCTTTCTACTTCCCAGCATTCAGTTCTTAGGAAGTATTCATGTAGCTGCATGAACAGGAACCCCAGGTTTCTATGACTCATTTTATAGCGGCTGTAAGATGTAACACAAATACCCTGTGTCTCTGTGGTTCATTTGTAGAGATGTGTAAAACTGTTGCATATACACAGATAGATCATAGTATACATAGACAGATCTTTGTGGCTTACTCATAGAGGCTGTGGGTTAGAGACACATGTGCCCTATGTCTTTATGAGTCTTATGGAGGTTATGGGGTATAGGTACAGGTACCACTAGTATTCTATAGTTCACTTATAGATACTGTGGGGTATAGGCATAGGTGGCCCAAGTCTCTGTGACTCCCTGGAAGAGAGACTATGGATTATGAATAACAGATCATTGTGGAAGCTTGGGGTATAAACACAGATACCCTATTTTCATGTGGCATTGCCGTGAGGGCACCAGCCTTGAATATACTATCAGAGTTTAGAATAATGCTTTCTGTCACTTTGTGACCTGAACAAATACCTTAACTCTAGCTCTGTTTCTCATCTGGAGAACAGGCATAGTTGTCTTATCCGGCCTTCATGGGTCATTGCCGAAGTGCGCAAGCTGCTTAGAGTGACGGTGTGTAACTTGTGACATCTAGCAGTAAGGAGAGGTGCCACCTGAAATGCTGAGGTTCACATTAAAATTGTGCCATTGAACCCTTGTTCTCAGCAAGAGAATGCCTGCAAAGGTTCTTTTGCTGCTTTGAAGGTGAAGCATGAGTTGTACTCACAGATCACTGTGCAGCACTGTAGGGAATGACAGCATGTGTGGCCCTGCTGGTGTATGAGGTGCATTTTAAAGAGCAGAACATCTCAGGAGGAACAGTCTTGTTTTTAGACTCATATAGTCACAAACAAGCACAACATAGTAAAGAATAATGACCAGATCTAGAAAGAGGATTGTCAGCTCCTTGCCTCTCAGAGCTAACGGAGGTGGGTAGTCATGAGCCTGCAGCATTCCATGCTAATGGTATCTCTGGCTGTTGTAAGCAGGAGGAAGCTAGAGAATGTTCTACCTCTACAAGGAGGACTGTAAGGAAGGGTGGCTAATGAAGGAAGCCAGTGTGAAGGCACAAGAATCAGCCTGTGTGGTATTTGGGTAGGGTTCCTCACACATACAGTCAAGATGAGGACTCTGTGAAGCCAGGGCCTGTTGATGCACTTATACTTTAGAATTGTTTTATTTCACAGAAAGAAAGAATGGGAAGAGACAAAAAGAAGAGAGGAGAGAGATAAGATCACATGAGCAGCGTAGAAAAAGTGTTTGGGTATATATCTGCCTATACTGTGTGTGCTGAGTACCCAGGCCCTGGCTGTGTTGGCTTGGGTGGATTATGTCATCAGCTGTCGCAGTATTACCAAAGTGCTGCTGATCCTTCCTGCCTAGGAACTGTAGCAATGAGGTGCGGGCTTTGTTCCCAGCGCCCACGGGCCTGCTTTTGGCCGTGGCTAGCTTATACCCGGAATAATTACACACAAACTGTATTCATTTAACACACAGCCTGGCCATTAGTTCTAGCCTCTATTGGCTAACTCTTACATCTTATTTCAACCCATTTTTAATAGTCAGTAAGTCACCACAAGGTAGTGGTCTTACCGGGAAAAATTCTAACATACGTCCATCTTGGGCCAGAGAAGCATGGCGTCTCCCACACTTCCTTTCTTCCCAGAACTTTGTTCTGTCTACTCCGCCCACCTAAGGGCTGCCCTATCAAAAGGCCAAGGCAGTTTCTTTATTCAACCAATGAAAGCAACCCAAATACAGAAGGCCCCTCCTACGCCAGGAACAGATTGCCTTCATTAGGTATCAGTTCTAAAGACTATGCCAGGAATAAGTGAATGCGCTAAAATTATAAGTGTGTATAATCCTTTTGTCTGATAGATCCTGGATTTGAGCAGTTTAAAATGGCGGAAAGGTTGCATGGAAACTGGGTCAAACTGCACTTGGAAGAAAACCATTCAGACGTCCTGCTTGGCCTGGGGACCAAAGTGCTCAGGCAGTACCTGGGTGCCCTGAAGACCCTGAGCCTGTCTCTGAGCACACAAGTGGCTCACTATGACACCTACTCCATGGCAGTAGGGACTGTCGTGGTTTTGGAGGTACAGATGCTTGTATTGTCATGGTTTGTGTGTTAAATTGATTTCACAGCTCAGCTAGAACACAATGATTTTAAATGTATATATTATCACTTCTAAGCATGGTAGTGTTGTGTCTCTAATCCTAGAATTCAGGCTACTAAGACAGAAGGGATGTCATGCCAACCTGGGCTACAGCAAGACCCTGCATCTAAAAAGAACATTGGTGTACCATGGGAAATAGGAATGTTCTTTATTCTTCCTTTGTGCATCCTGATGTGTCACATGGTTCATTTACCATTGCTATAAAAGATGAAACTATAAATCAAGCTATGTAGTTTTAACAAAAAACTAAAACTAATTTTCCCTTGGGTTTTTTTGTTGTTATTGTTATAAGTACAACAGGATGGGCTCATTTTGATGATGCCTGGCCTTCAATAGACATACCCTCGATCTTCTTCTATTTCAGGTTCTCACCCTGTTCCTCCTTAGCACCCCACATGTGCTGTGCAGAAAGGACGAGCTGGATGTTCCCCTGTTGTCTCCTGTGTTTTCCCTGCTCTTTTATTTGGTATTTCTGGTTCTCTCAGCCATTCATGTCCTGGTATGCACCTCGTCTGAAAGCTCGTGCTACCTCTGCAGCCTCCCATGGCTGGCGGCAGGGGGTGTAATGGTACTTGTGTCTGCACTGCTCTGTGCGATTCTGTCTGCTCTCATCAGAATGGTCGTCGATGGCACTCTGCTGAGGAAGGTACGTCTGGTCCCTGGGTTTGTAATGTGGTCCTTGTGGGTGGGCTTTTGTTTTGTTTTGCCAGCTAATCTTTCATTAATAAGAAATTGGTTGAAAATCTTGTGTATACTAGTCTTACAGTGCTGGAGATGTCATGGAAAGACCATACACCAAATGAACTGCAGGAGAAAGAGCTAAGCAGCCCTTCCCAGGCTTCTGAGCATTTTGGCCCATGATATTCTGTTGTGTAGTCAGGCCACATGCTTTTATTCTCAGCTGGAAAGAGCTAGTCTGGAGCAGAGTTATAATAGGGTTTCTGGACATGGAAGAAAGAGAACATGTGTGCTGTAGTCTTAGAAAAGGTCTATGGACAGTGAACAATGGGACACGCAGGAGGCTTCTGAGGAAGCTTGTCCCCTGTTGGTCTGTTCTGCCTCACAAAACTTTCTTTTCAAGGCTTATATCCCTGTGAAGTTCTTGGGTTTTGGCATGACGCCTTTATTAGGTAGGTGATGGTAACAGAGCAGTGTGAAAGAGATACGTGCGTGTGGTAGAGTCCACAGTATACAGGTACCTGGGCATGGTAGAGTCCACAGTATCCAGGTACGTAGGCGTGGTA
>JAQHUG010000107.1:3739222-3773941 GCA_028555095.1 Dicrostonyx torquatus
ATCTAGTGAAATGATCATATGGTTTTTTTTCCCTTCAGTTTATTTATATGATGGATTACATTGATAGATTTACGTATGTTGAACCAACCCTGCATCTCCGGGATGAAGCCCACTTGATCAAAATGGATGATTTTTTTGATGTGTTCTTGGATTCGGTTAGCCAGTATTTTATTGAGAATTTTTGCATCGATGTCTTAGAGCTTATGACCTCTCTGGCATGATGCAGAAGAGGCTTCAAATCCCATCGTACCATGGCTGGTTACCACCACAGCATTCATGCCACTCCTTATTAGAGGCATGACTGAAATATATTTAAACTGTGAAAAAGAAGACCCTAACCAGATCATCAGTTTAATCTGCATACACAGACAACCTCCCTTCCCCCATTTTAGTCCTACTAACTTGGAAGAGCTAATATCTGAAACCAGGCACAGTAATCCTAACACTTGGGATGCTAAGGCAGGGTCAAAAATTTGAGGCCAACTTAGGCTACAGAGATCCTGTCTCAAATAACAACAATAAAACCCTATATACCACTCGCCAATTTTTGTCTTGGTATCAAAGCACAGTATTTAAGCTGACAGAAAGCCCAGGATAGCCAAAACAATCCTATACAACAAAGGAACTTCTGGAGGCATTACCATCCCTGGCTTTCTTAGCATAGAAGATAATGGTTTCCATTAGGACATTTCTATAGAAGTATAGCATTGTGCTCCCCTCATATCCGTCCCTTCCCCTCTCCTGATGGTTCATTTCCTTATCCCAAAATAATCATTCTTCTCTGATGAAACTAAAATAACTTAAATATACAGGCCTTAACAATTGGGGTCCCATCGACCTCTCCCAACATAAAAGGCTGTTGCCATTGCTCTTGTTATCCCTTAGACTTGACAGTAAGATCCCAGTGTGGATGACACCACGTACTTGAGTCATAAACATTGACCTGAAGGCTTCATCTCTGCTGACTGGCTTTCAGCATGCTGGTAGAGGCTTTGCATTTCATCAGTCTCCCTGGCTGTGAACCCTGAAAGCTACAATAATGACTACTGTGGCTAGATAGGCTCCCTGGTGCAGTACTGGCATGGATGCTACAGGAATAACCAACCACTTTCTAAATGGATCTAAGGCGTGCTCCACAAGATGAAACCCATACCCGGTACCATCAATGAGGCCGAGAACCTGAATGAGGCTAGACCAGTCATGGTCCTTAAGGGAGAACTTACTATTATTCTGCTAAATAGACATAGTGTTAAAACAGCTCCTGGTAACATACTGATATACTTGTAGATCAGTACATCTCTTAGTAGTCATCAGAGAAGCTGCTTGTGGTAGATAGCAACACAGAAACACACAACTGGTCAGGATGCAGAGACTAACTGCAGGGTACTCAGCCCTGAGTGGAATATCTGGGTCACACCCCTCCCCCCGAAGGGCAGCAATCTTCATGAAATAGGGGGTGGGAGATATGTGTTTACTCAAGCCAGATGAAATCCAAACATGGAGAAAGTGGGCCCCTAATCCCACAAGTATCTCAGAGCTGAGGGCCTATTGGTATCTGATAATTGCTAGGAGATGGAGAGTCAACTTACTTTAATGGCGTCACCCCTGGTAGGCCAACCATACTCTAGAACAGGACCCGTGCCCACACCCAAGAGTAGTTGGGCAGCATAAACTCAATAGGTTTTTAAAAGAGTGGATCAGAGTCGGGCGGTGGTGGCGCACGCCTTTAATCCCAGCACTCGGGAGGCAGAGGCAGGCGGATCTCTGTGAGTTCGAGACCAGCCTGGTCTACAAGAGCTAGTTCCAGGACAGGCTCCAAAGCCACAGAGAAACCCTGTCTCGAAAAAAGTAGATCAGAGGGAGAGGAATTGGTGGAAAGGTAAGTAAGTGTAGATCTGGGAGGAGCTAGAGTGAATCAAAATGCATTGATATTTTCAGGGCTGGAGAGATGGCTCAGTGGTTAAGAGCACTGACTGCTCTTCCAGAGGACCTGAGTTCAGCACCCACATGGAAGTTTATAACTGTCTATAACTCCAGTCCCAGAGGATCAGATGCTCTCTTCTGGCCTTTGTGGACACAGACATGCATGCAAGCAAAATACCCATACACATAAAAAAAATAAAAGTAAATTTTCAAAGACTTAAAATGTTAATTAATTTTAGTTTTTTGAGACAGAATTTCTCTGTGTAGCCTTCTGGAATTCACTATGTAGACCAGGCTGACCTTGAACTCAAAGATCCACCTGCCTCCTGAGTGCTAAGATTCAAGGCATGTGCCACCACTGCCCAGCTCAAAATATTTAAAAAAAATAGGCCTTAGGCAATTTTTTCATAAATGCCATCACTAGAGAATAAATTTTGCCTTTTCATTATTCTGTTATTATAAATACAAAATAACACCCAAAATTGTTAAATACAGGAACAGAGGGATGGCAAAGTCAGTAAAGCACTTGCCCTGCAAACGTGAGGACCTGTGTTTGACTCTTACAATCCATGTAAAAACACGGCATAATGGTGCACATTTGTAGTTCTCTGGGGCCGGAGTGAGATCCTGTCTCAAAGGAGGTAGATAGCCTGCTGAGGATGCCATTCAGGATTGATCTCTGACTTCTACTTCCTGAACACATGTCTATATGTGCCTGGGCCACAGGAATACACACACAGGCACACACACAGAGGCATACACACGTGTGCACACACACATACAATGATAGGATTCCCAGGCTCTACTGGAGCTCACTTTGTAGACCAAGCTGGCCTCAGATTCAGAGATCTGCTTGCCTCTGTCTCCCCAGTGCTGGGATCAAAGGCACACAAAGGGTGTGCCACCATGCTCAGCTCAATACCTATTTCTGATTAATAACAATCACGGTAAAATTCAGCAAACTAAAGGCAGAAGAAACTTCCTTAATTTGTTTTAAAGTGTCTCCTGAGAATCCCAGCAAAACTACTGTGATCACTAACCTCAGAGATCTTGGGCCTGCACCCCCTTACCTTCTCTGCTCAGGTGTGTGTGTAGATCCTAGCAAGAGCAGTAAGATCAGAAAACACTGAGGGTTTGGAAGGCATGAAACAACTATCACTACTCATAAGTGATAGGGAAATAGATTATTAAAAGGAAACTTAAATAAGGCTGATTACAAAATCAGCACATCAGGTCATCAATATTCTTCAAACCAGCACCAGAGAAATATAAAATGTAAACAGTGACCTTAGTAATGGCAGATGGACCCATGGAAAGATGGGGAATTTGAATTGTCCAAAAGGCATTCTGCCCACAGTACGTAAAGCCCATTCAGTTCCTGGATAGCTATTTAGGCTATCCAGGCAGAGCACCATGAAGCGTAAGACAGTCTCATCTATGTAGAGATAGCCAAGTGCAATAAGAACATTTGAAATTAGAATAATATTGGATTCCATTAGCAAAAAAGTATGGCGTGAACATGGAAAATGGTGCTTAAAACAGCTTAAAAATCGTATTTTGTAATAAAGGTAATAAGGTCACAAATGTCACAATCATATCTACAGATGAAGATACGTGTTGTGGGATATTTTAAAGTATGTTACATTTGCTTATGCTGTGAAACATTTGATTTAATGATGCAAAGATGTGTTACATTATTTTATGTTGCATTTGTTTAACTCTGTGAAGCTCTGTTACTGTGCCTGTCTAAAACACCTGATTGGTCTAACAAAAGCTGAATGGCCAATAGCAAGGCAGGAGAAAGGATAGGTGGGACTGGTAGGCAGAGTAAATAAATAAAAGGAGAAATTTGGGGAGCAAGAGAGGTCAAGTAGCAAGAAAAGAAAGGGCCAGCCACCCAGCCAGCCATGGAGTAAGAGTGAAAGTAAGAATACAGAAATAAGAAAAGGAAAAAGCCCAAAGGCAAAAGCTAAATGGGATAATTTATGTTAAGGAAAGGTGGCAAGAAACAAGCCAAGCTAAGGGTGCTCATTATAAATAATAATAAGCCTCCATGTAATTATTTGGGAGCTGGGTGGCAGGCCCCCAAAAGAGCCAAAGAGTAAAGAGTAAAATAACTAACAACACACACATAGGCATATAATAATGAAGGGTAAGATGAGAGGTGTGCTCACATTATAAACAAAAATAAATTCCTAAGTGGATTAAAGACCTAAATTAAAGAAGAAGAACAAAACAACAGCAAAAACTGAGTTTCACAAAAAAGGAAACTTCAAGATCAAGAGGATTTCTTAAAAACAAAACAGAAAGCAGTTTTTAAAGAAAAGATTAACTGCCGGGCAGTGGTGGCGCACGCCTTTAATCCCAGCACTCGCGAGGCAGAGGCAGGCAGATCTCTGTGAGTTTGAGGCCAGCCTGGTCTACAAGAGCTAGTTCCAGGACAGGGACAGCCTCCAAAGCCACAGAGAAACCCTGACTCAAAAAATAAAACAAAACAAAAAAGATTAACAATTGTGATTCATTTTTGCCAAGTAAAGACAGCTGAAACTGAGACAAAATATCTGCAAACCCTAGGCTAATGCTGGGTATCCCAGTGCAGGCATGTTGGAGGATGAGTGGGTTGTGAAGAGGGATGCAATCATGAGAGCAAATCAGTTCAGGAATGAGTTGTTGGGATCTATGATCACAGCATGGATTAGTTATTTCAGATGGACTAGTTATTGCAAGGGTGAGGTAATTGTAAGGTGTGGTTTTTGCTTACCATAGGATGTGAGTTAATTATGACAGGGCATGGGTTATTACAGAATGGGTTAGTTATGGAATACATGGTTGTTGTGGGGTAGGTTAGTTCTTGCAGGAATGAGTTGCTGATAACAGCAAACTGGCCTCTTGTTGGATTCTCTCTCTTCCTTCTATCATGGAATGAAACAGCATGAAGGCCCTCTCTAGTAGATGGTACCTTGATCTGGGATTTTCCAGGCTCCAGAACCATGGGTTAATTGATCGATAAAGTGCCCCACCCCAAGTATTCTATTACAGTAACTGGACATAGACTGCCAAGTGGTATCCAGAATGTGCAGTGAACCTATGGTGGTTTGAATGACAAATGCCCCCATGGACTCACATATTTAAATACTTGGAAGAGTATGGAACCTTTAGAAGGTGGAGACTTTCTGGAGGAAACGTATCACTGAAGGTGGGCTTTGAGGGTCGTCCCCCTCCCTCCCTGCCTTCCCATCCCCCTCTTCTCCCTGTGTGCATATACAATGTGATCAGCCAGCTATGTATCTCGCTATCACACCATGCTTCCTTGCCAATATGGAATCTAGCCCTCTGGTACTGTAAGTCAAAAATAAACTCTTCCTTAAAGCTGTTTTGGGGTTGTGATTTTTTTTTATAGTTGCAGCAACAAAAAAGATGTAACTAATACAGCAAACACTGTAACTAATACAGAAGTCTTAGTTGTCAAGTGGAAAGAAGCAATTTTTTTGAAAGCTAGGAAAAGAGCATAAAATACACTGAATGCTTAGTAAAGACACTTCAACAATTATAGAATGAAAGTGAGGACAAAATACCACTTCACAGCATCCAAAAAAAAAAAAAAGACAAAATTGCTGAGACCAAGAACACCAGCTGCTGAGAGAAGGAAAAAATCCTTCTCCGTGTCTTTATGTAGAAAACATCACCATGCACAGCAATTCTGCAGTGCCTGGTGGAGCCGAAACATATACACCCTGACTCTCAAACCAGACGTGACCCTGAAGAAAACTTGATTGTAAGCAAGACCATGAACAGGTATCTTGGTGCTTCCTGTTGCTCTGGCAAAATACCTAAGACTGGCTATTTTATACAGGAAATGGTTTATTTGCTCTCAGTTTTGCAGACCTTCTAACCTCTGATAAGGACTTCATGACTGCATCATAACCTGTCAGATGGCATCATGGTGAGTGGACATGAGAAGAAGCGGTTCCATGGTAAAATAAGAAGTAGGTATGAAGAGATCTCTATGGCAGACCAAGGGTAGGAAACCCCCTAATGATTGTGCACCAGCCTCCCTTCTTAAAAGTCACGCCACCTCAGCCTCACCACACGAAGGACCAAGCTTCTAACACAGAAAAGCTCTGAAAGACACTTCAAACACATCCAAGCCAGAGCGATTATCTACAGCTTCACTTTTATCGTCTTACTGAGTTCCTTAGGGTTATTTTGAATGGTCTTTTGAAGCAATTTAATAAATTTCTATATATTGGGAGTTAGTCACCCAAGAATTAATGCATTCCTTATGAATGTCAGCCAGTATTTTGTTAAGAACTTTTACACTGGGGCTAGAAAGATGGTTCAGTGGCAAGAGCTCTTGCCCAAAAGCAAGAGGACCAGAGTTCAGTTTGCAGAACCCATGTAAATGCCAGGTGGGCATGGCAGTCTGCAGGCAATTCCATCCTTGTAAGGAGACAGGAACTCTCTGAAGCAAACTGTCTAGTAAGACCCTACGTCAAAGAACAGGGTAGAAGAGTGAGTGAAGAATATTCCCAACTCAGCCTCAGGTTTCCACATGTGTATGCACATACGTGTACCCACACAAGAAAACATGCATGTATATGCACACATATGACTCACATACACATGTAAAAAAGAGTTTTGTGTTTATGAGTTATACAGGTGTGCAATTTTTCTTTCTTGTGACATCTTTAGCATGCTTTGTTCTCCAGATAGTGCTAGCCTCAAAGAACATGTTAGGTGGTGTCCCCTAATCTGAGATGCAGAAGAAAATCAAGCTTGGTTTCTCTCACAATATACAATGCTCCTATGAACTCCAGCTGTATGGAGGATTTTTCCACACCCCAGCAAGCAATCACTTCTGCAGCAGACCTCAGCAGAGTGTGCTCTGCTTCAGCTCAAATCTGACATCATCTACTTGGAGACCATCAGATTCCACAGGTTGAGGACTCAGTCCCAAATATAATCTCACTTCCGGTACAAATGCCAAGTCCTAGTCTGTTTTACCAGGGTTTCCAACAGACCAGCTGTAAGTCAATGGTATTAGTCTATTTTTTTTTGCTGCTATGATAAAATACCAGGACTCGAGAGATGACTCAGTAATTAAGAGCACTTACCAGCTCTTAAAGAACTTAGGTTCAATTCTCAACACCCATATTAGTTGGCTCACAACAACATACAACTCAATTCCAGGAAATCTGACACTCTCTTCTGGCCTCCACAGACACTTGCAAGCAAGTGGTTTATGTAGGCACACACATATACACATACAATCTAAAAAGACCTTTAAATTGTAGGCACTTTACAAAGAAAAATCATCGGAGTTCAAGGGCATAGTGCCAGCTTCTGCTCATCTTTCATGAGGTCCTCCTAGCAGAAGGCCTCACAATGTCAGAAGTGCAAGAATGCTCACATAATGAAACAGGAAGCAGACAGCAGAGAGGAACCACTTTTGCTCTTTAACGATAGCTCACTCTGTGGGAACTAATTCATTCTGCAAGACCAGCATTGATCCTTTTGAAGGGCAACATCTCAATGGCCTCTTTATCCTGCAATAAACCTGCCTCTTAAAAGTTTCACCACCACTTAGTGCTGCTATTTTGAGGACAAGGCCTCTAACACATGAACCTTCAGAGGATGTACTCAAGCCCTACCCAAACCACAGCAGCAAGTGAATGAACTTTTCCTACATCACTGACTATAATAGTAAAGGAGAAATATGAACACTGCAGTAGAAGAACAATAAATGGACTGTTGCTTACCTATACAATGAAATAAAATGTCAGGAAAAGTGAACCAGATTTAATGTATCATCACAAAGTAATGTGTTGTACACAAACATGATGTGTACAAAAACCATATTCACAAACACTTCAAGAAGGTTATGGGCATTGAAGAGGCTCCTCATGGAGTTTGTAGCCAGTTAGGCAAGAAACTGCTCTTGCCTAAACTGCTTGACTGGATTTGCAGGACCCACAGAAAAATGACTGCTGAACTTGCCTAAAGGTAATCCCATCCTTTGGGGTTCCTGCTTCATGAAAGAGTCTGACAGACATTCTTCAGAACACAGAAGAAAGCAGCTGATGAACTTTGCCAATACAATACATAAGAGATCTTCAAATTTCCTGCCGGATACTATGGACTTGTAGGCTGAAGATGGGTGCCCCAATGTTACAAAAGAAATTTGAGCAAGATGTCTCTGTCATTTCTAGATTTTTGAAAGTGGCTTACAATGTACTTCCTGTTTACTTAGGTAATACTATATACTTCTGGGGTCTTTGATGGAGTTGAAGAATAGTTATAGTTTTCCTTAGTTATGATAAAAGATAAAGTAGATATAAATATTGTAACTATGATTCTTACTTGACACCTGTTTTGTTATATGTAATTTTACTATGTTAAAGTTAAAACTTTCCTTTTTATTTAAACAGAAAAGGGGAAATGGTGTGGAAAGTACTTCTGTATATGTGTTGCTTTTATTGGTTAATAAAGAAGCTTCTTTTGGCCAATGGCTTAACAGAATATAGCCAGTCTGGAAGATATATATATATGTATGTATATATATAGGGGGGGGAGAGTAGGTGGTGTTAGTGAGAAGCCATGTAGCCACTTGCAGGAGACAGATACACTGGAACCTTGCTGATAAGCTACAGCCATGTGGTGATACACAGATTAATAGAAATGGGTTAATTTAAGATATAAGAGCTTGCTAGAAATACACTATTGAAATTAATACAGATTTCTATGTAATTATTTCAGGAGTCTGGGAAACTGGGAAATGAACAAGGAATCTTGCTCAACAAATGGCACCAATGTGGACAACTACATCCATATAAAACCTGAGTGAGCTTGGGAAGTAATTCTAGAAACAAAAGAACAGAGTTAGGCTTGACTCCTTAGTAGCAGCATTTTCTCGGGTGGGCTCTGTTTGCAAGAGGCAAGCGTGACTCATTTAAGAGAGACTTCTTGACTCAGATTTAGCTGCAAAAACCTTGCAGCTCTTTTAAGAGGCCCCACCACCAAACACTTAAATGGTGTATATGAATAACAGACAGCATGCTTCTTGGTGGTGACAGGGACCTTGAAACTCCATAGAATTGTGGGAATGAACATGGCTCCCATGAGTACCTCTGTCATGAGGTTAGGCTCTCAGAAAGCTAAGGAATAGGGTGGATCCAGCTGTCAAAGCCATGCCTTTAATCCTAGCCATATTTCTTAGCAAACTAAAGACTCATGTGGTCAGAAAAAGAGAGATATACAGTAAAGATAGGTTCAGATGGAGAAAAAACTAAATAGTTTACAGTGTGTTTAAAAATATATGTAGGCTTGGGAGAGAAAAGAAAAAGGATAAAGTCCTTTAAAAAATAGAGTAATTGGGTGTGGTGGCATACTCCTTCAATCCCAGCACTTGGGAGGCAGAGGCAGGTGGATCTCTGTGAGTTAAAGGCCAGCCTGGTCTACAGAGTGGGTGCCAGGACAGTCAAAGATACACAGAGAAACCCTGTCTCAAAAAACCAAAAATAAAAATAAAAATAAAAGAAATAGAGTTTAAAATAAAGCCATGTAAAGATGGAAAATACACAGAGAATCTGGAGACTGTATGCTATTGTGTTGTCTTTGAATTGTTTGATAGCTGAGAAAGGAGCAACAGTTGCTGAAAGACATATTTTGATTATAAATGCTGCTGGATTAATCCAACATATATTTTGAAAATGCCTTGACTTCAAAATTTAAGTCAAAAGATATGTTACTTTGGAGAAGAGATTTTGCTTTTTGTTTCCATAGGAAATGAGAAGCTGTGTCATTCTGAGTTGAGAAAAATCAGGTTTGATCAAGGAAGACCCCCTGAGAAATCTCCAATAGGAGCAGATGGCCCATATGACCCAACATTTCAAAGGACTTCTGTTGGAGTTAGAGTCCCCTGAATTCAACATTCAGAACAGCCTCAAGAATGCTGACTGAGATGATCAAGCCACACAGAATATTCCAGTCAGGACTTGACCATAATCCTATATTGTCTTTAGGCCCCCATATGATTATCAGCACCCCAATAGCAGGAAGTACCTTAGAAAACTATGCCTATATTCCCAAAAAATGGATTATGGATGTTTATATTTATTTAGCATGTTGGTTACAAGTTGTTATGGATAATAGTCTGGAAAAAATCTAAACAAAGGAGATTAGATTCAGAGTTCTTGTTTTGAAAATATAGGAGGGAAGTGCTATGGGACAATGGTCTTATACCCTGTAAAGATTTGTCACTTGTATTGGTTTGATAAAATGCTGATTGGCCAGTAGCTAGGCAGGAAGTAGAGGCAGGCCAATAAGAACAGGGGAATTCTGGAAAGAGGAAAGGCTCAGTCCGCAGTAGTCACCTAGACAGAGGAAGCAAGATGAGACTGCCTCACTGATTAAAGGTACCAAGCCATGTGGCTAACACAGACAAGAATTATGGGTTAATTTAAGATGTAGGAGTTAGTTAATAAGAAAGCCTGAGCTAATAGGCCAACCAGTTAATAATTAAGGTAGGCCTCTGTGTGTTTCTTTGGTACTGAACAGCTGTGGTATCAGGTGGGAGAGAAACCTCTGTTAACAAAATGTAGTATGCTTATGTAAAAATTTTAAATGTACAAAAGAATACAGTACATTGTGTAAGGGGACACATACATATGTACTACCTAAAAACATGCTTAGGGGTTGTTTTAGTCACTGTTCTATTGCTGTGAAGCAACACTATGACCAAGACAACTCTTATGAATGGAAACATTTAATTGGGGGCTTGCTTACAGTTTTAGAGGCTTAGTCCATTATTATCATGGCAGAAAGCATGGCAGCAGGCATGGTGGGCATGGCGCTGGAGATGTAGCTGAGAGTTGCATCCTGATCTGCAGGCAAAGCAAGAACCTGGACTTGGCAAAGGCTTTTGAAACCTCAAAGCCCACCCCTAGTGATATATTTCCTCCTACTAGGTCATACATCTCATTCCTATCAAAGACTTCCACTCCCTGGTAATTAAGCATTCAAATGTATGAGTCTACAGGAGCCATTCTTATTCAAACCACCACAATGGTAGCTTTACATGTTTAAATACTTGGTCACCAGTTGGTGGAACTGTTTGGAAAGGATTAAGAGGTGTGGCCTTGTTGGAGAAGGTGTGTCACTGGAGGTCTGCTTTGAGGCTACAAAATCCTTCACCATTCCCTGTTAGCCCTCTCTGCTTCATGCTTGTAGATGAAATGTGAGCTCTCAGCTACTACTCCAGTGCCATGCATGCCTGCCATACTCCCATGATGGTTATGGGCTTACTCTCTGAAGTTATAAGCCCCCAGGAACATTCTTCTTTAAGTTGTCTTGATGATGTTGTATCTTCACAGCAATAGGAAGGTAACTAAGACAGGGATGACCCACCAGCTTCAGGCAATTGACATCGCAGAGGATGAGAGAGAAAAATTAGGGAAAAGCTCTAGATATTCCCGTAATTTTATATAAGAATAAAATAAACAAATAGTAACCAATAGAATAAAGAAAAGTGAACTGATTGAAGAAAGAAATTTAAAACCAAATTTAATTTTTCTTCTCTATTTATTTTGGTTTAAAAATCTCATGCCATAATTTTTAGGCAATGTAAATAGGTCTCAAACTGTAGATACATATGTGGTATTATATGTTCCAGTTCATCCTAATTCTCAATATAAGAAGCATGTAGAAAGAGATTGTTCTAAGCTAAGAGGCTGAATAGCTGATACTGCTATACAGGCCCTGAGAGGTTGAAATGTGGTTTGTCTAGACTGGGATGTGTTTAAGATGCAAAACACAACCAGGTTCTTTGAAATCTCTTTATCCTACATTTCTCCCAAAGAGTGGAGCATAGACTTGGATTAGGGAGTGGCAATTGCAGAGATAGCAACCAACAGGCACCCAAGACACCTAGCAGTGCTAGAACTGGCTGACAATTGCTAGTGAAGAGAGAATGAGCTCAATCAGAAGGGTACTACTGGGGTGACAGGCTCCCTGGAAGGGGTTTTAGGGCTAGGTGAGCTCCTCATGAGAAGAAAGTAGGTATGTAATTTGAGAGAAGGGCACATTTAGAACCTCGAGAGATTTTGAACAAGTGATGAGCAGACAACTGAGCATCTGTATTCAAGAACAGTCAAGGCTATCCCACTGTATACCTGCATAAAGCCCCAGGAAGACCACTGGCTCCCCACTCCTGAAAGGAGCAGACAGCTCTGATTTGAATATAGAAATCTTTTAAGGCTTTTCTTCCCACCTGAAAGTGACTGTGTTTGAGATAAAGAGCTGTTCACACGCCCCCATCGACGCACTCAAGATCAATTAGCCCTGATTACCTGGTGCAAAGCCCACAGTTGGATCCACAGCTTGATCAGAGAATAACAAAGGGCCTGACCATTTGTGCCTAGACACGCTTTTGCCTCCAGAGAACCTTGAGGTGGTTCCAGGAGGGAACACTTTGAGTTTGGCGACATCCTGCAGCAGTGTGAGTAGGTGGTTGCACAGTGGCAGCTGAGTTTCAGTGTGGGAGAGGCAAAGTCACGCATTTAAGGAAAAAATAACCTGAATTACACTTTAAAAAGAAGGAGGGGCTGTCATGGGTAGGCCCCCGCAGACCCTCCTGCAGGGCAGTTCCTGTTCCAAAGGAGGGGTGGAGTGGAGTGTAGTAGGGGAAATTGAGGATGTGGGAATTCGGAGACCTCTATCAGGAAGGGACGTTGGGTAAGATGGAAAGATACCCTCCCAAGGTCCTAAGTGGAACATTCTGGGAGGTGAGGTTCTGAAGGTCCTGGCAGAGCAAGTAGAGAGACATAAGAAATGTATGTGTTACCTCTTCTATAGATTCTCTAGGGCCCCAGGCCTGTGGCCACTGAGAACAAGTCTCTCATCCAGACTGGGAGCCCTTTGAAGGTCATGTAAGACAGTCAGTCTAGAAAGGGGAGTGAGAAACGCCAGCCTGAGCTGTAAACGTACTCAGATATTTGTGGCTGTCTTAAAAAAAAAAAACTTGCAAATAAGACAAATGTAAGAGATTTTCAGAAATCGTTTCCCCTTCTGCAATTACTTTTACTGTTTGCTATTTTTCTTCATCAGGCATGTCTTTTCAGATATATGAGCACACATGGCCTACTGTGTGCTTGGCCTTATTGCCCAAGGCTAGGACTCTTTCCTTCCTGTCTGTACCTGACTGAGATGGCAGAAACTGGCTGGTTCTCCTACTGGAGGGAAAGGATGTTTTCCATAGAGACACTAGGCCCAGAGCCACAGAGATGAAAGCAAACATCTATTTTCTGTGCTGACTTTGGTCATCTCTGCACTCCCATACCAACACTGAATCTGCACACATTAAGTACCCCATGAGTGCCCTCCATTAATGAATACAAGTGGATGCTGCCAGCAACAAAAGTTCCCAAGTCCATTAAACACTTGAGAGTATCACAAAGTCCATTCCTTCTCAGTGTTTGTCCACTGGCCCCACCCATTCTTCCAGCCAACACCCATATCCTACTGTTGAGGAATATTTGTCTAACTATGCAAAGATATGTTGCATTTATTTAATCATGTAAAGATGTGTTGCTGTTTTACCTTGCCTGCTTAAGGCACTTGACTGGTCTAATAAAAACCTGAATGGCCAATAGCAAGGGAGAAGGTATAGGTATTACTTCTGGGCAGGAAGAATAATTTAGGTTTGGAGGAGAAGGAAAAGACACACCAGGAACACCAGGGGCTAGCCAGTTAGACACAGAGTAGACAGGAAAGTGGGACAGACAGAATGAAAGAGGCAAAAAGCCCTGAGGCAAAACGTAGATGAACAGAAACAGGTTAAATTAAGTTCAAAGAGCTAGTAAGACAAACCTAAGCTAAGGCTAAACATTCATAATTAGTAATAAGTCTCCATGTACTTATTTGGGAGCTGGTTGGTGACCCAAAGAAAATATCAGCTACTTTCTGTCCCTCTCCCGAAGAGCTAGCTTGTCTTCTCTCCTCCCCCCTGTTTCTCTCTCTTTGCCTCTCTCTGCTCTTCCCCGTCTCACCTTCCCCCCTTTCCCCTCCATAACCCACTAAATAAATACCCACTTTCTCTGAAAAAAAAAATGTCAGCTACATCCTACGTTATTATAGGCATGCTGTTGTGTGTGTCTTATCATGTGAATTATCATGTGAATAACCATCTGTCAGTTATTGAGAATATTCTAGATCTGTGACCAGTTCTGCCCATACAGAGCAGAGGAGGCCAGGCCTACCCTACAAGTTCAGGGCCGGTCAACTAGCAGGTGAGGGGCTCAGCCATTTCTACACAGGAAGGAATAATTACTGTGATGACTATAGGCTGGGTTACAGGTGAACATGAGAACTTAGCTCCTCCAGAGGGGTGCAGACTGAATTTGAGCAAAATGTTCATATTTCCCAGATGAAGAACATGAAAAGCTACTCTGAGTTGAACAAGGGTCAGGAGAGAAGAGGCTGGACATAGATGGCTTGACACAGGCTCTAGGATCTGGACTTAGGAATGAAGCCAAGCAAGCCTGGATCACAGTGATCCTGCTGTAACAAGTAGACAGTTGATAGAGACCTCATCTCTGCTTCCTTGAGAGGCAAGTGTGCTGGGGTTCTTAGGTTCCTCTGTCTTCTTGTCTATAAACCGGATGTTAACAGTATCAGGGTCTTAAAAGAGCAAGTGATATAAATTTCATGAAACACCCAGAGCAATGGAGTCTGTCCTCTGCTGTTTATCCTTCCTACTATTATTACAGCATCATTCTCAAGGTCCTTCCTTCCTCCTCTCTACATCCTTACGCTCACCTACGTAGTTTCCCCTCCACCCTAACTATGCCCCCTTAGAGAAAGATAAAAATGGCCCTCACAAAATGTCATCAGGGCTCAGCCATATCTGAAAACAGGTCCATCCTCCACATGGGCTTCCCTCACACATGCTACAGGTTCGTTTGCCAGGAACCTCACTGTAGATCTTCACATGTATTAAGTCACCGGATTCCCCATTGAAAACCTCATCAGCTCTTCCCCATCCCCAGGCAAACCGTAGTAAGGTGTTCCTCTCTTTCTGGACTTTTTTTCTGGGTAAAGCAACATGACATGACCAAGTTTCAGGAAAATGTTGCATCAGTAGTAGAGATGAATCCCAGACAGTGGTGATACACACTTTTAATCCCAGCACTCAGCAATCAGAGGCAGGCAGATCTCTTGTGAGCTCAAGAATAGCCTGGTTTGCATACTGAGTTCTAGGCCAACCAAAACTAAAAAATGAGGTCTTATCTCAAAAAGAAAGGTAGGAAGGAAGGAAAGAAGGAAGGAAGGAAGGAAAGAAGGAAGGAAGGAAGGAAGGAAGGAAGGAAGGAAGGAAAGTGATGAAGAAAGAAGTCAGTGTTGGTGACTCAAACCATTTCAAAGGGAAAACTCTGGGTGTGGCCACAGCAGGAACAATAGGGGTCTCAGGGAGGTTGCAATGGAACCTGGATGACAGGAAGAGAAGCAAAAGCCTGGAAAGCAGGAGGCCTGTCTGCCCTGCTCATTTCTGTAAGAAGGACCAGTGAAGGGCTAGAAGCACCCGTGATCTCTGCCTCCCTTTCTGGCTGCTTCCCTCACCATAGTTGGCCACGAACAGAAAAGTGGCCAAAAAAGCATGAAGTTTGTGGAGTATCCTGCGTTTCAAAGGAGATTTTATTGATCTGACAGTGACAGTCCATTGAGGATCAATAGTTGATAAAGTGAAATATCACAAGATCAGGGACTCTCTGAGAGAAACCCACAAGTATAAAATATAGAACCCAGAGACTAAGAATACGGAGTTGAACGTATCCGCAACATATCCTAACTGCCCATGACTATCCTCCTAGCCAAACAAGAAGCTTGGCTGCTTGCAAAAGATCATTCCAGCTGGGTTTGTTGACTCTAGCCACTCCATTCTATCTGCCATATGTAATTCTGTCTTAATTGCACAGGGTCTCAGGGAGGGGCTAGAGTATATAGGCCAGGGAAGATTGGTGGGGATGAGCTCCACCTATGTGACTATGGGAAAACCATCATCCCTCCTGAGTGAAGACTTTCCAATGGTGCTTTTTGGTAGGGAGCACCCATATCCTCACCTCTGCCTCTTAAGTAAATTCAACACACTCATTGGTTCCCCCAGAGTGAATGCTGGTAGAATCATGCCTCAGTTTGTTTTTGAAACCTCAGGAGGAGGTTTACATATCCTATTTATATGTAAATATTGTAAATATTGGTTTACATATCCCTCTAGGAAGGAGTTTAGCAGGCTTCTCCTCTTATTCCAGGAGCTGCTCAGATTTCAATTTTGAGAACATAAGGATAACTGCTTGCTACTGTCCTAAATTAAGTTCTTTCTCCCTTTTGGGATTTTTCTTTTCTGTTGATTAAGCAGTAAACTAAGCTGGGACACTGAGCACTGGAAATTACACCTGAGGTCCCAGCAGTGCTCTCAGAGAAGGTAAAACAGGCATATAAGCTACTAGTACTTAACTGTATGCCAGCTCATTTTTCTTAAGGTCTCTGTCATGTATTATTTTTCTCTGAGATCTTAATGAGAAGAAGTATTTTGGGGGTGATGATGACGTTGGGGGATACTATAGGATCTTCACAAGGATGTGCCAAGTGGTTAACACTGGAGTTGCATGTAGCAGACTCTGAGTAACATGCATGGAGCCTGGGGATTCAGCTCGACAGCCTACCCTTTGCCCAGATCCCAGAACATCTCGCCACGCACCCACTGGAATGCCTCGACATTGGAACTCATCTTCTCTGTCTGCCTGTTCATACTTAGATATGGCCTCAGGGGCTCCTATGTATTCATCCTGACATAATACTGCTGCAGGAGGATGGCAGTGTATGATCAGGGCCCACGGCTAGACAACAAAGCTGAGAATGGGTTCCACTTGTGTCTCAGGTGCCCAGACTTCTTTATCTGGCCTGGCCCTCAAACATCACAAGAGACCTTGTGTTGTGTTATTTCGTGTCACCCTGAACAGAGCATCCTTCTAAGGCAATGCATGAAAACAGAGCTGTTAGTGTCCATTGATTCTATAATAAAACATGCCTTGCTTGGCAGTTTCTTTGCCTAAATCCATGCCATGTCCTAGCCCCTTAAAATTAAGTTCCCAGGCCTAAGGACAGTGAGCTCCTCCTGCTGAACAATAGGATTTATTTACAAATAGGATTTAGCATGTTAAAACACTAAGGTGTGTTTGTGCCTAATTTTGGAAGAAAGGCTAAGAAGTGACTGACTTTCCAAGTAACACAAAGAATCAGCTTGAACAACTACTTAAAGCTTGGGAAAGAAGAGTGGACAAGAATGAAAACTGCTGTGAGTTGGAGTGCAGAGTCAGGTGGTGACAGCCTCACGGTCCTGTCTCTAAACCAGGTCCCCTGAGAACTGGAAACCGACTTTAGCAATCATGAGATTCTTTTTCTCCAATAAGCTTTAAAAGTGAAACTTTGCTACCCCACATCTCATACTCACCTCTGTAAGAGCGGAACTAACAATATTTATGGACTTGGGGGTTAGGAACACCAAATCTTGAAACAGTCATCAGATTCATTGGTCTTGTGGAAGAGGCTAATTTGTCCAGGTCTAGGGAAAAGTCCCCATCTTCCATGTCCCAAGTTCGCCCTGCTGCCCTGGTCAGGCAAATGCACAAATGTCATAATGCTCTGCCTTCTGTGGCCTCTCTGGTCTTGCCCAACCCATTCCTCCCTGAGAAACTTCCATTCCAAGAAAAAGCTGAAATAAAAAGAGGCCATTGACCTTGATAGACAATCTGAAAGACTCATGAGGCGTCTAACATTTTGAGCTATGTGAAGTGTGCAAGGCTAAACACCTCAGGAAAAACAGCAAAGGTCCAATGAGGACTGACTGACCTGGTGCATCTGTGCAGCTGCTTGGGTTCACTCACAAGGCTGCCGAGTGGACCCAGGACTGTGGCTTATACCCACCTGTGAGGTCTCTGCTCTCAGTTGGAAACACCTGGCAATATCGCATGGTTGGACTTGAAAAGATAGAAGAAAGCATATTAAATCAGTTCATGCTGCCAAATGGTAACGTTTCTGCTTAACCTGATAGCCATTTGGCTACTAACGTGGCACAGGTCGGCTGGAGTGAATAGACCAATGGCAGGACCAGTGAATCGGGCTTAGACCTTTTTTTTTTTTTTTTTTTGCCTCTGATATAGGTGAGAACCAAGAAAGCTAGCCATGAGTGATGGCTTTTCCTTGGGTGGCTGTCAGGACTGATTCTTTGATCAGATCCTCAAGTTTTAAAGGAAATGTATAAGCACAGGGAAGACCAGTTCTCATCACCATAGATTGGTCCATAACTGGTGATGGACCTCACTGTTCTTCATGGAAATGGGATTGGGGTACCTTCCTCCTCTAGTGCCCTTGTTTTTGAGGGCAGATAACTAGGTACCAACTGGGGTAGGATGCCTACAGTCACCAAAGATACAGGGAGTACAGAGAGCTCTGGGCCGGGCATTTGGGAGTTGAGAAAAGATGCCATCACACAGCCTGCACCTGGAGAGTGTGCCTACCCCCTAAACAGGAGGTTTCTTCCCAGTTAGAAGTAGCCATTTGCACACTGAAGACATACCCAGGACTCCACGACTCTTCTGGCCTCTGGTGATTGTTATGGGTATTTGCATATGCGTAGGGGCTGCTCCCCTTCTCCACATGAAAGAGGCACACCTTTTGGGCCAGGGCTCTGCTCCCAGCTGGCCTGGCCTGTGAGTCACTACCTGCCTGGTTGCACTAGTCCAGGCACACGAAGGTTGGATCACCTTTTCCCACAACTGAGAGCCTGCTTGACTTCCAGCCAGCCCACCAGAAGGATGGAAACACTCTGGTCATAGAGAACTCATTTCATTTGTGTGTAAATGGTTACACGCGTATTAAACTCACTTAAATGTATGTCCTTCACATTCATTAAGGCTATTAAAGTGGTGTACTTTAAATGAAATCCTATATAATCAAAATTACCAGATTATTGAGTTAACAGGAAATTTATCTTTGCAGAAAAACTAGGACTTTGATTTTTCAAAATAGGATTAAACTGTTCATATGTATTAACCAAAAATAAAACCTACTGCTTTGCAGTAGAAACCACACAGCCAGTTTCCAAAAACAGAAATGCAGGGGTCTGGCATCAGTGTCTCCACGTGCAGCAGTTAGCTCGGAGACAGGTTGGACGCAGTCAACCGGCTAGCAGAACACAGCTGTTCTAGCTTAGCATTTGTCTGTCCCAATTCAGCCACTTGCCCCCATGCTGATTTGAGTGTAGACATCCTCTAATTCCAAGCTGAGGGACAGTCTCCAATAACATAGCAATCAATTTAATAAAGGAACTCACCAATGTCAAATTGCAATAAATTTACCAAACATTTTCACTGTTTATGGAGAGCTTTACAGTAAGAAAGTGTCGACAGAAGCAGGCACATCCGGGTACAAAGTGTTGCTGTTGGTTGTTCTTCACTTCTGTTCCTACAGTTCCAACTGCTTTGTACTCTCAGCTGAGGTCCTCCACACGAAATTCACCTTGGATAAGCGTTCTGTTCTTGCCCATTCGACCCAGGACCTCCCAGCGCAGTCCTGGGGTACGGACTTGTCTAAGAGAAGTGTGATTGGCAAGCCCACCCCAAACATTTATTGTAAACTTTAAATGGAGTCCGGATACGAATGACATAGAGGGGAGACACCTCCTCACACAGAAAGAATACCGGAGTGTCCTAGGGTCTCGCAGATCTCACACCGGACCGGAAAAATGTTAAACCACACGCAGGCACGACGCCAAGCAATGCCCTATTGCTGTCCTTTGAGGTGTCCCAGGCCGCTTGGGCCTGGACTCAGCAGGCCCGACTAGGCTCCCAAGGGCGCGCCATCTCACAGGGAGGCCGACAGCAATAGGGGTAGGAGGCGTTGAGATCGGGGTCCGAGGGCGCGTACCCTGGCAGCTCCACCGACGGGTGCCCGCCACAGCACACCTCCACGCCCGCCTCGTCAAACGCATGGAAGACGCCCACGTTGATGTAGGACACAGCGTGGTGCGCCGCGAAGCTCGCGCAGTCTCCTGGGGTGTTGAAGTCGGACTCCTCCGGGGATAGGATGGAGGCCTCGCTGGGTCGTGGCTGCAGCCGCCGCCCCCTTTTGCCCCGCCGGCCGCGCCGGGTCCGAGAGGCTAGCGACTGTGCGCGGAGCCCGGGTCCGCCCCGCGGCCGTGCCAAAGACCGGCTTGCCTTCCGCCGGCCGCGCCGGCCGCGCCGGGCCTGCGAAGACTTGTAGTTCTTGACCAGCAGAAGGCTGAGCAGGCCCAACAGGCACTCCAGCGAGTTGAATACAGTAGAGAGCACCAGGCCGCGCTGGTAGTCCTTCAGCTGGCGGCATTTGGCGGATGTGGCGCTGTCCAGGGTGCTGCGGGAGCGCGGCGTGCTGGAGCCCGGGGCTACAGGGCCAGGGGCCGAGCCAGGGACAGCGGCCGGCGTGCGCGGGGGCAGGCAATAGTGGGAGTACTTGCGTTCCACCAGGGACACTGTGTCGCCGTCGATCACTGCTCCCGCAAAGGCGCTGAGAACCCCGAGCATGAAGACCAAGACGCCTAGGAGCAGCAGGTTCTGGCTATTCACCCTCCCCGAGGGCCCAGCAGCCGCCCGCGTCTCTCCAGGAGAGGGCTCCGGAGCGCCCGTTGGAGATGCGGGGACCCCGAGTCCGGGGCCCGACCCGGCCCCTGACCCGGCGAGGGGCGCCTCCCGGGGCCCGCAGCACAGCAGGGCGGCGCCGAGCAGCGAGAGGCCGGCGGCCAACAGCAGCCCGGAGTAAAAGGCACCGGCGGCCGCCCCTAGCCGGAAAGGCTCCCCGCGCAGCTCAGAGCCCAGAGAGAAGCACTTGAGGCCGACGGCGGCGGCGCTGAGCGCGCAGGCGAGCAGCAGGCTGGAGGAGAGCGCGGCGCAGGCCCCGCGGACGCTCCACTTCATCCTCCGCGCCGGAGCCGGCCCGCACCCGGCGCGCCCGCCGCCGCCCGCCGCCGCCCCCGCCGCCTGCGCCTCCTCCCGGCGCCGCGCGGCCGGACCGCCGGCCTCCTCTTCATCCTCCCGCGTCCTCCCGAGCTCGCGCCGCCGCCACTGGAGCCCGCATCCTCCGCCTCCCGCCGCCGCCGCGACCCCGCACCGGGAACCGAGCCGGCGCGGAAAACCGCAAGGCGAGCGCGCCCCCTCCCCAGACCGCGGCACCGATCCCCGGACGCGCGGCCCCCCCCACCCGCGGCTCCGCGCGCCTCGCCCTGACACCACCCTCCGCGGCCCCCTCCCGACCCTCGGGCCCCTAGAACTCCCCTCGATCCTCCCCTTGGAAAGGGCCCCTCGCCAAGTCTCCGCCTTCCTGTCCTCCCCCTGTCAATGTCACTGTCCAGCGCCCGCCGCCTTAGGAACGCCACTCCACCTGGGCCTTCTTCTCCAGGGACCCCCTGGGCCCCACCCCCAGGACCTCCCACCTCTGGAAGCCCTGCATTTGCTTTCCCCCATCCGCTTGGCGGCTAGTCTCCACGCCCATCTGACTGGACCCGGAAGCTCCAAGAAGTTAGCAGGGGATTTCAGCAATTAGGGGTGGGTATAAGGGAGAGCCTGGGCGAGGAAATGGGGAAAGGGGAAATGTCCAGGAGAAATAGGGGAGGGTGCGCAAGGTATTCGAGGATGGAGGACGAAGGGAAGTGTTGGCATGTAGAGACGTGTGTTGTGTGCATGTATGAGGAATGTGCATAGGCCTATATGGGGTTTGGGAGAATGGTGTGCGCGTGCGGGGAGCGGTATGTATTCCGAGATGTGCGTAGGGAGAACACAGAGTGCAGTGGAGTGTGTGCGGTGTCCAGACTTGCGGCACGGGGAAGTGTGCTGTGTGTATTAGTGGTGTACGTGCAGAAGGTGTGTTACCTTGAGATGTGTGAAGAGTGTTGTAGGTGCTTGGGGGTTGTGAATAGGGTGTGAGGGAAAACTAGCTGGAGATTTCTCTCCGAGGATCCAGCCACGGAGCAAGGCCCGGATGAAGTCTTGGGGGAGAAACTCAGGTGAGTTCAGGTTTGGGTCCAGTCCCGTCTCCAGATCTGGCAAAAAATTTCCTCACACGTAGGTGAACGAATTTGACCTGCGCTCAAGTGCGCAAGGGAGAGTGCTGTGGTTGCTCAAATCCGTATTTGGACCTTTCGAGGCCTTTCTCCGGCAGCCCCGCCCTGGCCCGCAATCCCGGGTGTGGGTGATTCAGGCCGCCTGCGCAGCTTCCGAACCGCGGGTTGCACGGTGGCTGTGCCTGAGGCTGGGGAGAAGAGAAGCGGGGTCCAAGCGTGGGGATGGGGGCGCGGTGGAGAAAACGCGCCTGCGCGTCGACCTTATGGAAGGTTCTGGTCCTTTAAGGCTCAGGGACTTTCCTTCCTATTTATTGCTAAAGGACCCTCCCAAAACCAAGAACTGTATTGCCAGGGGAAGCTGCGCCCCTGGTGTCCGAGGCAGCGCCGGGATTCTCGCCCACCCTCCTAGAAGCCACTTGCTGGTGGGTGTATGGAAGCCTTCCAAAGACTCCCGGACGTTTACGTGTGTTTCAGTTCGGCCCAGAGCTTCAGAAAGAGCGAACCAGCCTCTCTGTATTTTTAGCAGGCGGAGCAGAATTTGAAACAGCATCCTACCGATCCTGCGTCTGGTAAATGATGACTCGCCAGAAAGCAAAGACGCAACCCTGCCTGGGTGAGCTTGGCGCGTGGCCCAGGAGGCTCCGAGAGGCTGCGAGAGCCTGCGTGTGTAAGGATCGTGGCGCCCACGCTTGGGAGCAGAGCTCAGTGCAAACTTCCAATGATTCTTCCAGTTTCCAGGGAAACGAGATTTGGAGCTGCTGCGTGTTGCAGAGCTCCCTCTGCTCCCCATAAGAGAGCCTTGCAAATGGCTGGGCTTGAAGAGGAAGGGATTGAGAACACCTTCTCTAGACAGGGTGAACTCTGACCTTAAGGTGAAAGAATTGAGCGGGACTATGGGGATTTCTTCTACCATCAGAGGACTCATTGGAAGCAGTTCTGTTCTGGGTTGATCCTCCTCTAGATGGGCGCTGCCACCCCTCTATCAAGCTTCACATTTCCCAAACTCACCACAGGACCCTTGTACATGATGTTCCCACTCCTAGGGCATAGTCACACTCTATGACGATCCTCACCTGACACTGCTTCCACATTTCTCAAAATTTATCGTCATATTTCTTAATTGCCTCAGTTTATTGGAAACCTGTCTGATCCAGTGTTGTATCGAAAGCTTTCGAGAACTTTCTTTTATTCACTCCACACAAGCAGTGTGGTAGGTCCTCTGTTATCTCCAGACTGGCTTTCCATGAGTATATCAGTGACTGCTGGAATTGGGACTGAAACCCCGGGACTCTGTGCACAGGCTATCGTCCTCCAACTGCCTTCCGGACTCCAGCTCCTATAGAGGATCCCCATAGCACAGGATTTCCCTGTAGTACAAATATGTGTTCCTTATCAGGTAGGCTGGAAATAGCAGGGTAAGGGCAGTTCAGTTCCACCTGCTTCCTGGGATGGCTGTTTGCATGTCTGTGGTGCAGTAAATGTTGATCTGGTTCGGCCTGAAGCATAAGTTCAAGAGCTGGAATACAGTTGTCTTCAGCATTGGGAATAAGGGAAGTCGCTCAGAGAACCTAACTGGGCACCACAAGATTGCAGGAGAGCATCCCGGTGTGTGTTGAGGAGCTCTGCTGGAATCTGGAAGAACTAGAGGAGCTCTCTCCCTACTTCAGCATACTAGGACCACTTACAATCACCCTGCAGTTTCTGCCCAGTATGGAGTCCGCAGAGGGTGGGAGGGACAGTCTGTGGTTCCATGACATCTAACCTAAGAGTGACATTGAAACTTACCCATGTAGGATTTTAGAGCAGACTGAGTTGCTTTATGTCAGAATCCTTTCACCAAGGAAAAGCTCACCATGTTCTACTACGAGCCCTCTTCAACCTCCATGTGCACAGAGTCCGCTTAATTTCCCATTTATGCCAAGGAGGGGACCCAGGGAAGCTGTAGTCTAGTCAAGTGACCTGGTGGACTCAGAGGCAGGGAGGAGAGCAACTCCAGGAAAAAAAAAGAAAGAAAGAAAAGAACCACACGGGACTGGAGAGGAATCCCAACATCATGAGCTACTGAGCTAATTCCCACAGAGCCTGGGCCGGTCTGGCAGCCTCCTGGGGCAGTTATCACTGTCCCACATGGAAAAGCACTAATCTCAGAAAAGACACAGCAGAAATACAACAGCAATTACATCTTAAGGACTATTTTCCTATCACCTTTGAGTCTTATTTTAATATTTACATGTTTATTAGCATTTAAAACTGCACCTCCTAGAAGACTGATTCAATTATTTGAGCTCTTATTTTTTTCTATTCTACCTCTTTTTAAAGTATTTTTGTTCTTTATTTTACAACCTATGTCTTAGTCTACCTTCTTTAACTATAATGGAATACCATACCGTCTACAAAGAACAAAGATTTATTTAGTTCACAGTTCCAGAGGTGCTTGCAACTGTGAAGTCCTTGTACTATGTACTATGTACTATGGCATGGTGTGGGGCATTGCACGACAAGACAGAGCAACCAAAGAGCCCCTTCTGTGACAAAACCACTCAACTAATTACATCCCAAATATCCCACCACACTCCGTGAACTATGACTTTGGGGTTGTATTTCTAGCTTGTGAGTTCTGAGGACAAGTGTCCACACATCCTACTAGCCAAATAACTGAAATTTTCTTTTCTTTTCTTTTTCTTTTCTTCGAGACAGGGTTTCTCTGTAGCTTTGGAGCCTGTCCTGGAACTAGCTCTTGTAGACCAGGCTGGCCTTGAACCTCTGCCTCCCGAGTGCTGGATTAAAGGCGTGCGCCACCACCGCCTGGCTATAACTGAAATTTTCATTGTTAACCCTCACCCCATTTCCCCAAGAATAGCCATGGTGAACCTGTCTCTTCAGATAAACAGTATAGACATCTCTATGCAAAACATCCCGTGAGCCTTCCAAAGAACTCAGTGAAACCATGGTCATGAGTTCTCATGCTTCTTATTTTAAAAGCTTGTGTCTTACAGAATATAATCACAGAAAGTATTCAATAGTCATGTGACATCTTCATGACATTTGAATAAGCATTTATCTAGCTTCACCCAAGATACAAGACTGCCTGAGGATGCAGCCCAGAGCCTGTCAGCCCACCAGTCCTGTTTTCCTGCACTTGTTTAGATATTTGTTAGGAGGGGCACATTCCTAGCCATTGTAGTTGGCTTGGCCTGGTTTTGTTTTTGTTTTATTGCTTATTTAGCTTTGTACAGTGAATGTGTGTCTGGCTTCTTTTGTTCTATATATGTTTGTGAAGTGTGTCCATGATGCGGTACTCAGCTACAGCTCACTCATTGCTGGTTATGAAGCCCTATAGTTTACCCATTTCATGGCAATAGACATCATATTGCTGCTAGTTTGGAAATATTTGTGTATCCTGAATCATGGAGACATGCAATTGAGTAACCTGAGAGTGAAATTGCTGGGTTGTGAGTAATACCATCTTTACTTTTTTCCCCTTTAGGTGCTGAGGTTCAATTATGAACAGTAAGAACCACTGATTTTAACTGCAGTCCCATGAGTTTGAACGATTGCATACATTTATACGAACAATCACTTCATGATTTAGTACTGTTCCAGCTTCTGCAAAAGTTAGTCTTCTCAGGTTTCCCCCATTCCAGGTTCATGCATTGTAGTTCTTTGTTTATTTATTTTTGAGACAGGGTTTCTCTGTGAAGCCCTGGCTGTCCTAGAACTTGCTTCGTAAACCAGGTTGACCTCAAACTCACAAAGATCTGCCTGCCTCTGCCTCCCTATTGCTGGGAATAAAGGTGTGCACCATCACCATTCAGCAGTGCACTATAGTTATCATTACAGCATGTCGTATGCATGGACTCATGCAGTGGGCAATATTTTCTGGTTTCAATACCTTTCAGATTTATTCATACTCTTGAAATGAATTGTTTATTCTTTTTTTTTTTTAAAAAAAAAAAGATTTATTTATTTATTTATTTATTTATTATGTGTACAGTGTTCTGTCTGCATGCATGTCTGCAGACCAGACCAGAAGAGGGCACCAGATTTCATTTCGGATGGTTATAAGCCACCATGTATTTGCTGAGAATTGAACTCAGGGCCTCTGGAAGAGCAGCCAGTGCTCTTAACCTCTGAGCTATCTCTTCAGCCCAGATTGTTTGTTCTTATCATTAACAATTCTACTAAAAAGTGTTTATCTATTCACAACATGATGGACATTCCAGCTTTTCCTACAGGGGTGACTGAGATGCTATGCAGAAGTGGCATCATGTGGTATCATGCAGGTTGAAGTAATTATGAGCACATTTCCATCTCCTTGAGTGTGTAGTAGGAGTGGTATGGCTGGAATCCATCACCCATTTATCTTTAAAGAAACCAAAAGATTGTTTACCAAAATAGCTTTTCATTCCCCCATGCCATTATAAGAATCTGCATTCTTGGCAGCCTAGGATGATGTCAGCTTCCCTAGTATTTTGGCCAGTCTGGTATCCATAGATGGCATCTCACTGTGGCTTTAGTTTGCATTGCCCAGTTATGAATGCTATCAATCATTTCACTTATCTTCTTCAGTAAAGCATAAAAAAACCCTTTTGTCAAGCCAGGCATGGTGGTGCACACCTTTAATCCCAGAACTTGGGAGGCAGAAGCAGGTAGAGCTCTGTGAATTTGAGGCCAGCCTGGTCTACAGGGCGAGTTCCAGGACAACCAGAACTGTTACAAAGAAAAACCCTGTCACAAAAACAAAAACAAAAAAGTTTTGTTAACTTTTTAAAATTAAGTAGTCTGTGTGTGTGTGTGTGTGTGTATATATATATATATATATATATATATATATATATTATTACTATGATAAGTGAACAGAAACCATGACTGGAAACACGGTTTTGGTCCTTTGGATCCTCCTGTAACAACCCAAGTACATATTATACGTCATTCAGTCTGCTCCCTTGAGAACCCCATCAGTCATCAACCTGTAAGTTCAGTGAGACAACCATGATTTTCCCAGTGAAGGTCTAGATTTGTGCCACAGAAGGGCCTTGTGGTCTTATAATGTCCATGGCTCCAGAGGAGCAACTCACCTAAAACCTACCAGTTCTATCACATGCAGCTGCCCTTCCTCCCTCCCTCCCTTCCTCCCTCCCTCCCTCCCTCTCTAAAAAGTGCATTTTGGGAAGCATGCCTCTCATAACGGCTTGCATTGTAGTGGTTCTGGACATCCTATTTTGGGTTTTGGAACTCACCTTCTTGCTTGCCTGAAACAGGTAGGAAGTCTGAATCAGAAGAGTCACCCCAAGAAACATCATCCTGAAGGGATCTTCAGAGGTTGAAGTCTTGATGAAGCTGTCCATGCCCAGGTGAAAATAAGTTATATAAACCTACGACTAAATAAATTATATTAAAATATCAGTAACACATACTTAAAGCAATCACTTTCTATTTTACCACACATTTTTGTTCACTCTTTTTTATTTTATTTTTTGTTCACTCTTTTTTTAAAAAAAATTATTTGCACATGTATTTTATGCATGAGTTCTCTATCTGCATGTATGCTTGTAAGCCAAAAGAAAGCATCAGACCCCATTACAGATGGATGTTAGCTGCCATGTGGTTGCTGGGAATTGAACTCTGAACTTCTGGGAAAGCAGCCAGTGCTCTTAACTGCTGCTATCCAACCCTTTACCACACTTTTCTATTACCTGTTTTCTGAAATTGCATCATGCTAAACAAAAATGTATATTCTGTTCTGTATCACTCAACCCCTTGCTCAGTAGCTCCAGGTGATAGCTTATAATTTGCTTTATCAGGAGAATTTATATCACAGAAATTAGCAAATGATGCAAATCTGACTGGGGATGCTTATTTTACTTACCTATAAAGTAAAGCAAAATATGAATGATGCAGACTGGACTTAAAATGGATTGTGGTTATAGCCATCATTTTAAGTTCAGAATGTGTTTCTTCTAGTGTTTGGGAGCCATCACCTGTGCAGTAATAGCATACACATTGCACATTGTATATCTCTAACGAAAGGCATTCCAACATGACTCCCCCTTGTCGTCTCTGGAATTCATCAGCTTATGTAGAAACAGCACCCAGCATTCAGAGCAGAGCAGCACCCTCTTGCCAGGGATGGGAGCAAGCATTCTGCTGAGTCAGATGTAATCAGGGTTTATTCATGTCCTAATTTTGCAATACTGTTGTCAGTGATAGAGTTACAAAAACAGTGGATTTTGCAAGAAATAGCAAGTCACATTGAAGTCATAAAATAAAAAGCAGATAAACACTTTCATTTAAAATGTTATTTCCAAACTTATATAAGAAAATGCTTTTTTTAGTTTTTCAATTTAGTTTTAAAATTGCATTTATTTGTTCACTGTGTATGCATTGGGAATGGGAAAGCAGTGGAAACTTGTGGGGGTCAGAGGGCAACTGGCAGCATTTGGTTTTCCTCTTCCTCCTTGTGTGTTCAGGGAACCACACTCAGGTCATCAGGCTTGGTGGCAAGTGCCTTTACCTGCTGAGCCACCTCACTGACCCATTAAATTACTAATAGAATTTTTGTGTTAGCTTAAGCAGTGGCATGAGTTTTAGTAAGGTTATAAAACTGTTTCTCATATTTTGTTCCACCAAATGCCAATAAACAGCATTTCTCACAGTCTTTTCCATGTGAAACCAGATACAGGAAAGAATCTTGTGACCCTCAGTCCTGCAGCTGCTCATTTTCTAAAGATTTAGCTGACCACCAACATGCTCTGAGTGTCCAGGAATAGTTACCAGCAAAGGCATGGCTCCTGTTTCTTGAGTCAGCTCTGGGAGGGAAAAAAAAAGAACACCATTCAGATAGCTAAGGAAATGCCTTCCTATCGGCTAAAGTCCAACACATCAAACATGGATACATGGGAAGTGGTGTTGCATTAAGCGGGTGTAGGAGGGTCCATCTTTATTTCTGTGCTTTGATTGGTTAAATAAAGAAGCTGCCTGAGCCATTTGATAGGGCAGGACTTAGATAGGCGGGGAAAAGAGAAGAGGACGCTGGGAAGAAGACTGGATCAGGGCCAGTCGCCATGAAACTCCCACAGCAGACGGATGTATCTTAGAACAGTCCAGTAAGATCACCACCTCATGGTGACATACAGACTTTTATAATGGGTTAGTTTAGATGTGAGAGATAGCCAAGAAAAGGCTGGAGATAATGGGCAAGGCAGAGTTTAAATAAATACCATTCTCATGTGGTTATTTTGGGCATAAGCAAGCAACCAGCGGCTAAGTGGGCCAGCGGCTGGGGACTGGGAGTTGGGTGCGGGGAACACAACACATTTACAACATCTCCACTCATTTACAACAAATGGGGTCGAGGAGATGCCTACAAGGCCCAGCCCTTGACAGTGCCTTCTCTGTCACATTCACTCCTCTGGGCCTTACGACCCAGCCTCATAGTTATATGAAACACCTAGATACTGAGAACTCCAAACTCGTGGTTCAGTTCACTTCCTCCTGGCGCTCCAGGCTAGGTTCCGACCTCCTGTCTTCATCTACTCTACCAAGGCCTCATTCTACCACATGAAACATTTGTAAAGAAAGACAAGACCCACCCCAGCCCCTGAACTCAGCTGAGAAAAACTCATTCTTGCAGCTGCTTTGCCAAAACTGTAGAACTTTTCTCACTGTCCACACCTAGGCCCTCTCCAATAGCAAACTGCTGGGAAGAACCTCTGTCCGGCAGCAGCTCCCTAAGTCATCAGCATCCACCTTCCCCTCTGTGCCTTTAGCCATCTTTCTAGTCCTCAAGGAGCCAGCCAACCTTTGAAATGAGAGTCACTTAGAGGAGTTAATACTCAAAATGTTTTTGCTCTCCTTCAGAGTAAGCAAAAGTGATTCTGTGTGGTTGCACCTGTATCTTCCTTACTGTCTGACTAGTTCTACCCTACTACTTATGTTCAGGGTACCTGCAGGAAAGCCTTCCTCATTCAGACTGCCCTAAGCTCCCTGGCTTTTCTCAAATCTGTCTCCTCATTTAAAAATGAGACAGGATCTATTAATGGCCTGGAATTCACCAAGTAGACTTGGTTATTTGACCACTTAGTCCAGGAATCTGAAACAGGGACTGTTTTTGTCACTTATTGCTCTCAGTGTCAATTAATAGCATCTAGCATATAATACCTGGTCTATGAATATTTGTGTACCTAATTTTAAAATTTTACACAATTAAAATTTGAAGAATGTAAACTATGGATTACCAGCCATAATGGTCTATAGCCTTGCTTCTCAATCTTTGGGTTACAACCCCTTTGGGTGCCGCATATCAAAATTCTGCATATCTGATATTTACATTACAACTCATAACATTAGCAAAATTACAGTTATGAAGTAGCAATAAGAATAATTTTATGGTTGGGAGTCAAAGAATAATTTTATGGTTGGGAGTCATTACAACATGAGGAATTGTATTAAAGGGTTTCAGTACTAGGAAGGTTGAGAACCACTGGTCTGTAGCTTGGTATGTTCTCAGGAGACTTTCTATACTTGAGTCTGGGAATACTGTACTAGACTTCATTCTTAAAGTGTAAGAGAACATTAGGGTAAACTCCATCAGGAAATTATGTCACCAGATGTGTCACCTTTGAGAAACCTTCTGGTCATAAAGACTGGGATAAAAAGTTACTCAGGCTTTGGTTCCAAGGTTTCCAGGAGTTGCCACCACAAAAACTCCCTTGTGACCTGTCTTTCTGTCTCCTGAACCAGGCTTCTCCCTGGGAGGTAGTAATGCTTCCCACACCTGCTTCACGGGACCCTCGTTCCCCCAGATGGAGCCATTGAACAAATGAGCTTATCCTAGCACTGACTCCAAAGCTACAGTCAAATTCTATATATGAGTGCAACCAGGATAATAACCTTAGCGGGGGGGGGGTCACTGCTTCACCAGACACAGGTGGAATTTGGCAAACAAAATATTATGTCCAACCAGTGCTATTGCCAATCCGGGGCCACGGAGGGCTGTAAAACTCTGGATGCTGTCCTGGGCTCCAGACCCAGGCAATAAATCACTAAGATGAGTCAGTCACACAATTATGAGTAAAGCCAACATGGAAGGGCAAATTGTCCTGAGAAACATGAGAATGGTCTTGAATGGACCTCAAAGACTGTCCATCAGTGTGTTCACGTGTGTGTCATGGTCTCCTTTGGAGTCTAGCCGAAGCACTTGATTGGAATCCCTCTATGTCTCCTCTGACTTCTGTTTATGATAGCCCAGGTAAGCCATGCATGGGTAGACAGTGCTGCCAGCTGTCCGTGTGTTAGCAGTGAGATTTGGAATCAGTGGGGCCCATCTCTCAAGAGAGAGTTGTCATTCTTCATCTCCATCATTAAGACACAGCCGGATCACCTCGGCAGGAGCCTACACTGATGCTGTGCTGTGAAGAACAGAGACCCTTCTCTGCTTTGGTTTCCTTTAAAAATGGACCTGGCTCTGTCTCTCACATACTCCAGCTTTCCACCACTCCAATTCCTTGCTTCTACCTCTGGAACTAAAGCAGGGTTCTTGTGTTTCCTGTGTTCATTTCCTCATTTGTAATCACAATGCTGCGACTAACTACCACACTGTCCCCTTATATTCCTGGACTACCAAAACCAGGGCTGGATCGTCCTGGTGGAGCCTTTCTTCCTTAGCACACGTAAGTAGACACAACCATCCTACAGATAAAACTCTCATGTAGGGCAAACAAGAGCACAGTGGCTGGACAAGGACCCCAGATTTTCAAATAAACCCTCACAGAGATGCTCAGGAATACTCCCTGAAGTCTCATCTGAGGCAGTGAGTCACAAGCAAGCAGAGACTAATTACTGGTGCAGTGAAAATAAGGACTCCCGCCAAAACAAAAAGAGCAAAGGTATCAGGGTCTCCTTCCCCTTGAAATAACTCAAATGCTTCACAGAAGACAGCAGGCATGATTTTCAAATGCTAGGCATTAAACAAGGTAACTGAGTGTCAACTAAGTCCTAAAACACATCATGTAATAGCTTAAGAGTTGCCAGAAATGAGCCAGCTGAGGAGTCCAGGCATAGGTTTAAGAGACAGGGTTGAGCTCAGGAGAGTTCTTTTGTGTGCTAGTTTGATTTTTGTCTATTATACTTCAACACAACTGTAAAAAGGTATTAAAAGCATATTGTGAAATGTTAAATATCAAGGGACAAAGCTATATCTAATAAATATAATATCTAATATCTAATAAATAGGGTAAGGAAGCAGTATGTTTTAATCATATATATATGTGTGTGTGTGTTCTTAACCATATATAAATGAATTGATAATGATAGATAGATGGATGGAGGAGTGGCTAGATGAATAGATAGATAGATAGATAGATAGATAGATAGATAGATAGATAGATAGATGATTGATAGATAGATAGATACAAAATTAGATGTGAAAGGGACCCTAGAACAAAGACAATATTATCACAAGAACTAGAGTAGAGATTGAAAGTTAACACTGGAGTTATTAGTTTACCCTGTGCAAAGGTTTAACCTCAGGTGAGTTTGGTTTTATAACAACCTTGATTCTGTCTCTGGTTTTCTCTACATTTTGTAGTCAGAGGAGAGTTGTGATAAATCTTTTTCATTCTGAAACCACGGCTGTGGAAAGAGTTCTTTTGTAGATGTGATTTCTGTGTGAACAAGGAATGAGGACAATGGCCCCATGCCATGACAATCAGAAGAAGCTTTCTGGCTCTTTCATGAATCCTTTCAGCAAGGCCACAGGTCAGTATCTTGTGAACAATCGCCAGATAGAACTGACTTCTTACTGCATTATTAGCACTGCTTCAAACATCTCTTAGATAGAAGCGTTCTATCCAACCCTAGAGTCTGAGGTCTCCTCAATCAGACCTTGAACTCCTGCTTTCAGAAAGCTCTTTCTGGTCTTCGTATTGTGATGACTACATTTCTGTTTCAGTGCTTAGTATTACTCTGGGTGTCCTAATGCTTCTTAAATGGGTGAGTTTCTTAAATAATGTTTGTTTCTTAAATAGGCTCTGCTCAGTTATAGCCCAAATGTTCTGCCCTCAAAGCCAGGAAGGCTCCCCAGCCCCCACATGGGACTCCGTGATGGGCAGGCAGCCTTCAATTTAAAGACAGGACACTATCCCTCAGGTCAACACCTGCACCGGGCACTCTGGCTACAATGCTTTGGAAATAGGTTGTGTGTTGCTGAGCCTGCACTAATCTTGGAGCCACATTATACCTTCCTGCTGAACAAGCTGTAGACAGTCATCCACTTCCAGATCCTCACAGTGACAATCTGGCCCTGAGCGATATTTTCCCACCAACCGAGAGATACCAGACCCATCTTCACCCTGAAAGGATATAAGCTGATAGCTTATCTTGGGGTGGATGATGAACCAGAATCTAGTCAACAGGGCACACATGACCCAGATGGCTCCTGCTTTGGTCCTTAGAAACAACTTCCTGGTACTGACCAGGCTTCCTAATGTGGTAAGGGGGTGGCAGTAGGACCACAAAAACCCATATTCCCAACACCTGAAGTCCACGTGACAACTGAGCCATCCACTGGCTCATCTTGTGTGGTTAGAGATCACCCAGGGCATAGGAATGACCACTTCTAAACAAAGAAGGGTGCCACCCACCTGGCCATACCATGAGAAGGTGAGTATACATATAAGTATGTAGACTTATACTTCACAGTCAACCATTTGGTTCCAATTCTTAGCTTGACATAACCTAGACTCACCTGAGAAGAGATTCTCAATTGAGGAATTGTCTAGATTGGCCTGAGAACAGGTCTTTGGAAGATTGTCTTGACTGATACATAAGGCCCAGCTCACTGTGGGCAGCACCATTTCCTAGGCTGGGCCCTGAACTATATAAGAGTTAAGAAAACTAGCGAGCAGGCTGTAGATGTGTTTATTCTCTCTACTCTTAACTGTGGATGTGGTGTGACAGCTCCTCCAGGTTCTGCCTTGATTTCCCCCAAATGATGACAGACTGTGTCTTGGAATTGTAAGCTAAAATAACCCATTTTTTCCTAAGTTGCTCTTTGTCAATATATTTTATCACAACAATAGAAATAAAACCAGAACAGTCAGCAAGACTTTTGTTCCTGCTCAGGCAACTGGTAGAAGATGATCGTGGCTATTTGCAAAGGTCTCTGTGCTTCACGGCAATGCAACTGAAAAATCTGAAGGACCCAGAAAGACTACTGCAGCTTCCACCAAGAGCAGCTCTGACCAGCAGCAAATTAGCCTGTTTTCATCTGACTGACTCAATCAGTCATCAGTGCCTTCCACTGATGTGCCCCAAATGTGCCCAGTTTCCACCTCTGTCCTTTGTGGCTCATGCTTGGCTATCCTATTGGCCACCTCAAGGCCTTTATTGAGTCTACAGCCCTTTCCTTTAGGATCATTGACTAAGTTAATTTTCTATTGATGTGAACAGATAACATGACCAACTCATAAAAATTTGTAAAGGCAATTTATAAAAGAAAGCATTTAGCCAATACATGCAGAAGAGCTAGGTCCCGGTGCCATCATCATTGGCCTCTCAGTCAGTCCCCACTGGCAGTCACATTCATAGGGTCCAGTTAGGTCATATGCTCATTCAGTCTTGGTCCAGCTGGATTCGATGAGCTCCCAATA
>JAQHUG010000107.1:3783970-3795252 GCA_028555095.1 Dicrostonyx torquatus
CACAGGTGGACCACGAGCACAGGTGGACCATGAGCACAGGTGGACCACGAGCACAGGTGGACCATGAGCACAGGTGGACCACGAGCGCAGGTGGACCACGAGCGCAGGTGGACCACGAGCACAGATGGACCATGAGCACAAGTGAACCATGAGCACAAGTGGACCACTAGTGCAGGTGGACCATGAGCACAGGTGAACCATGAGCGCAGGTGGACCATGAGCACAGGTGGACCATGAGCACAGGTGGTCCATGAGCACAGGTGGACCATGAGCACAGGTGGACCATGAGCACAGGTGGACCACGAGCATAAGTGAACCATGAACACAGGTTAACCATGAGTGCAGGTGGCCCATAAGCACAGGTGGACCATGAGCGCAGGTAAACTATAAATATAAATACCATGAGCACAGGTGGACCATGATCATAAAACAGAACACAGTAAACTCTGCTTAGAGCAAGGGTTAGCAAGTATGGGGAACTGGATCCCTGAGCTATGAGTGTCCATGTTCCTGGTATTGAGGGTGTCAGACTGCTAATGGTTCTGATGTGATGTCTATCTCTGAAGCCTCATCTTCCTGTCTGCTTATAATTAGCAGCACATCCTAGGATGTGGCTCTGTGGAGGAAAAGTCTTCTTGAGGCTCTGTTCGCATGTCTTCCCAGTGGGGAACCTACCTCTGAGGAGAGAACCTGAATCCATGGCCTGAGACTATTTGCCCCTGGACCCTATAACTGAATATGATTGTCACAGCTTCCCCCAAGAACAGAGGCTAAAAAAATTGAATAATAGATATTCCATTAGCTCTCAGGGTCATCACAATCTTTCCGGTAACCAACTTAGAACTGAATAAGGTCTCCAAAACCATACATCCAAGAGCCCATAAAGCTCAGAAGGTAGATGCTGGGTTCTCTGTCTTCCCCTCACCATGTCAGAATCCAACAAAACAGTATGATCAGCTTCCCTGCCTGTCTTCTGGAGAAGTCTGTTAGCAGGAAGGAGGCCAGGACTGCATACATGATGTCAAACCAACATACAAATGGAGAGACATTCACCAAAGAATAATGATATTTATTTGACAGTAGCAAATCATTGCAATGGGAATTAATATGTCTTGGAAAACTACTAATATATTCAAGGAAGTTAAGGTAAGGGGTAGATTTCAAAGACAAAAGAGAAAAAAATTTATAAACTGCTCTATACAAAGTTCATTGGTGTTAGGGGCCAAAGGCAAGAGTTGGCAGCATCTCACTGGCAGAAGGACCCATGCTGGACAGAGTGTCTTAAATGAATTTTTTCAGTCTTAGGGACTATTAGAGATACACTTTGGGTTGGTATGATGGTGCATGCCTTTAACCTCAGAACTGTGGAGGCAGAGGCAGGCAGATCTCTCTCTGTGAATTAGAAGCCAGTCTGGTTTCAGGCTAACCACGGTTATATAGTAATACCTTGTCTAAAAAACAAAAAAGGATAAACTTTGCTATAGAAATCTATGAACACATTGGAAATAAAAATCATGGCAGAAGAAATATCTCTGGGGTCTTTGGAAAGTACTTAATAAAGTGTTTACCTCAGAGAAACAACCACGAGTTACCCCCATGTCCCTTCATCACCTCCTGAATCCAATTATTTATTTCTTGGATCTGACAAGTATTTTTTAATCCTTTAATCATTAATTTTTATATTTCTCCCTTTGATCAAAATTATTCTTCAAAATCATTGTTGACCAACTAACTTGCAACTAACATTGTACCAGGGCTGCTGAGAGGGGCCTGTACTGATTAGCTGGGTGTGTGAATGGGTTGCTCAGCTGTGGAGGAAAAGAGATGGATGGCTGGAAATTAGTGTCAAGACAATTTCAGTCATGTTTAGCCAACAGGTAGCCAGAAGGTAAAGCTCTCAGGACTGATCCCCTGCATTTTATCACTAAGCTTTATCTCGTCAGGTGCTGGCTATCATTTCAAGGCACTGGAACAATTGTCATTTTGTTAGGATATAAACTTCTATCCACACTTGGCAAATAGCAGGTACAATTTTTAAAGAAGCAATACAAAGTATTGTTAACAATAATACAACAATTTTTGTGTTCATGTTGTTTTATGGAGAATGGTTTATCAATTTATTGCTTTCCTTCCTTCCTTCTTTCTTTCTTTCGTTCTTTCTTTCTTTCTCTTTGGTTTTTTGAGACAGGGTTTCTCTATGTAGCCTTGGCTGTCTTGAAACTTGCTCTCTAGACCAGGCTGGCCTTCAACTGCCTCTGCATCCCAAGTCCTAGCATCAAAGGTGTGCACCACCACTGCCTGGCATTTTTTTTAGTAAAATAAAATATAATAAGATAAAACAAATAGAAATAGGACAAAACAATCAAACAAGAAAAGAAGCCAAAGGAAAAAACACAAGAAATGCATCTAGATGCAGAGACACACATGTTTGCACACACAGAAATCCCATAAAAACACAAAGCTGAAATCTATAATATATACACAAAGGACCTATAATATTAAAAAATAAAAAAGGTCCTGACTTGACATTATTAAACAAAAAACCTCCAAAGATTCTGTCAAGTTTATTTTCTGTTGGCCAACTACTGCTGGGCATGGGGCCAACCCTTAAGAGTGGTTTGTCCCCCGGTGAGACTTGGAGAAAACTAAAACTGATTTTTCATTTACAAGTGGCTATTGATTGGAGACAGTTTCTGGGTTACGGATGTGGGCTAGTGTCCACTTGCCCTTTTAGTTCTAGGACTCCTTCTATCTGGAACGGACCCGTACAGGCCCTGTGCACGCTGACACAGTCTCTGTGAGTTCACAAGTGTGCCAACCCTGCTCTGTCTAGGAGGCCTTGATTCCTTGGTGTTCTTTGTCCTCTCTGGCTCTTACACTTTTTTCACCTCCTCTTCCACAGGGTTTCCTGATCCCTGAGGGGAAGAATTTGATGGAGACATCCATTTTAGAGCTGAGTGTTTCAAGGTCTCTCCTCTTCGTATTATCTCTCTAGCTCTATATTTGTTCCCATTTACTCCTTCTCTTAAAATGGCTGAGCAAGGCACAGGTTTATGAGTACAGAAGAATGTTGTTAAGAGTTATATTATGGTAGTCACCAATCTGATTACAGTAGAAGGCCAGTTCAGACACCCTCTCCACTATTGCTAGGAGTCTTAGCTAGAGTCATCCTTGTAAATTTCTCGGGCTTTCCCTAGCACCAGGTTTCTCCCTTACCCCAAAATGCCACCCCCCATCAAGACGTCTCCTTTGTTACTCTCCCTCAGTCATGCCCACAACCCACCTTCTGCACCTAGTCACCCAACCCACTCCCTCAAGTCTATCCTCCCCATCCCTGCCCCAAGTTTACCCAGGCGATCTCTTCTATTTCCCCCTCCCAGGGAAATCCATGCATCCCTCTTTGGGTCCTTCTTGTTATCTACCCTCTCTGGGGCTGTGCATTGTACTTTACTCTTAGTATCCACTTGTGAGTGAATACCGTGTTTGTCTTTATGGGTCTGGATTAACTCACTCAGAAAGATTCTCCTTGTGGCTAACAGAAAAAGAGTCATATTATGCAAACCTAAGTTTAAAGGTAACCAAGTAACTGGGCCTTAATTCTCCAGAGGAGAAACCCAGAAACAGCGCATAGTCTTGGCAATAACACAGACATTTCCTCATCTAAACAAATCTGGTCCAGAGCAAATTTACCACTTAACATCCCATAATTTCCCATAATTAAGGAGGCATCATTTTAAAAGTCCGTTTGTGCAATTTTGAGGAAAAACCTTGCCTTGGTGAGGTTGCCAAAGTTACCCCCTGGATGGACAAAAGGGCTTTTTGGCTCAGATTCTGTCAGACTAGAGAAGCTGACTATTCGTTATGTAATTCTAATATCACCATCGTTCTCACGAGCAAGGAAAAATTAAAGGATCAGAGTCCTATGATACAGTCTTATTCTGACTTGTTTTCCATCCTCTTTCTGCCATATCTGCCTTTGTCTGTACTGAGATCATTTTAAAGACTTTCTATATTTGAAATTTACATCAACTTGTCCAGTTCATAGAGCTTTAGGAAAGGGTAATTATTGACCTTAGTAATTGAAAGCTGTATCAAGACATAAGAGAAAATAAAAAGAATTTAGAATCTAGTCCAATCTATAGATTGACAAAATAATTAGAAGGCAATAAACAGTTATAGTATGATCACAGACATTTTATTTTTCTTTAGATGTAACTCTTTAAATTACATCATAATATTTTTCAAAAAGACTTGTTATGTAAGTTTTATCAAATTTGACTCATCCAGCCTTAGTATGAGGGATGTGCCTAGTTTTATTGTAACTTGATATGCCATGTTTGGTTGATATCCCTGGGAGAACTGCCCTTTTCTGAAGGGAAAAGAGGAAGAATAGATCTGGTAGAAAGGGGAGGTGGCAGGGGTTGGAGTGGGGGGGGGACTGGGAGGAGAAACTGCATACAGAATGTGACATATGAGATAGGGTACATTTTTTTTTAAAAAATTGACTTACACAATACAATTAGAAAAGTGATTTCTCATATAATAATCTCAGACCTAAGAACCTTGGAGCAAGAAAGTCAAAAAGAGGCAGAACTAATCCCCTGGTCTCCAGGCTTTCTACTTTAACTTTTAATTGTAAAGGCAAGGTCCTCAAAGCCAAAACCCTGTGTTCAACTTAAAATATGTCATTCAGTTTGAAGGCAACTTCTTTTGTGGGGGAGGCATTTATTTATTATATTTTTATTTAAATTTTTTTTCATTTTACATACCAAGCCCAGTTCTCCCTCCCTACCCTTCTCCTACCCCACCCCCACCTCCCTCCACTTCCCACTTTCAATCCGCTCCTCAGAGTGGTAAGGCCTTCCTTTGGGAGTCAACAAAGTCTGGCAAACCAAGCTGAGGCAGGACCAAGCCCCTTCCCCCTGTATCAAGGCTAAGCAAGGTATCCCACCATAGGAAATGGGCTCCAAAAAGAAGTCAGTTCATGCCCCTGGTGTAAGTCCTGGTCCCACTGCCAGCCCCCCCCTCCCCGCCCCGCAACACATCAAGCCACATAATTGTCCCACTAGCTTGGGTCAGCTGTCCCTTGTCCTCATAATGATCTTAACCCCCCCCCCCATTCATATGATCCCTGCTCCCTCTCTTCAGCTGAACTCCAGGAGCTCAGCCCAGTGCTTGGCTGTGGGTCACTGCATCTGCTTCCAACAGTTACAGGACATAGGATCTATGATGACAATTAGGGTAGTCAGTAATCTGATTATAGGTCCGATCAGGCACCCTCTCCACTATTGCTAAATCTTACCTGGGGTCATCCTTGTGGATTGAATTTCCCTAGCACCAGGTTTCTCCCTAACCCCATAATGGCTTCCTCTATCAAGCTATCTCTTTCACTGTTTTCCCTGTCTGTCCCACCCCCAACTCGTGTTCCTCTCATGCTTCCATCCACCATCCCTTCCCTCCTCTCTCCCTCCCAGTTTTCCCGGGAGATCTTAACTGTCTCTCCTTGCTGGGGGCCCTCCATATGTGTCCCTCTTAGAGTTTTCCTTTTTACCTAACTTCTATGGGGCTGTGGATTGTAGCCTGGTTATCCTTTGCTTTGACTCTAATATCCACTTATGAGTGAGTGCATACCGTGCTTGTTTTTCTGGGTCTGAGTTACCTCACTCAGATTGGTTTTTTTTCCCCTAGTTCTATCCATTTGCCTGTAAATTTTAAGATATCATCGTTTTTTACTGCTGAGTAATACTTCATTGTGTAAATGTATCACATTTTCTTTATACATTCTTCGGTTGAGGGGCATTTAGGTTCTTTGAAGGCAACTTCCATGAGAACACATTTTACTGATCCTTTGCAAAACAACCATGGGACCAGAAAAAATAGAAATAACTACAGAACCTTCTTAAATTTTAGAGAACCCAAGTAAGAAAAAAGGGAAATGCTTCCACCATTGCTTACAAAAGTATATTTTGTCAAATTGCTATAAGCTCTAGAAAGCTTAAGCAAGTTTTCTTAAATCTAGAAAAATATCTAAGAGCTAACAATGTTTCAAATAAGACATAAAATCTGCTGGGCAGTGGGGGCGCGTACCTTTAGTCCCAGCACTTGAGAGGCAGAGGCAGGTGGATCTCTAAGTTTGAGGCCAGCCTGGTCTACAGAGCTAGTTCTAGGACAGCCAGGGCTACACAGAGAAACCCTATCTCTAAACAACAACAACAAACCTTGTTAAAAGCTGTTTTGTTGTGTATTAGAAAACTCAATGAAGGTACAATATACACCACACACACACACACACACACACACACACACACACACCAAATTGCCTTCACAAAATATAGGACTTCTATTTCCTAGAGAAATTATGGAAAGGGAGAAAGCTCCTATGAAGTGGTTACATCTTGAAAGGACACTATTGAAAATAGCCTAGATGTGTGATGAGAAGGCATGAAAACCAGTAGGTACTGAAGTAGTACATACAAACTACATTCGTGTAGTACATGTGCACAGCATGCTGTTGAGCATGCAAACCAAGACCAGTGCCTTGACCAGAGACATGGTAAATTTGTCTGATTATTCCAAGTTAGTTCACACATATTAGGGAAAGTCCCAAAGAAAAACTGTCATTCTGGACCAGCAAAACAAGCATTTTTAGCATCCAGCTACATTAGCAGAGTCAGAATTGGGGCAGGAAGGGGATGTGGGGGAATCACTAGAGCTGACTGAAAAGTTGAGAGTCAGTCTCCATGTTAGTTAAGAACTTAAACAGAGTCAGGCGATGGTGGGCACATCTTTAATCCCAGCATTCGGGAGGCAGAGCCAGGCGGATCTCTGTGAGTTCAAGGCCAGCCTGGTCTACAAGAGCTAGTTCCAGGACAGCTAGGGCTGTTACACAGAGAAACCCTGTCTCGAAAAACCAAAAAAGAAAAGACAAAGCCAAACAATCAAACAAAAACAACTTAAACAGAAACTTTAGGGCAGGGAAAGCTGCAGCTAGAAAATGGTTGAAATTTTTTTGTTTTGTTTTTAATTAAATCTATTAACATTTTATTTGTTAGAAATTTATCCATTTATTTTTGTTTATTTCTTTATTTTAATTAATATACTTATTTAACAGCCTGGTAAGTTTCCTCTTCGCCTTTCCTCCCAGTCTCTCCTCTCCTACCTCTGTTCCCACCCCCAATACATTCTTAAACAGAAATGGTTAAAATTTTAAGAAAACAATTCAGAATTGAAAATGAAGACTTCTTGAAATTTTGCACCAAATGGATCAGTACTTCCAGAAATTTTGTTTTTTGTTTGTTTTTGCTTTAATATTGTAGATTAGACTCTGGTCTTGTTTGTCTATCAATGCTGTGTTTTAGAGAAACATATCAATATTTTAATGACAGCTCACCTGATGACATATAAAGTTTGTTTGTAAGAGTTATCCTTTGGAAGCTTATGGATTATTTTAGCCCTTAGTTCTGCTACAGAATTCTTTCTCATAAAAAGCTCTTTTACTTTGGCAGCCTTTGCATAAAGAACTACATGTACCAAAGATTTTCTTTTCACTCACTCACTTTAATTCCTATTGAACTAAAGAGCTAACCTATGAAATAAACTGTTTTAGCTGTCTGCCATGTACTCATTCTTCATGAGACTTTTAAAAACACTTCGCATGTGTGTGTGCATCTGCATGCATGCATGAGTGCATGTTCACACATGCAAATGGTGAAGATCAGAGGGCAGCTCGTGGGAATCAGTGTCACCGTGTGGGTTGTCAGGCTTGTCAGCAAGACATCCCAACTCACCAAGACATCCCACTAGCCAAGGAACTATTTTAGAATTCCCAGAAACATAGTTCCTTATACAGCAATTAATGGATTTGTGTTAAATTACTCAGAAATGACTCAGATATTGCATAAGTGTTAATTAATTCCATATACCATAATGTAATTTTGGAGTTACATTGAAAGTGAAAAATTAAGCATTCATTTACTTTCACCTAATTTATTTATTTTTAGCTATTAAGTCTAATTGCTTATGACAACTGAGATATGAGTCTAGAGTATATTTTTTGTCTTTTTGTATTCAATACATCTAGCACAGTTTCCCCTTCTTTTACTCCTCCCAGTCTGTCCCCACCACCTTCCCTCAGATCCACTCCTCCTCAGTTTCTGAGGGTCATCTTAGAAATACCCTAAGAATTTGTTACACTTTGGTACTCAAGAGCAATGGACATACATGTGCATTGTGTGTAAATATTCTTGGGTCACAATTCCATACCCGTATGATCTTAAACATGTAACAAAAAAAATCAGGGCTGTATTATATTTAATGTTGACAACAGGAGATATATTAACTTTAATTAAGCCAATGATATCATATCAACTTTGTTATTCAAAAACTATACAGATACCTTCATAGTTTAAGGCTTCCTTCTGTGTCAAACCTACACAAAGTAGCAAAACCAGATGAACTCATACGCTGACCACTCTGAAGACCTAATTTTTGTTTTACAAACAAATTTAAATCAACTTACTTATCAAAGATTTATTTAAATCATGTGAATGAAAAAGCTTTCGGATTAACGTATTTTTAGCAAGCTTAGGTGTACTCAACTTATGAGCTTTTATTTATCTCTAAGCCAATTAAAACTTCAGCTCTTATAAATATAAGGGAGAAAAATCTCAGGTTCATACACACACACACACACACACACACACACACCATAATCACACAAAGAAATAAAATTCAAAGTCTTTCTTTAACTTGGAGCTGTGGAGGTTGCTGGATGAGGTAACTTGTGTCCGTTGATCACGCTTACCTGTAAATCTTGTTACCACCAGGTTGTCTACTGTTTTGATCTTGATTGGGTAGAGTTAAGTTAAAGGTGCAAGTGATCAAGGGAAAAATAGAGCACAGGTTGCATGCGAAGTCCTCACTCATAAATGACAACCCCAAAAGTAGAGTCCGTGAACTAGAGCTGATAAAGGATTGCTAGTTGATGTTGGGCATGGTGGCACCCATCTTTAATCCCAGCACATAGGAGGCAGAAGAGTGCAGATTTCTTTGTGTTAAAGGCTAGTCTGTTCTACATAGTGAGTTTCAGGTCAGTTTTTTCTAGCACCAATGGCCTGCACAGCAAACAGATAGATGCGTGTTTGGAAGGCTGGGTTAGCAAATGAATGCAGGTAAATGGGTGGGGGTGAGTGGTTAGATGGATGAGTGACTGTACGGGTAAACGAGGGGTGAGTGCGTGAGCGAGTGGATGTGTAGGTAGAAAAGGGAGCAGGTGAGTGTGCTAGAGAGCTTCACTGGCACCTGACTGTCCAGGGAGAAGCAGCAGCATACTATTGTAGGCAGAACAGCAAAGCGGAAGGCTCCGAAAGGCTCAAGGAAGGACACGGCTGAGCCATGACACAAAAAAGCTCAGGGCAGAAATCAGAGTGAGGTTTAATGTCTCCAGCTGTTTCTTCCCCCATCCTAACCAAAAGATGAGAGCCCCTGATTCCATGCACATAGTCTCACCCCCTCTCCTACTTACCAGCCCCCTCAATGTCATAGAAAGTGCCCTCAGGCTTGACACAGGACATACACCCCTGTCCCTTCCCTGTAGTAGCTTCTCACTAGGGGTTCCATTCAATCATAGAGTCAGACCAGGACTCAGCCCTGAGTATAGGACATGTAAGGTTGAAATGGATCTGGACATGATGGACCCAAGTCTGAAAAGACAAAAGAATAAGGGAGGGGTATTGTAGTCAGTGATGGAGCACTTGCAAAAAGTCATGGGCTTTGTCCCCAGCACTGCAAGAGTGCAGAGAAGCTTAGTGTTCCTGGCAAACACAGAGAGCATGAGCTCCACCACTAAAAGTGATTCTGGAAGGCCTTGCTCTGTCGCTGGCATCTTTGAACTGTTCCCAGCTCCCAAATAAAGACACGGGGACATATTATTAGTTGTGAATGCTCGGTTTTAGCTTAGGTTTGTCCCACTAGCTCTTTTAACTTAATTTAACCTGTTTCTATTCATCTGTGTTTTGCCTCAGGGATTTTTACCTTTCTTTCAGTCTGTATGTCCTGCTTTCCTTTTTCCTCCGTGTCTGTCTGGCTAGCCTCTGGCGTCTCTTTTTCTCCCCACCCCCAGCCTAAGTTTCTCACTTCCTACTTACTCTCGCTGCCCAGAAGTCCCACCTATACCTCTCCCCTCACCATTGGCCATTCAGCTTTTTATTAGACCAACCAGGTGCCTTAGGGAGACAAGGTAAAACAGCAACAAATCTTTAAAAAATTAAGCAAACGTATCACACCTTTACATAATTAAACAAGTATTCCACAACCGTGCTCCATGAGTGATGCTCTATATGTTTAACTGAAGGGATTCTACTGCCCGAAGGTCCAGCACATCCCTGAGACAATGTGGCTGAAGATCACGCTCCCTCACACAGTAAATATTCAGGGTGGATGGGAACAGATATGGGATGGAGAATATAGCTTTAAAATGGAGCAGTAATGAGCAAAGTTCATTTTAGGTCGCCCAGAGAAAGGCTGAAATGTTTGACTGTCGCAACTTCTTTCTATGGGTCCTTCTTTGGAGGATTTCATCTGAAATAGTCTGGGGGAGTGCAGTAGCCATTTAAAGGGACAACAGTTTCCCCTGTATGCAAATCTGATTCACCCTATAAATTTCTCCCAGCTACCAAAGGAAGCTAGGTTGAATGGGTTATGGCTTCAGGAGACCCAGAGATATTTGAGATAAAGGAGGAATGCAGATGGTTAGAGGTCAACAGAATAGGATGGGTCTCAGTCCAGACAATAAGCGTGGAGAAGTGAATCTTGGAAGAGTCTTGCTGGGCAAGAAGAGTCCTAGAAGCCCACTCTGCAGTTCCTATGCATTTATAACTTGACAGTGAAGAGTTCAACTCTGAGTCTCCAGGTACCAGAGTGTCTGCCACCTTTACACACTTTTGAGGCAAACAGAAGCCTCCAGAAACTCCTGGAGCCACAGGAGGAAAAGGAGGGGGGCTAGAGGCTGCAGGGCTACATGTCAATCTTCAATGCGGAATGCACATTTACATCACATACATAGAAAAGATTAGCATCTGGGAGTAAAGTCAAGAAGCTGAAGGGACACCATTTGTATGGGGGGGAGCTTGGGGGCTACTATTACAGGAGGTGTAGGGCCAGGTTGAGACTGAAGGACTGATGGAGGCATTTGAAGGCCCAACCAAAGCCATGGCATTCCTTGTAGGCAGAGGCTGCTCGTTCGTTCCCAGCTACCCACACCTGAAATAATTGCACAACAACTA
>JAQHUG010000107.1:3802713-3853702 GCA_028555095.1 Dicrostonyx torquatus
GCTCAAGTGTAAAGATCTGTGTATAACATCTGAAAGTAATTTCTTGCTCTATGCAGAAATGCTTCGGTATGCCTTAGTATAGTGTGTCAAGACTACTCCAGAAGCAACCTGCAGGTCAGAATTAGCCTCTAGCTAACCAGGAAATAGGCACATCCAAACCACCAGGTATACAATTACTACAGTGGCAAACCAGGAGGAGCTACTCAGGATATGCCCAGAGAAATTCCTTCCTTGGGAGCATACGCCATTTCATTTCCACATGACCAAAGCCGTGTATCTACACTTTAGCCAGAAAAAGTTAGTGATCTTCTACAACAAGATATTAGTGTCTATCTCAGTTATGTCACCCCCATCAGGACTTGCTGCTCACCTTTCTTTTCATATCATTCATATGCTAGTTTACCTACAACTTGGTGCCACGTGGCAGCCAGGTGGCAGCTGCTTCTCCAAGAATCAGAAAAGGGGAAGAGTTGACTCCACCTACATCCCACTGGGAGGATTGTCCAAGCTCCAGGATGCTAACAGGCTCCATCTAAACATCTTTAGCCAGCCTGCTACCAAGGAGATAGAATGCCAGCAGGGGACTTAAGTTGCTCATATTGTTGTGCTATGGAGAATTATGTCAAATCACAAGGGCTGCAAGATATTGTCTTAAGTACATCTAAGAAAAATCTCTGTCAACAGTGGCACAATAGATGTCAAAGGTATTGATAGCTGTCTATCGTCTATCATCTACTGGGCAGGAATAGGAGGGACAAAAAGCTGTTCCAGTTCTCAAGGACAGACCCTAAAGAGAGGCTAAAGTCACAGACATCCGTTCACCTCAGTCACTGTGCCAGGGTACTTTGGCCTCATGTAAATAAAGGAATAACAGGAAAGCAGAGAGTGAGGCAGAGACATGTCTGTTAGGAATGCCTGGCTCTAACTTAGTACCCTGAGCCTAGTTCAAATGACCCATTCCTTTCAGATATGGGACTAACTCCAGAGGCAGGATTCTTCTTACATCTTGGGATGGTAGACGTAGGAGCCCTCCTGAGCCCTCTTTGAATCTTCCCTGAGCTCAGAAATAGGTAAAACTCACCATATCACAAACGGAGTCTCACGGTGGACAGTGGTCTGTGGAGCAGAACTTGAGTGCAGGGCTGGTGGACAGATCCCAAGGTACAGAAAACTCAACTCCAGCTCCTCAGCCGCATGTCTTAGTAATAACATCCTGTGACAAGCCACCAGTCACAACAGAGTCCATCCTTCATTCAGTTATAGTTATCTTTCCAGGAGGAATGTGCAGCAGGTTTGGAGGGGGCTGGAGTTAGGAGACAGTCACCTGGGCTAGAAGTCTAGGGGTAGGCAGTGGGGCAGACGTGAGCATCCAGGAGGGCAACTTTGCCCCAAAGTAGAAAGCTTCTAGAGGATCTTGTAGGGGCTATTTGGGAGGAAACCTTGGGAGACTTCTTAGGAACCAGAGGTGACGTGAACTAGGAGGGACCTTAGGAACTGGCTGAGCTCTCTTTGGCCAGAGACTGTCCTGAGTTCAGAGGTAGGGCTACCTGACATTATAGCGCTAGTCTAGATTGTGACCTCCTGGAGCTTAGCCCCAGTGTGAAGACCTAAGACAGCCACACCACAGACCCCATCAATAACCTCCCTCCTCTCACTGCAGTGTCCCCACTTCAGCCCCTTCGCTGATGAGCTCACCGACTATGTGACCAAGAACATTCTGTCCACACCAATCATGAATGGCAAAGATGTCGTGGCTGTGATCATGGCAGTGAATAAGCTGGATGGCCCATGCTTCACAAGTGAAGATGAAGATGTGAGTGTCCAGAAGATGCTAGAGACCCATGTCTTCACGTGTGTTTGCTCTGTGTGTCTGTGTATGTACTGCCTCCCAGCATGCCTTGGCTCATCTGCATGTCACTGTCTCTTTTCATGTAAACCGTGTCCCTCTACAAGTCTTAGTCTTGTTTGTGTCCCTCTGCTAATCTAGAGTATGTGAGCTATGCTCCTCCAGATGTCCTTCAAATCTCTGTGCATCTGTTATCTGGGTGTGTGTGCTGTGCTTCAGCTGTTCTTCTTGATGCATGAGTCATGCCCCTCTGCATATCTTTGTATGTGAGCCATGTTCCTGCCCTACAGGACTGGAGCTTGTGTGTGCAAGTCCACCCCCATGAACTAGTATGTTTGCATGTATGTGGCAATTCCTCCAGAACCTTTGAGACATGTCTCTTTTCTGTACATATATCCTTGAACATCTGGATTTCTGACTAAGCCTATTATGATTGCTATTTCAGGTTTTTGCAAAGTACCTGAATTTTGCTACATTAAGCCTGAAGATCTATCACCTAAGCTACCTCCACAACTGTGAGACACGCAGAGGCCAGGTACTTGCATGCCCTGTCTGGTCCTTTCCCAGCCTTCCATCCCTCTAAGTGGTTTTCTCTTCATGAATGACTGAGACACAAAGCTGTTCAATCATGACTCTGGCCTAGCAGTTTAGATGTTCCTATCCATGCCATTGCCTGTACAAAACTGAGTAGGGGCAGGGGTGCTGTGCTCACCTAGGCAGGCAGGTTGTAAGGCAGACACTGAAAACAATCTCTGCTTGTTCCTACAACTGACCTAGTAGGCACAGCTTCATTAGGAGCCACAGACAGATTCCACTGCTGCAAACCTTTGGAGGAGCTGAAATGAATTATAAATTAACCAAGCACAGAATCTCCTTATGGGGTTGGACCTGACAAAGAATCTGTAATCTTTGTGCTTTACATATGATAGAAACCTGAGTGTCCAACAGGTTAGTGTTCTGGGGTTTTGAAACACATAACAATGTGCCGTTGGCTACAGCACAAGAGTTCAGAAGACATCTCAAGGCAAAGTTCTCCTACCTGAGTCTTAGCCTGCAGGAGCCTTTGAGAAATCCCAAACAAGCTGGGAGTGAGAGTGCATGTCTGTATCCTAGCACTCACAAATCAGAGGCAGGGTGTCTTAGTCAGTGTTCTATTGCTGTGGAGATACACCATGACTACAACATCTCTTATAAAGGAAAACATTTAACAGGGGCTGGCTTATAGTTTCAGAGGCTTGGTCCATTGTCATCATGGTGGGAAGCATGGCAGCACACAGGTAGGCATGGTACTAGAGAAGCAATGAGTTCTACATCTGAATCCAAAGGCAGCAGGAAGAGCTATACTGGGCCTGGCTTGGGCTTCTGAAACCTCAAAGCCCATCCCCAGTGGCATACTTCTTCCAACAAGACCACACTACTCCAACAAGACCATACCTCTTAATAATGCCAACCCCTGATGACCAGGATTTCAAATCTGTTCAGGACCGGCCTTGACAAAAATACTTCTTACCAGCGTAGGGGTGTGGGAATTGAAGAAATATAAGTAAAGAATATGGAAACACATAAAAATAATAAGACAGAAAACATAGAAAGTATTGAGAGGGCGTTCCAGTGACCGAAATCCTGAAATTTGCCCACATTTAGCGTCTATTTTTCCACGACTTTTATACCCAACATAAACTAGAGGAGAAGGTCACAAAAGACTTTATAAACATGATACAAAAGGTTAGCTCATACAGTCAACTCTGAGACATCCAGGCATTATCATTCTGTTGTCTAGGTGACAAGGTGCCCAAGTCACATACTCTAGGTCAGGAACACTGAAGACCGCCCTTCCCTCATAGTTACAGAAGAAAGGAGCAGAAGTACATTTGCATATCCTGATCAGCCACCATCAGGATGGCACAGAGCTATCTTAACTTCAAAAGAGCCAGGCAATCACCTCCTGAGTTAGAAGGTACAATTAAGCCTGTTAGTCCCCAAACCCTCTGACCATCAGACAAGGAAGAAATGGACCTGCATTTTTTGGCCTCCACACAAATCTATGAGTCCATGGGGGTCATTCTTATTCAAACCACCACACATGGTAATAACAATATTGAGGCTAACTTTGGATACATAACAAGACCTTGTCTCAAAGAAGGGAGGTGAGAGCGGGAGGAAGAATGGAGAGGGGGGATTAAAAAATGAAGAGGAGAAGAGGAGGAGAAAGGAGGGTAAAAGGGAGGAAGGGAACTATCTTGAATGTGCCTAAAACTAGGAAAGCCAGCTATACACAAGGTGGCTTTGGGGAAATGTTAGATGGCGAGTTACTTTGTGCTTTCCACATTTCTTGTTCTGCCTGTGAGTGTTGGCATACCTTGTCTACCCAATATAGAAACGTAAAAAGGTCAGAGAAGAGAGTCAAGGCCAGGGTTGTGAGCCACTGAGATCATCTTGATGTCTTGTAGCCATGTGGTACTGGTCACTTGTCAAAAGATCTCTGATACGGATACTTCAGGCCCAAGGCAGAGCCTGCATCCATTGGTCTACCAAACTTATACTCTATATGAGGGTACAGGACAAAAACCCAGGAAGAAAATAGGACAAGGGTCCTTTCAGTTACAGCTGGACCCTTGCAGAAAATGCTCAGGCATGACCCTGAAGGGAGAGAAGAGTGAAGTAGGGGAGCAAGGTCTGCAGGAGGAACTGGAACCTCAACTAGACCTCAAAAGAGAGCTGGAGTGAGCCAGGGGCAGGGGCAGCAAAGTAGCAAGTCAGGACTAGCTGGGCTATCAAAGGGCTGTGGCAAACCAGTGAGGTAGGCTGTCTAGAGGAATCAGGACTCGAGGCAAGAAACCCAGATCATTCTGGGATGGGGGAGCATAGGGGCTGGAAAAGGTGAAGCCCTGAGAAATAGAGAGGGGAAATGATGATGGGCTGAGGGGAGAAGAAAGGGAAGGAACAATGGGCTGGTTAGAGGAGTTGCAGAGGTAAGTGGTCATTTATAGCTCTCAATCCCTTTCTCCACCGTAGCCACTACATGCCACATAATCCACAACAGTGATGTATATACAACACAACACGCAACGCAGATGCACACACCGCAGAGATAAGTCACCCACAGTTCACCACCACACACAAAGCACCAGCCACACACCACGCTCTATATATGTGTTGTCTGCTCCATATCATCAAATACATCTCACTATTTGCATTTCAGACACAATGTATACACACACACACACACACACACATATACACACACACATTCATCCCCACATGGCTCTCACACTGTTACAGAGGCCTACTCTCTCTATCCCCTATCCCAGATGTCTTAGTCAGTGACTTATTGCTGTGAAGAGACACCATGGCATCTTTTAGAGAAGAAAGCATTTCATTGGAGCTTGCTCATAGACACAGAGGTTTAGTCCATTATCATCATGGCAAGGATTATGGTGGAACATAGGCAGAGAAGGAGAAGGGGCTGGAGAAGGAGCTGAGACTTCTACATCTGGTTCTGCAGGTAGCAGGAAAAGAAAGCCATACTGGGCCTGGCTTGGGCTTTTGAGACCTCAAAGCTCACCTCCAGTGACACACTTCCTCTAACAAGGCCATACTTCCTAATCCTTCTCAAGTAGTGCCACTCCCATCTGATAACTAAGCACTCAAATATATGAGCCTATGGGGCCCGTTCTTATTCAAACCCCTACATCAGGTGTGCCCAGGTATCCCGCACTGCCTGCACTCAGTTATTATTTTGACAGAAGTGGATGTTGTCTCAGTCTGCTGCCCAGCCCTCCTTTCCTATACACATAGGTCTATATTCAGTTAAAGAAAGCTGCTCCTCTTTCTGCATTTCCTCCACTCTCCTGATAGACTAAGTCAAAACTGAATGGCTCCTGAAATTCCAGAGTCAGCTATGTCCCTTATGAGTGTGGTTATTTGTATCCATTTGAAATTGCATAATTCTAATCTACAGCAGTGGTTGCTCCAGCGGAACCACCCTCCACCCTTACCATCCACAGTCAGCCCCAGATAACACTGACAATTCTCTGTCACTAGACTTTCGCCTATTGCGGACATTTCATTCAAACTTTCCATTTTACCGGTTCCTTTTGTTGTTATTATTGTTGCTTTACATTTGTTATTTGTTGGGATGGGCACAGAGCATGGCACGAGTATACAGATCAGGAACTACTTGCCAGAGTCTATTCTCTCTCCCCATCTTGTGGGTTCCGGGAATTGGACACAAGCTAACAAGTTTGGTGGCAGGTGTCCTTACCCATTGAGCCATCTCACTGTCCCCCTTTATATTATTTCATAGTCTTTTTTCTAACAGTTTTAGATTACAGAGCCAAATTTGTATATCCCTCACCAGCAGGTAGTTTCTTCATTTTGACATGTCTCACTGTTGTCATGAAGTTACCACAATTAATGAACCAGCACTGACTGACATTGTTAAAAGTCCATCCTTGATTTCACATTTCCTTCCTGTTTACTCTTTTTCCTTTTGTCCTAGAATGGCATCCCAAACCCCACGGGATGCTCAGTTGTCAACCTGGCTAGCAATGTTCTGATGCCATTCTTGTCATTAGACTTGGGTCACTGGGCTGTAAAGGCTAAGAGCCTTTCCACTGATCACAAGAGGTGCTGCCATTCTAGGGCCTACCAGAAAAAGAGTAAACAGTCTGCATTCCACAACATGTCTGTCACTTTCTCAATCATAAAGATATCTGACCTTTTATCCTTTACTTTCTGAGGAAGTCATTGCTCGTACCATGCTTAGGAATGGGAGGCATACCCCTCTTTCAGAGTGGAACATCTGTAAAATCTGTTTATACTCGTCATTTATTAATTTACTTAATGATTTATGTCTAGACTCATGAGTACTTATTTTATGTTTTAGGTTGCAATCCAGTATTATTCTATTCATTACATTCCATGAACTGTTTTATCTCTGGCCCTTCAGCTGGCTCTTGTGACTTTTTTTTTTTTTTTTTGGTTTTTCGAAACAGGGTTCCTCTGTAGCTTTGGTACCTGTCCTGAAAGTAGCTCTTGTAGACCAGGCTGGTCTCGAACTCACAGAGATCTGCCTGCCTCTGCCTCTTGAGTGCTGGGATTAAAGGTGTACGCCACCACCACCCAAATTGCTCCTGTGGCTTTTAACATGCCTCATCACAGTGTGATTCCCAGGCTTCTTTGATATGCTTCCTGCCCCAGCCCTAGAACCCATCATTTCTCCAAGAAGCCCAGATGTGTATATTAGACAGCTCTGATAGAAGCTAAGATCTGAGTACTCAGTATATTTATTTTGTTGCTCCAAGGCCCCTCTCACCTGACAGAAAAAGATTATGTGTGCTAACCCATATGTGTATACACAATAGATATACCATATATAACCATCATACCTGTATAAAATTAGACATCATTTCTGATTGATGTTTCCAGCCCTGATCCATTGCCACAGAGAGCTTTCTCTTCTTCTTGGCATGTACCCTCAACAGAGAGAGCCCTGGTTCCTCTAATCCACCATCCACCTCCAAAATGTAAGAGTTTTTTTTTTTATCAAGGATGTTAATCTTCACTCCTGTGAAAAGAGCAGAGCACAGAGATTATGCAACCCCCTTGCCTTCTATCCTAAAAATAAATTAGCACCTTCTCCCTGCCTCTACACTGCATGGTACACTTAGATGCTCTTGGTCTACATTCTTTCTTGTTTAGTTTTTATATATCCTTACATATACATATATCCTCATACATACATACGGTGGGAGAGATGGCTCTATAGCTGAAAATGAGTACTAGTCTTTCAGGTGACCTGAGTTCAGTCCACAATTGCCTATGATTCCACTTCCAGGCGGTCCAATGTCTCTGGCTTCTGTAGGCACCTGCATTCACATACATCTGCACTTATGTGCCCACATCCACACAGAGATACACACACACACACACACACACACACACACACACACACACACGAGTTTTCTATTTCTGGTCTTATTGCACAAGATAAGATTTCATGTCGGGATGTATTGTGTAAAAGATTAATCTATTTTCAATCTTAAAAAAAGAGTTTTGGGGGCTGGAGAGATGGCTCAGAGGTTAAGAGCACTGACTGCTCTTCCAGAGGTCCTGAGTTCAATTCCCAGCAACCACATGGTGGCTCACAACCATCTATAATGAGAACTGGTGCCCTCTTTTGGCATGCAAGCATACATGGAAGGAATGTTGTATACATAATAAATAAATAAATAAATCTTTTTTTTTTCTAAAAGAAAAAGAGTTTTAGTGAACATCCCTTCCTATTCTAAATCTTAGAGAAAGGCACCGAGTTTCTTGCCATTAAGAATGATTTCATAAGGTTGCTCCATGGTGTAAAGAATTGCGCTTAAAATGCAATTCTTTTAGAGGCTGAAGAACAATGTCATCTGTTGGAGTTTCATAGCATTTTTTTTTATCTAATTGAGGAAAATTACTGTATTTTTTGTTGCTAAGATGTTCTATTTTAACTGAATATTGGATGCTATCAAATAATTCTTCAATGTCAATTGATAAGAGCATGTAGAATTTTCCCTCTAGTTTGCTGATGTGTTAGATTATATGAGTTAATTTTGAGTTTGGGTTTGTGGTATGTTTATATTTGGACTGTGGTCTTACTGTATCATGCAGTCAGGTCTTAAACTGCTGGGCTTCAGTGATCCTCTCACATTAGTCTTTGACTAACTGAAACTACAGATGCATACCCCAAATCTAGTTTATATTAACTAAATATTAATATTATTAATTAATATTAATAATATTAAATGCTGAGTTGCTCTTACATAATTTGGGTCATTGGGGTATAATTGTTTGGTAAGCAATGTAGTGATAATTGGGGTATAAAATTTAATAACAATTACATTATTGCTACAGTATTAGACTTGTTTTGCCTATATTCTTCCTTTTCTGAGACAATGACTTCCTTTTTAATCCAACTTAAAAAGGTGTCTACCTCCCAACTGCTAGAATTATGGGTATGTACTACCACAAGAGGTTGTTTTTGCCAATGTTCAATTAAGAATCTTTGTATCTAGAGCCAGGCATGATGGTGCATGCCTTAATTCCAGCACCTGGGAGGCAGAGGCAGGCAGATTTCCATGAGTTTGAGACCAGCCTTGTCTACAGAGCAAGTTCCAAGATAATTGGGGTTATGTAGAGAGATCCTGTCTCAAAAATAAAACTTTAACTGTGTTAATGAGATATAAGGATGTGCAGTTTTTCTTTCTTGTGAAATATTTTTTAAAAGGTTTATTTTATTTTTATTATTTGTGGTCTGTTGTGTGTGTGATGTGCTCATAAGTACAGTTGTATGAAGAGGCCAGAAATGTGATATCTTCTGGATCTGGAGTTACAAGTAGTTATGAGCTACCTAATGTGGGTGCTAGGAACAGAACTTAAATTCTCTGCAAAGGGAGTACATGCCTTCAACCACTGAGTCCTCCGTCCAGCCCTAGCTTTTGATGTTTTTATCTGACTTTGCTATCCGGGTAGTGCTGGCCTCAGAGAGAATGTTTGGCAGTATTACCCATTCTGAAACACAGAAGAGAATCAAACAGACTCTCTCGCAGCTCACGGTGTTGCTGTGACCCCAGATCCCAGACGTAGAGAAGACTTTAGCCATACCCCAATCAACCAGTCATTTCTGCAGCAGAGCGTCCTCCGATTCAATTCAACTCTGACTGACACTATCTGCTCGGAGACAGTCAGATCCAACTGGTCAAGGGCTTAGTCTTAGAGACTGGACCACTTCTGGTGCAAATGCAAACTTTAGTTTATTATCTATGTTTCTGACTGACCAGTTATAAGGCAAATATTAGTTCATTTTCTGCTGCTATAACAAAATATCTGAGCCAGGTGGTGGTGGCACATGCCTTTAATCCCAGCACTAGGGAGGCAGAGGCAGGCAGATCTCTGTGAGTTCGAGACCAGCCTGGTCTACAGAGCAAGTTCCAGACTGGCTCCTTAGCTACTGAGAAATTCTGTCTCGAAAGAAAAAAAAATAGATTTAACTCAATTATAGAGGTTCAAAGGCATGGTGCCAGCTTCTGCTCAATTCCCATGAAGGCCTCCTGGTACCATTGGGCTCAACTCAGTGATTTGGGAGAGCACAATTCAGGGGTCGAATTCCTTCAGTTGTTGTTACCCAGGTTTGGTTTTGGTTGTTTGGGATGCGATGTTTGGTTTTGACTTTTGCCATACCGGCAAAGCATACTAGGTGAGAAACAAGACCATCCTATATGCTAGACAAGTGTTCTTCCTACCACCAAGCTATACCTTTCAGCTCTCTCCTGCTGACTTTGGGAGTCTCTAAAACAATTTCTCAGCCTTCCTGATACTTGGGTGTGGTATCTTATTAAAATGACACCTACAGGTGGAACGCTTGCAGCAACCTCCTAACTAAATCTGATCCTGTGACCTTCCCAAGTATTTCTTGTACCCCCAACCTTGGGTGAGACATGAAGACTAGAGAAGTGGTAGATGTCTAACAACCCTTCCCTGGGATGATTGACAAGCTAACCACTAGAGCACATGGCATAGCTAACACAACTCCTTTTTCCTTGTGCCTGTGAGAAACAGGGGGATTTCTTTTAACTTTTTAACCTCAAAAGTCTGTGAGTTCCTATAAGTAAAGCCCACAAAAGTCTAGGCCCCCAAAATTGGGCCTGGACCATTTCTGGCCTTCAAGGAAGGCTACACAGTCTTTTCCTACAGCTTACTCTCTATGGGTCCAATGGCAGATGAGCTGGTCTCTATGGCTCATTTTACCTCCTTCTCAGACTGGTGGAATCCTCATGTCCTTGATTTCCTGGTATGTCTAAGTCATTGGTGCTAGTCTCATGACTTAACAGGTGATTACAAACATTCCTGACCCTATCCTGGAAGTTCCCATTCTTCTGTAATCACGAAGAATGTTCTTACACACACAATCACTCCAATTCTGGCTCCCCAAGGATCCCTGGGCCTGAATTGAGTAACATGGCAAACATAGCATACTAAGAGTTTGTTGTTGGAGCCCAGAAACACCAGAGGGCCAGTGTCACTCATCCAAGCTAGGAGAAATCACCCAAGGGAAACCCAGCCTGAGATCAGAGCAGCCCTATAAACTGGTCATATGGACTCTATCCAGGCCAAAGGTGCAGGCATGCCCTCTGCCTTAGGTGGAGGTCAAATTATTTGTCTTCCTCAGGACTGCTATCTGAGAGGCCTGTTCTTCCCTCCCTTTTCTCCCAGGAGTGAAGGGAGCTACCAGGACCTTTTCTCCCAGGAGTGAATGAAGCTACCATTCAAAGTCAAGTCTACCATGTATCAGGGCCTTTCTGGGATCACCTTATTTTGTACCCCCTTCTATGCAAGGGCCCCGAATCTCCAAGAAGTCAGATTTTAGGAAGACGGGGTGCTGGAAAAGCTGTCTCGAGGCTCATACTTCAACCAGCATTTGCAGAATCCTGCCCCACAGTTCTTTCTGGGTTTCGTTTGATTATTTCTTTTGGGGTGCTGAAAATAGAAATCAGGGCCTTACACATGCTAGGTAAGTGCTCCACCACTGAGCCACATCCCCAGCTCTCACATTGTGTTCTGAGAAGAAATCTCTATTTCTTCTGAGTACAGACTGGCTCTGAGGGGCCTGTGACCTCACCCAAGACACATTGTCTTTCCTGTCCTTATGTGGTAGGGGTACTGGTCACTGAGCATTAAAGCATTTTCAGACTCTCCCTCACCATGTTTTCCAAACCCTGGAAGTTTTGAGCATTAGTCCGATCCTTTTCTTAAAAGCACTGCATTGAAGGGGAGGGGAGAGGCAGGGAGGGGAACAGAGAAAAATATAGAGCTCAATAAAAATCAATGTAAAAAAAAAAAGCACCTCAGCTGCACTGATCAAAGGCAACAGAATATTAAAAAAAAAACTATAGGTAACCCCCCAAATGCCAGTGTTCTCTCCTGCTACTTGGCTCCTAGTCAGATTCAGAGGAGCAATTCTTTCTGCCCATGGGACCAAAGACTAGACGAGGACCCTATAGATGGAAGTCTATGGCCTCAAACAGTGTTTGCATGGCAGGGGTGCACTGATTCATAGTGAAGGAAGGACTTACCAATACCAGGGAAGGAGTGAAGTCAAGGCCTTCTTCCCAGGGTCTCACTTTTCCAAATTATAAATAAGGAAATGTTCATGAGGCAGTAATCAGTGAGGAGGGAGCCAGTCTGGAATGCCCCCATGGTGTCCTAGACACAGAATGGGAAGAGAAGAGCTGTGGTTTCTGTATCCTTCCCCAGTATTACCCCAAGAGCCGAGACCAGAACAGAAAATGAGGAAGGTCAGGAACAGTGGTGAATCTTTGTTTTTATTCTTTGTTCTTTCCAGCCCCATTTTTTCTTTTGAAACCGTCTTGTATAGCTCACATTGCTCTTATACTCACTATGTAGTAGATGCTGGCCTAGGTCGTCTTGCTTCCATTTTTCAAGTGCCAGGATTATTGGAATGAGCCACCATACCAGGCTTCATCTTTGTTCTTAGTATAATATTTTAACTTACATGCTTACATGATTTAATTTTAATAATGGCTGTTTTTAACATCTGACTCCCAGGATTCCTAGATATTAAACAACCAGTTCTTAGTGCACCATGAAGTGAGGGCCTCAGTACTGATGCTAGAAAGGACCAGGTAAGGTATTTTAGTTACTTTCCTATTGCTGTGAAAAACATCATGGACAAAAGTTAACTTGTAAAACAAAGTGTTTCAGTTGGGTTTGCAATTTCAGAGGGTCAGAGACCAGAATCATAGCAGAGCAAAGACATGGCAATAATAACAGCTGAGAGTTTATATCGTGATTCTTAAATGAGAGAGAGAGAGAGAGAGAGAGAGAGAGAGAGAGAGAGAGCACACTGGAAACCTTGGAAGCACAAGTCTTTGAAAAACCTCCAAACCTGACCCAATCACACACCTCCTCCAAGGCCATGCCTCAATACCTCATAATATTTCCCAAGCAGTTCTGTGTAGAATATATAAGACTATGAATGCCATTATCATTTAAATCACCATATCAGGCTTTGGAGACTCAGTTCAGGCCTATGAGGAAACATTCCTGAATGCAGTCCTCCTATGGGGAAGTTTTACTAGAGAGACAGACTGTCTTCCTATTGGGGTCATCCAAAAGAACTGATATCATGCAGATGTTGCTACTAAGGTCCAGAGGCATCACCCCTGAACTCTCTACTGCTTAACCCTGTGACTCGTAATAACCATAGATTTCAAAATAGATTACAAAGCTATAGTAATCAAAACAGCCTAGTACTGTTATAAAAATAGCTCGATTAAGCCGGGCGGTGGTGGCGCATGCCTTTAATCCCAGCACTCAGGAGGTAGAGGCAGGCAGATCTCTGTGAGTTCTAGACCAGATAAGAGCTAGTTCCAGGACAGGCTCCAAAGCTACAGAGAAACCCTGTCTCGAAAAAAAAAAAAAGAATAGCTCAGTTGCTAGGAAATGAGCTCAGAAATGGAGCCAAATCAATAATTTTTCCACAGAAGTACCAAGATCACACAATAGGGTAGAGGACAGTGAATGGCGCTCTTCACATACTGCAGAAAGAAAACAAACCTGATCTTAACTCTTGAGTAAGAACCAATTTAAAGGGGATGATAAGATGAAGACTTGGAAACAAAAAACATAGGAAGAAAGCTTCCCATATTTTAAAGTCAAGACATTCATAGGAGTATGAAATCCAACATTCTTGAAAGTCCAAGTGCTCCTATGGCTTTTCCCTGAATGTCTTTCCATTGAGGCTCTGGTACTGGCCTTAGACATTCCTCTCTTGCTTACGATCAAGGATGCTCTTTTTGGTGTCAGAGTTGGGGTAAGCCTGATATGGGGTATTTAGAAAAGGTAAGTGTCTGGGTAGAAAGGAAAAAAAGACTGGTAAGGGCTAAGGCCGAGGGTCCTTTGGGCATAGAGTAAAGCAGAGGTTTCAGCAGTGAGTGCCCAACCAGTCAGGGAGGAAGATCCAAAGCTTGGGTGCTTCTCCCACAAGAAGAGCCCCTGATAGGGATGCTGTACCTCAACAAAGCATGCTGCTCCTGCCCGGAAAGCCTGCTGTGTGAAGCCAGGGTACCAACATTCAGAGGCTGCTGATATACAGGTCCTGAGCACTGTGATCATAGGCCAGGAGGGTTGTCAGGAGAGCCAAAAATGTTGACTATAGAAGAGCAATCCTGGGGTCCTGACCCAGGTAATGGCACATGCTTGATCTTCCTTCGATTACTGTGTATGCCAGAGACCACTGGAAATGTAAAAATGAAAACAAGAAGAAAAGTCCAGAAGGCTAGTAATAATCTCAGTCAGACCACCTTGGATATGCCTCTCCCCTCTGGGCCTTTATTTCCTCAGAGTCTCAACAGACCTTGTTTTCCCAACTGGATACATGATGGCATTCACAGAAGGTGTAACTTCTAGGGGAACCAAGCCACAGAAAGAAAGCAATATGAGACCTCTAAAGGGGGCAAGAGAAAAGGAGGAAGGCCTTTGACACTGTGTTGTGATCCCCTGTCCCTCTCCCTGAGAGAATAGTTTGAGCTACCAACTCTCATATTACTCCAAAGCCAAATATGTGTTTGAATCTGCCTGCATTGCAAGAGGACAGCCAGCATTTGTGACAAACACTCCAAACACCAGTAAGGGGTTGGCGCTGACTACCTAGGAAATAAAGCTCAGGGAATTTCTATGAACAGAGGCCTGGGTGACTCACATATTTGCTCATTCACTCACACATCAATACTCATGCACTTCCAACTCATACCACCACACATGCACACTCAGAAGCTTACACACTCTTCACACATGTACACACACATGTACATACACATACACATGCAATCAGCCGGTATTTTTCTGAGATACCACAAATGTCATTACCCTTTTTCTCCCCACATCCTAAGAACAGAAGCCCATATTCCCTTCAGTCCCAAGACTATCAAAGCAGAGTGGCAGCCGGGCGGTGGTGGCGCACGCCTTTAATCCCAGCACTCGGGAGGCAGAGGCAGGCGGATCTTTGTGAGTTCGAGACCAGCCTGGTCTACAAGAGCTAGTTCCAGCGCAGGCTCCAAAGCCACAGAGAAACCCTGTCTTGAAAAACCAAAAAAAAAAAAAAAAAAGAAAGAAATCAAAGCAGAGTGGCCACCCTTCAAGGTTGTGACACTCAACTTTGTCATGGAGAATCAAGGCTGAGGTGCATAATAAATGAGCAGAAATCAACTGTGAACAAGGCAGAGCCAGAGTGTTAGAGGCAAAGGTGGCCCTGGGACAGCTTGGACCGAGATCTCAGGGCTGAGCATGTGGTTTAAGCTGTCCAGGGCTAGGCTTTGATGTAAGGTAAAAATGCAGTCCTGAGGCTGTCAAGATTCAAGTTTCCCGGGAAACTGCAAATAGTGTGGAAAGTGTTGAGTGTAAACATGTGGGAGCCAGAGGTCAGGGTGTAAGGACTGATAGACATGCTTCTACAGCAATAAGGTCTGCGTCACCCAAAAAAGATGGAGACTGGGAAGGGCTACCTCCCACTGAGAGAGCTATGGGATATGAGTTCATCTGGTCCAAGACAGACAGGCAGGAACAAACCCCCAAGGAAGGCCCATGGAGAAGGGACTCTGCTCTGGACCAGGCCCACTGAGAGTCGGAGGACGGACTAGGCTGGTGGGATGGATGCCTTGAGAGACTTGTGTATAAGAATACAAGGTCTCATGACCCAGGCTTGTGAAAGCAGATTCTGGCAGCTGGCCTGGACCTACATAGTTATTAACAAGAGTCACTTTCAAATTCACTTTGCTGAGACACGAGAGTGTCTTCTGTTTACACTGCAACCATGGTGCCCCCTGGGCTGAATGCAGAGTAGATGAGAATGGTTTCTTGGATCTTTAAAGCCCACAGTGATTTCATTTCCACTCATTTGTTCATTCACTGAGCACAAAGCCAGCACTAGGTAATAAGTGTCAGCAATATACCTAAGTAAGCCTGAAGAGCTCATCATTCAGTGGGTTTCAGGTTCCCTCTGGAGTCAAGACGCAAATAAGCCTGTATTCACAGAAAACCTTGACACTCAATCAGTGTCCTGGGATTCAGCTGGGTACCCTGCAGGAATTACACTTATAGTGTCTGTGATGCCAAGACTGAGGGGACCTGCAAAGCTTCTGAGGTCAGACAGGTGGGGCCACAGGTGTGTGTGCACATGTGTGTGTATGTGTGCACATGTGTGTGTATGTGTGTACGTGTGTGTATATGTGTGTATGTGTGTGTTCATGTGTGTATGTGTATGTGTGTGTGTGTGTATGCATGTGTGTGTGTGTGCCCATACATTCTCTCTCTAGCACTCATAGCGGTGTGTCACCCCTCCAGGTGCTTCTCTGGTCAGCCAATAAGGTATTTGAAGAGCTGACAGACATCGAAAGGCAGTTCCACAAGGCCTTCTACACTGTCCGGGCCTATCTAAACTGTGACCGGTACTCAGTGGGCCTCTTGGACATGACCAAGGAGAAGGTGAGGTCTCAAATTCTCAGGTGCCTCCTTCCTACTGTGGCACAGTTCACAGACTGAGCATTCCCTTCTCTCTTCTTCTCTGTCCAGGAATTCTTTGATGTCTGGCCTGTGCTGATGGGGGAAGCCCAGCCATACTCAGGCCCACGAACACCCGATGGCCGGGTAAGTCAAGCTGAAAGGTGGCAAGCACCCCACAATGAGGCTACCCTGAAAAGGATAAGGAAATAGAGTAGCCTCAAGTACCTACCTGCTCTCATTGCCTGCACTGTCCTAATGATGGTGAAGTCTCTAGATCTGCTTTAGCTTGCCAGAGTTCCTGTAAATATTGTGACATGCATGCTCATGAATTTTAGTGAATGTGTGGAGTATGGTCCCAGATGGTGTGAGGTTAAATGTGATAAAGAAAGGATAGATCTGAACCTGGATGCACAATGCACATTTATGAGTATGAATGTCAGAGAGAATGTTTGGGTACACACACACATAATTACATGGGTGCTGTGCATGTGTCATCTGTGGGTGTGTATCCTTTTGCATGAATGTGTCTGGGTAGTTGCTCTTCTCTTTTCCCTTCAAGAAGACTCTACTGAGAAGCTGACCAGAAGTCCCTACACTGATGTGTTTTGTTTCTTAGGAAATTGTCTTCTACAAAGTCATTGATTATATCCTCCATGGCAAGGAAGACATCAAAGTCATTCCGTAAGTGCTGGGGTTTGACAAATGGTTCACTCCAGAATGGAACATCCCCAAAACCAACCTCTGGATTAGCCATCTCTAGAATGTCTATGTAGGGTCAGCACAGCCTTCCCAGGACAGAGAGGAGAAACACAGGCAAATGAAGAGGGAAGTGACCAGCCTAAGGCATTTAGATGACTGAAGCAGATATCTAGGGAGTTGGGTGAGCTGTCCAGGTGGCCCCATCAGCAACAACTCAACCATCTCAGCCCGGCAGGAAAAGCCTCTACAAGGTGAGGTCATCATCACTCTCCAAAGGAAAGTCTGGTACAGAGCACAGGCCTAGAGGGACAATGGTCCTATGTTTATGTGACCAGTGACCTTATGAACCTATAAGCCTGTCAATATCCCTAACAGTCTCCAAGAAGGAAGTAGAATCCAGGTATCAGGACTGCAGAACAGTTAGCTAACACTGACTCTCCAGAGGCCAGCTGAAGTCAGGAGCCTCCAGGAAGGGAGGAGACCCTGCAAAATGAGGAGATCCAACATAGCAGAATGGAAGGAACCTCCCCCTGACTTCCTCCAGTACTCATTAGTTTCCTACCCCTCCCACCTGAGCTCGGAAAAGGGCATGAAGTGAATTCAGACACTGTTTCATCTAACAATCTAAGCATCTATTCCTCTGGCCTCTGCTCTTTTCCCACAGTACACCCCCAGCTGATCACTGGGCCCTGGCCAGTGGCCTCCCAACCTATGTAGCAGAAAGTGGCTTTGTGAGTGCCCCTCTCCAGGCCTTGGCCTGTCCTTGCCGGTGCTGCTATGCCTGCTAGCTTGCTACCTCCTGCTAGCCCTTCCTGCTAGCTGCTACTCACCTTGCTCAGTTAGAAGCTCCTCTCTTATAGGCAAGGCTAAGTAGACTAGTCCTTGTGTTTACGCGTTCAGTTGCTCAGAATGGAATTGCTTCTGATCCTTCCCAGATCTGTAACATCATGAATGCTTCAGCTGACGAAATGTTCAACTTTCAGGTAATCTGCCTAATCATTGTTAGAAACTGCATTTTACTTGAAAAGAGGTTATTTTGTTTCAGAAATGGTGGATTGAATTAGGTTTTTCCATTTCAGGAACAACTTTATGGGGTTAGGGAGGTGGCTCAGTAGGTAAAGTGTTTTCTATGCAAGCATGAGGATCTGAGTTCTGATCCCCAGCACCCACGTCAAACAAACAAACACACAAAAAACAGGCATGGTAGCATGTACCTATAATCCCAGTGCTAGGTTGCGGGGTGAGCAGCAGGGAAAACAAGATAATCCAGGGGGCTTAATGGCCAGTTAATCTAGCCAATCAGTGAGCTCCAGTTTCAGCGAGGGGCCCTACCTCACGAAAATAAGTGGAAAGCAATAGAGGAAAACATTCAATATGGACTTCTGGCCTCCATGTGTGTGGGGAGCCGCGCCCGCTATTCGCCATTGCAGGATGGCGCCCATATCCTGTGTTCCCGGGTAATGAACGGGTGCATTGTGCATGTGCTAAGGGTTTTTCCACCTCGTCCCATCCCGCCTATCCCGTGGCGTCATCTCGTGCGATGGGTTGCAGCCAACCAGGGGCTGACACGTCCTAGGCGAGGAGAAGCCTCTATTTAAGGGAAGGGTTTCCCCGCCTCTGGGTCTCCGCTCTGGAAGCTTATGCTTCTCCCTCTCAAGAAGCATTAAAGCTTACTGCAGAAGGATCCTTGTGTGCCGCATCGTTCTTGCTGGCGAGACAGTTGCGCGGGACACATGTGTATACACATGGACACGTACATGTGTATAATATACACACATAAAACAACTTCCCTCATATCTGTAATCCCATTACTCAGAATGCTAAGGCAGAAGGATTGCTGTAAATTAATCCAAAGTCAACCTGGACTCAAAAAGCAAAAGAAAAATAAAAGAATAATTTCATTCTCAGTGACTAAGAAACATACCAGAAATGTGTATTTGTGCTTCCAGGTCTACAACTGGGGTGATTTTATGTGGGTTAGAATCAGTTGGTCTTGGCTAGACTCAGGTGATCTTGTCTTAGTCTCAGGTGACCTTATCTGATCTCAATTGCTCTTGACTGGACTCAAGAAAGCTTATCTGGGCTAAGTGGATTCTGTCTGGTCTCATCTGGTCTAGTCCGGTCTTAGTTTATCTTTACTGGGTTCATCTGGGCTCAGTTGTTCAGGAGAAGTCAGCTAATCTTTGTGCTCACTCAACCCTGGCAGGACTCAGCTGAATTTTCTTTGGTACCCGCTTGATTGAACCTGGTCTGGCGAACTTCTCTGGCCTGGGACTAATGAGCGTTTAGAGTTTCTCTGCTCTACCTGTCTTTATCCAGGGTTTGGGTAAACATGCCAGGGCCACATAGCACTTTCCTGAGGGAGGTTATGTTAGTAGGAACATGCTTCGTCACAACAGCCTCTTGAAGGAACAGGTCAAAAAATACTATCCATATTTCATGTTGGAAGACATAATACACCAACTATATAATGTTCAAAGTCCAATGTAAAGTAGAAATGTAGGTTCATTTGTTAAGCAATTAGTAAGAGCTTTAAGAGCAAGGCTTCTTATTACTTCTAAGAAGTACTTGTGGACACTAGAACCTTCATATACCCTTGACATTTGCTATGGTGGGGAAATAGCTTCCTCCAGTCCAGAAACTTATGACACAAAGCCTATGAACATAAAGTTCACAGACAAGTAAGAGTGAAGAGACAGTATTCAAGCTCTGAGTGCAGAGAAACTGAGGTCTACCACCAAGCCGTACCAGGCCACACCTGAAACAGCCTTTCTTTCTCTGCTCCCTGCAGCAGGGGCCCCTGGATGATTCTGGGTGGGTGATCAAGAACGTTCTCTCCATGCCCATTGTTAATAAGAAGGAGGAGATAGTGGGGGTAGCGACCTTCTACAACAGGAAAGACGGGAAGCCTTTCGATGATCAAGATGAAATTCTCATGGAGGTAAATATCCAGTACCATGCATGGACAAAGGTATTCATCTATGATGGTGTGGGACATCAGTGAGTATTGTCCCTCTCCACACGCATCTGGACCCTGCTTAGCACTAAGTCAGAGAGAAGGGACAAGGATAGTTTCCCAAAGTTCTATCTCTGGAGACCTCGTTCAGAGGCATCCACTGTACTGTAGCAATGTCGGAACCTGGCCACCAAGTCACAGGTGTGGAACACAGTAAGCAGTCACCAGGGTGACTTGCTAATGGGGGACACTGTTGTCTACCTCCAGTCTCTGACACAGTTCCTGGGATGGTCAGTGCTGAATACCGACACCTACGACAAGATGAACAAGCTGGAGAACCGTAAGGACATCGCCCAGGACATGGTTCTGTACCATGTGCGGTGTGACAAAGATGAAATCCAGGCAATATTGGTAATGTGCCTGGCATTCTATGGGGCCCCTCTGTCTGGGAAGGAAGGGAGATCATTGATAATGACATCTTTGGGACCCAGGCTACATCTAACTCTAATACTGCATACACACTGTACAATCCAGACACTGTCCCTGTGTCTCATCCTAAGCAGTGAGCGGGGGTGACCAGAGCCTTCCTAGCCCATCACTATTCCATGTGTGTCACTAGGGACAACACGGGAAAAGTAAGGAAAGTTAGGGTTCCCAGGGACTGACCACTTACCTCTGGACTTGAGGGTGTCTGAGCACAAGGAGACTGCTGTCCTTCAATGATCAGGAGCCGTGTGTTCAACATGTTCCATAATGGCACACCATCATTCTGGTACATTTCCTGGGTGAAAGTGATGTTGCCACTGACACACTTATGGATGGGCATGATACTGCCATCCTGTCACATGAGGTGAAGATGGACAGTCACTTTGTTATAGTTATAGGGTAAAGATGATACTAGCTGTCCTGTCCCTTGTAGGGGAATGGTAATGAGTTCATTATGTAACATTTGTGGAATGAAGGGGTTACTGTCACTCTGTCATTCCTGGGGTAAGGGTGATATTGTCAGCCTATCTTATAGGGTGTGGGTGATGCTGTCACTCTGGCATATAGGGTGAAGTGACACTCAGTCCCACAACTCACCTGTTGCTTTCTGTTAGCCAACAAGGGATCGCCTGGGGAAAGAGCCCGCTGACTGTGAGGAGGATGAGCTGGGGAAAATCTTGGTGAGAACCTGCTTCCAATGGACACAAGCTGCTCTCATGAGTGACAGGAGAGAGCCCTGGCTCACACAGCATTCTCTCATGACGTTAGTGCTACCTGTGTAGGAATGTCAACACTTACCAACAGAGGAGACAGTAATGACTCTGAGAGTGTCCAGCTGGAGTCTACTTGATACCTGCCCTGCTGAATGTCTCTGTCTGCCTTCCTGGCTCCTCTGTGTTTCCCAGAACCATGCATGTTTTAGTTTGTGCAGGCACAATTTGGGGCTAAGTGTCCATCTGTGCTGCCTCCCTATGGGAGTAACCAGAGACTACATCCCCTAGTTTAGATATATCTGTGTTCATGTGTTTACATACTTCTGTGTGCACCTGTGTATTCATACATGTGTGTGTAGGCACATCCAGACACATTTGTGTGTTTCCTAGAGAACATTCCTATATCAACTTGACAGTTATGGGACACCTACCTTTTCCTGACACCTGTGTGACTTATCAGAATCACCAGAGCTATTTGTTTTACTGAATAGTTTTGGAGTTTATTGGTGCATTCAACATGTTCTGAGTACCAATGGCTCTGTGCACTGTGAGTGTGCACATATGTTCCCATGTGTCCAGATGGGTAGGTCTGAATATAGAGGTATGTGCCTCTATAACTTTTTGTGTACGTATCTTTATTTGCTTTTCTAACATCACTGCTTCCAAGTCAGGCAGGCATCTCACAGTCCAGTCATCTGGCAGGTGGAAACAGTGCAGTAGGATGGGTTGGGACAATATGAGTAATCTAGCTATAAATTTGAGTAACTGGAAGGCAGACATCAGCAGATATACCTGAGTGTCTTCCTGGACAAACATTCAGAAAAAAAGAAAGGTTAAGAACCAGTGGGAGTGTGGTAGGCTTGCTTCCCTCAGCCCATAATCTCTCTTACAGAAAGAAGAACTCCCAGGGCCTACCAAGTTTGACATCTATGAGTTCCACTTCTCCGATCTGGAGTGTACTGAGCTGGAGCTAGTCAAATGTGGCATCCAGATGTACTATGAGCTGGGTGTAGTCCGCAAGTTCCAGATTCCCCAGGAGGTGGGAGATAAGAGGAGGTGGAGGGGTGGTTAGGGGTTACAGATCCCCTAAGAAGCATGTGATGATGGAGGGGGGGTGGTCCATGGGTCCCACAGACAGTGTTGGTGTCAAACATGTCCATCACAGAACCAGTGAAATATACACAGCAAATGTACCTAGAATAAGTGATGGATAGATGGATGGATGGATGGATGGATGGAAAGTTTATTAGGTGTTCCAAACATTTTTATTGTGCCATCATAGGGAAACAGGGAACTTGTCATAGGATCCTGAGGGAATTGCAGCAGCTGCCCACTAGACTAGGACACGCATGGCATCCTTTAGGTTTGCCTACAGGAGAGCCCTCAGGGATCACCACTGGGAGGAAGGGAAGGTTATTTCAGCTCAGAGTCCCTCCATTCTGATCCCTCCCTGGGCTTCTCCCTATGTCATATCTGTGTCTCCACAGCCCACATGAAGAATAAATAATCTCTCATGCTACCCAGAAAACAAGAGTGACAGGCTGGTGTTTTAGAAAGGATTTTTTTACTAAATTCTAAGGAAAATAGAACAGAAAAATTATTTTTAAAAAGTAGTACCAGAATAAAAATATTTCCAAATAATTATTTGACCCTAACTATCATAATGGAAATATTAGCATGCTCCCTTAGCCTGCATTCTCTTTCCTGAAGAAAATGTAGGCCGGGCGGTGGTGGCGCACACCTTTAATCCCAGCACTCGGGAGGCAGAGGCAGGCGGATCTCTGTGAGTTCGAGACCAGCCTGGGCTACAAGAGCTAGTTCCGGGATAGGCTCCAAAGCTACAGAGAAACCCTGTCTCGAAAAACCAAAAAAAAAAAAAAAGAAAGAAAGAAAGAAAGAAAGAAAGAAAGAAAGAAAGAAAGAAAGAAAATGTCCAGGTGCTCCACCTTCCTGCTCATAGACCATACATCTGACCCATTTAAAAGATGTTTCTGTTTTGTTTTGTTTCTCAAAGTATCCCACATCCCAAGGGTCCTCTTTCCATTGTGGGTCTGGGCCATGGAGACAGAGGCATCAAATTTCTAATGGCTGGAGCTATTCTTAGCTCTACTGTGTGAGAACCCTTCCCAAACAGGAAGGGGCCAAAAGGAACAAGGAGCAAGGGCTATGAAGCCAACAAGATAGAAGTAGGAAAATGGGTATGACCAGCTCCACTGCAAGCAGTCTGAGAGGCTTGGGTGGACTCTCATGTGTTGTTGTTGTGTGACCTCCAGTGCCTACATGCCCTCTGTTCCTCCAGGTCCTGGTGCGGTTCCTGTTCTCTGTCAGCAAAGCCTATCGGAGAATCACCTACCATAACTGGCGCCATGGGTTCAATGTAGCCCAGACCATGTTTACGCTACTCATGGTATGTATGTAAACGGGATGGGGTAAAGATGACTCATGGGGCTGAGGCAAAGACCGCAGCTAACTACCTTCAGGTTCCAGGACGCTCATTGTTCTTGCCCAGTCTTGGAAATGGGTGGAGGGGACCTGGGTGGGCAAAAGAATGGGTTTGGGCTAGCCCCACATTCCCTTCAACCTCTGCTTTCTGGAGTCAAAGAGTTGGATCAGTGGCAGGACCCAGAACTGGACTTCTCCCCACAGACAGGCAAACTGAAGAGCTATTACACAGACCTGGAGGCCTTTGCCATGGTTACTGCTGGCCTGTGCCATGACATCGACCACCGTGGCACCAACAACCTGTACCAAATGAAGTAGGCTGTGGGGAGGGAAGGCTTGTGGTGGGCATGGTAAACCATAAGTCAAGCTCCCTTGGGGTCTGTCTTTGCAGTCTGGCAATCAGTACTGAGAGGGGCCACCTTGAAGGTACAGTGCCAGGTGGGCCAGACCTCATTCTAGACTGCCTTCTAACATTGTCTTTGATGTGTCTTCTTTATAAACAAAATATGCAATAGATCCCAGAATCCTCTAGCCAAGTTACATGGCTCCTCAATTCTTGAACGGCACCATCTGGAATTTGGGAAGTTTCTGTTGGCAGAGGAGGTTTGTTCCTGATTTGGTGATATGTCCTCCTCTGGGCTGTGGCAGACAGGCAGAAGACCCTGGGAAGTGTGGGTTTACCAGTGTGAGGTGCTACAGGACAGGCTCCTATCTAGAGATGTTCCCACAGGGAGTAGAGTTGCTTCAAGGGGGAGTTGCCAGGAATGGCCACTAGTAGGTACAACAGATCATAGAAATGGACAAAGATAACTGACCCAGGACACTCACAGGAAGAGGACAGACACCAAAGGAGGACAAGGATATCTATCCTTGCTTGGAGATATAGCCATAAGATTGATCTGGGGTCAGTATTGATTTGGGAACATGTAAATAAGGGCCAGGTTAGAGCAAGGGGAGTAGACAGAGTAGTCCCCAAGAGTCAAAACCAAGGGTACCACAGGCAACATCTGCTACAACCCAACACCATCTGGTGGTCCCCACAGAGCTTGAACATCTACCAGAATCTGAACCGGCGGCAGCACGAACATGTGATCCACCTCATGGACATTGCCATCATTGCCACTGACCTGGCCCTCTACTTCAAGTAAGAATGCATCAGGGGCAGGAGTATGGGTGGAGCCCTCAGCAGACATAGATAGCAATGACCAATCTGTCACCTCCTCCTCCCCTCCTTTTGGTACTAGGAAAAGAACAATGTTCCAGAAGATTGTGGATGAGTCCAAGAACTATGAAGACAAGAAGAGTTGGGTTGAGTATTTATCCCTAGAGACAACACGAAAGGAGATAGTCATGTAAGTAATAGGTCTATTGTTGGCCAGTTAGCCCTGCAGACCTCCCTAACCCCAGGGATAGGAGACTCCAAAACAAGAGTAGTTCTCTCTAAATTGAACAAAGACACTGGCTCAATCTGACCCGAGATTCATGGACACCTTCGCTAGGACCCTTGATCATCTCTTGCTTCATCCTCAGTTCCCCTTCAGGCCCAGCACCTTCCCCAGGACTGTCTCAGAGATGCTGAGAAAATGTGTTCACTCTGTTCTCAGAAGAACATGTAGTCTGCTCTGTCTGTCCACAGGGCCATGATGATGACTGCATGTGACCTGTCTGCTATCACCAAGCCCTGGGAAGTCCAGAGCAAGGTCAGGACTGATGACCATCTGGATTCAGAATAGCCCTTCACAGGCCATCCTGGGTCTTCACCTAGGGAGCTACTGGGAAATGGTGTTGACTTTTGAAGTAATTTCTGGGCACAGCAGTGAGAGGCACCATATAGACATTGCCTGCAGGGCTCCAAGCGGGAGGGCCTGCTGCTCCTGAACATAGAACCCCACTATAACCTTTGTGTGTGCTCAGGTAGCTCTTCTGGTGGCTGCTGAGTTCTGGGAACAAGGGGACTTGGAAAGGACAGTCTTGGATCAACAGCCCATTGTGAGTGTTGCTTCCAGAATCTTCCATTTTGACAGGTGAATTAGAACACTTGATAGTGCTCCAGACCCCAGGAATTTAAGGTCCTGGAGTCTTAACCTTGATTTGAGGGGTCATTATTTGGCATCTTGTAGAATAGAAATCATGAAAAATTGGAATATCCAGGTTGCAGCCCATAAGTAAGAGTCTCCAGGGCCTATGCAGCTGCACAGTATGTACAGAAGGTAGGGCAGTCCAGTGACGGCAACTCTGAGAAGGGCAACCCTGGGGAAAAGGGGAGGAGCAGAGGCAGTAGTCCATGGCAAGATAGACAATGAGGCCATTACAGTTAGAGGTAGGCCTACAGCTCACACCAGGGATGGTATCTATTCACATATAAACTAGGAACTATATAGGTTTGCTTTGACCACTTGGGAATATGGGAGGTGAAGGCTTTATCTCCCAAGCTGGCTCTTACTAATGTGAAGAGCTGACTGGAGCAGGCTTTAGGCAAGGTACAGACTCAGCATGAAAGAGACCTTTGCCAGCTAACAAAGTCTCATAGGGAGGAGCAGCATCCATCTCATTTACCTGTGTTTCCTCTACAAGCCCATGATGGACCGGAACAAAGCAGCTGAGCTCCCCAAGCTGCAAGTTGGCTTCATCGACTTTGTATGTACTTTCGTGTACAAGGTGCGCAGCAGAGGAGTTCTATGTTGCCTGGGGTGGACTGGCCAAGAACGGGTAGGGAATTGGCTGGACCCAGCTGTGATCTTGCAGGGACATTTGTGTGATCATAAGGTATGATGTACAACTACTCTTATCCATCTACCCTATCACAACACAACATCTCAACCTGCCCAGCCATCTGTCCCAAAATTTGTGAATGTCCTTCAGAAGCACCAAGTGCATCCCTAGAAGGTCCTTACTCACCCTGAGTCTCACTTTAAAGACCCCTGCCTCAGAGTGCCACTTTACTCACAATGGGCACACTGTCTTTAGGAAGATGACTGCAACTTGCCTACTAGGTTTCTGTGAAAACGTGAAGGTGAGCCTGAGTCTGTGTCTTCACTGGCACACCCCAATACAACCTGAAGAACATGACAGCAGCCATGTTCCCACTAGCTGATCAGGCACCAATGTACTGCCAAGGTTTTGAGTTCTGCTATTTGATTATAGGACATGAGGCAGGAACTTGGAGAGACTCCAAAGATAGGCCTGACTACAGTGTCCTTGTGTGACGCACATGACACCCCAGCTCCACACAACTCTGGTTGACTCAGTGGTAACAGACCCCCACATTGTAAGGCAGACACTGTGTGATTCCAAGTGAAGCCAATCCTAAGCAGACAGACAAGCAGGAAGAGGGGGTCCCTGTAGGCCCCACCGTCTTCCTCGGTCCATCTACATCACCTGAAAACAGTTGCAGGGCTTGTCAAAGCTTCCAGCCCTCCTACAGCCAACATTCTCTGCTCTATTCTGAGGGTGGGGAACCAAGCTCATGCTGGGCCTGTGGCAGCCACAGATCATGTGACTTGGGGATCAGTAGTAGTCACCTTACAAGCATACTGCCAGGGAGTGTGGGGCCTCACTTCACTTTTAAAATAAAATATGCCACAGATATGAGAGCATCCTCAGTCCGTTGAGTTTGGCGGCAGGGAAGCCTGAGGCCTTTGAAGAGTTATTGAGCCCTCCAGGAGCAGGGGAACAGCACAGTGACTTCTCAGTTCCCTCTAGGAATTTTCTCGCTTTCATGAAGAGATCCTGCCCATGTATGACCGACTGCAAAATAACAGGAAGGAGTGGAAAGCATTAGCTGATGAGTATGAGGCCAAAGTCAAGGCCCTAGAGGAAGAAAAGAAGAAGGAAGAAGACAGAATAGCAGCCAAGAAAGGTCTGGGCCCCTCAGAGGACTGGGATGGGCTCAGAGTCAACACCTGAGTTAATGCTGTAACATGGCAGAAAATCACCAAGCAATCAGAAAGGGAGGCTAATTCATATAGCCCAGCAGCTGAGGCTGAGGTCCTGGAGCCAAAGAATGCCCATCCATCTATCCTGTCCTTCAAGGGGCATGGCTATTCATGCCATGTAGATAACAGATCAGACCAAAATGTTCTCTCACTGAGACAGGAATGCTAGCATATTCCTATACATGAGAAGTCAGCTCTTTTGTTTCAGTAAGTAGCTGTTCCTTCCCAGGTGTGGTAGCACATGCCTGTAATCCCCAAAGCTATCCTCAGAAACAAGACAAACCCTGAATTAGATGCAACAAAAAGGCAAAAATGAAATCAGTGAGCTAAGAGTTAAATTGGCACAGTGCTTTAACCTGTATTATGTGACTCAGTTGAACAGCCCACTGCACCCCAGATCAGAAACCCAGTGATATTATCTTTTCCAGGGTTTGTTTACCCTGGACCTGGAGTTCTCCTCGGCCACTGAGAGAGCACATTGAATAAGGCAGCTTCTGGGTCATGGGAGGTCAGGGCTGAGAGTAATCAGGGCACAGTGACCGGAGAGGCTCAAGCACTAAAGCTCAACATAATCAGCTTGGGTTGTTCTCAGATATAGTTTAACCCCTGCAGGAGAACCTACTGGTGCTAGTGGAGGACACCAGGTATAGAGGGCAGACAAAGCGACCACTCAATCTATCTTCTCTTGCAGTGGGCACAGAAATTTGCAATGGTGGTCCAGCACCCAAGTCTTCGACCTGCTGTATCCTGTAAAACCTATCTAGTGGCTTCTGGACCCTCCTGCTACTCACCCACTGGAGACAGACTCTGCAGCTTGGTATAAGACATTAGGAAGCAGAAGAAAAAAAAATCAAATATAAAATATATAATTTTTAAATTGTAAAGGTTTTTTTTTTCAAATTAAAACCAACTATGAATGTTAAATGGTGTTGTCCGTATTTATCTGGTTTGAAGAAGTTTCCACAAAGATCTTTACAAAGGATTTGTGAATTGTTTTAAGTCAGAGCACTACTCTTGTACATACATGTATATAGGTATTCAGTTCCATCTGCTTTAACAGTGGGCTGGACAGCCCATATCAACCACCAATTAAGAAAATACCCCACAGATATAACCATGAGCCAATATGCTAGACAATTCCTCGATAGTGGTTCCCTTTTCCCAGGTGACTAGTTTGTGTCAAGCTGAAAAGAACTAGTGGCCAGGATACAGGAGTCCAGGGGTTCTGATGGAGGGTCACCTTCCAAGACTCAGGGGAAATTACGAGTTGGGTGGCACAAGACCCATGTTATTGGGAAGGCATCAACGCCCACCAGCCTTGTATAGGGCCTGAGCTACTGACAAAAGCAATCAAACTCAGAGCAGAGCAAGCTGTATCCAGGCTGCTCCATTTATTTCCTTGGCATCCTTGGAGCCCCAGCTTGGCCTTACCTCTGCACCCTCCCGAGCTGCACTTTGTATCTGTCAGGTAATGACCACGAATTCCTTTGAAACCGACCCCTCCCCCATGAAAACCCAGGAAACAACTGCAGAGCCAGTTGCCAACTAGAAGCAAACAACCAAGGCAGTAAAGAAAGAGAGGAAGCTGGAGCATCACACGACAAAGCTTTATTCATCCTCAGCGACTTAAGAAAGGCAAGCTCACTGGCGCTTCACTTGAGTATGCTGTCATCTTGAGCTGAAAATCGAGAAGAGACAGTGTCACACGTTATACACACTCGGGCCTCCTGCGAGGACTTCAGGATTGCAAATTTAAAAAAAAAAATCCAGAATCTAATTCCAAGAGAACCTCACTTCTGACCCTAAAACCATCCCTTGTATCCCAGGTGCCCAATGCCCACTCCACCTAACTGGAATCTTCAGGAAGTCAACAGAGAGGGGTCAGAGAGCCTGTTCATCAGTAGCCTTTCTGAATGCAGTGCTGCAGCACGGCCTGCACATTCCGCTAGGCTCCACGGAGGACAGAACTAGACACATGTGCCACCTAGCTCCACTGAACATCAGCCACTTTCCAGAAAACCTGGGCGTGGGGGGGTGGGGCTAAAAGCCATACCTTCTGCCCGTTCTCTTTCAATCCGTTTCAGCTCATCTAGTCTCTTCTTTTCCTCCGCTGCCACCCTCCTCTCCTCCTCTGCCCGGGGTTTTAGGTAACCTAGGGAGCGAAAGGAATTAACTTCTTCCCTAAAAAACATTGCATGAAAAGGCCGACTCCAGAATCTCCCGGTAGCTGTTCCCTCCCACCTGCTCCCCTGTGGGCCAAGCATCGTCTCCCTCCCCGGGAGCTGCAGGCCCAGCAATCCCACACACCCCGAATCACGCACTCCCGGTCCCCGAACTCACTATAGCGCTTGGCGCCGTAGGCCATGCCGAGGACCAGGGCTGAGTATCGGCCGAGCTGCAGAAAAAAGACGTTAGAGCAGAAGGCTCATTACCTGAGGATGAGGGGGATCAGGGGCACAGGGCAGGGGGTTGCAGGGGTCGCCAGGCCCGGGACTGCCTTGAGACCACATCCAGCAGTCTCGAGGGTGGGCGATTCTAAGTCGGGGTAGTGGTAAGGGACATCCAAGGGCTCTGAGCACCGTGCGCGACGGTGAAGTGGGTTCACCTTGATGAGCGGAGAGACCTGAACCGGGGGAACCATCTTGTCCGTGACCTTCGCGCCGGAAGTTTAACTGAGGCGGAAGACACAGCAAAAGCAAAGGCCTCCTCCTGAAGCCAGGAAAGCGCATGCGCCATAGTGAAGACGAGCCCCCTGGTGACCGGAGGTTAGCGGTGCATTCTCGATGAGCTGGTTACGAAGTCCTTGCGGCTGCGTGCGCAAGATGACTTCGGGAGGGCAGAGACTTGGAGCCACTTTACTTCTGTTACTTCTGCACAGGCATGTAAAGAACGACCAACTCTGGAATCCGTCGCCCACCTTCTCTGAACTGGAGCAAACAAACAATTCGTTCCTCTCTTGGAACAGACGAGCACACCCAGCAGATCCGCCCAGGGCGGCCTTTGGGTGTGGGGGCGAGATTACAGACCTTGTTTTGGTCTTGCCTGAGAGATCTTCAATTTTCCAGACCTTTTCTGCAACTGCTTGCCCTAAATGCATAAGTATTGTGGCCAGTGCAACCGGGTTTTCACACTCAGAGCCACTTCAGGTTTTGAGATCTTACAGTTGAAGGTCATTCAAACCGGGCTGACCTCTGGGTCTCAGCCCATACTCACGTGATTCCAAACCCTGAGCCCTAATGACCCCTCTCTACCAGGCCTCATGGGGACGAACTGCCAAACTGGTTTTCCGCAGGCACTGTCCCCAGATTGGGTGACTCTCTAGCAACTGTGTCCACCTAGACCAACAATTCTCATTCTGTAGGTCACGATCCCTTTGGCAAGCCTCCATCTCCAAAAATATTTACATTATGATTCATTTTATTTGTTTGTTTATTTTTCAAGACAGGGTTTCTCTGTAGCTTTGGAGTCTGTCCTGGAACTAGCTCTTGTAGACCAGGCTGTCCTCAAACTCACAGAGATCAGCCTGCCTCTGCTTCCCAAGTGCTGGGATTAAAGGCGTGCTGGCTACATTTCGATTCATAACAGTAGCAACATCACAGTTATGAAGTAGCAATGAAAATAATTTTGTGGTTGGGGGGTCACCAGAACATGAACTGTATTAAAGGGTCGCAGCAATAGAAAGGTAGAGAGCCACTGGCCTAGATTGAAGTTGTTCAGCCACTGGGCAAACAGCAGGCACAAGCTCATTATCAGCTGTGTCCACCATTGGCATGCAGACTCTGTGGAAGTCAGGCATGGTGAGGTTGTAGCCATCCATTGGCTGGTTTTACCCCAATGCCCAGCAGTGATCTGACATCTCCCTAAGGCTGTCTTTAGTCAGCCACCTTAGTTTTTCATTGCTTCAGGGCTTGGAAAGGCACACAGTCCATAGGGATGGGGTATCTTCTCCTGACTCCTCATTATGTCTCTATTTGTAAAAAGAATGTAACTGTGAATAAAATGTAGCAATAAAAAAATAAAAAACCCCAGAGCTCATAATAAATAGGTGCTCAGCTATCTTGAAGGGAGAAATCCTGCAGAGAGGGGAGGGGCTATCCTGGGCAGTCAGAAGAGGAGCCCCTGTCCTAAGGCCTGGAACTGTGCCTGCATTTGGTCTGGAGTCCAAGTCCCTGGGCCTCCTCTGTTGGAATCTTAGAAAGTTCTCTGAGCTGGGAACAGAAATATCCAGACCATATGCCACAGGTGCACCACGTACTCTTTTCGTGCCCTTGATAAGTCTGATCTTTGGTTCCCCACCCCCATCCCTACCTGAGCCTGAGTGAGACAGGCAGACTCCTGCTTCCTTCTGAACCATTGCTCCCTAAGGAAGCTACAAAGGCACGCTGACCTACAAGGCACCAAATAAACTTCCTCACCCCTCATAGCCATCTGCACACTGAGCCCCCTCCCTTTCCTGCTCTTAAGCAACTGGTTAAATAACCTTAGGTGACCAAACAGGTTTCCTTCACTAGATCTTAAATCAGACTCCTCAGCAGCTCAGGCTTCCAGAACTGAAACTGTCTCTGGGGCCCAAGGGGCATGTGGAGAAGTTACATGCAGGAGTAGAGGCAGAAGAAACACCTGACATATACACACTGGTACAGCATGCAGATGACTGGCTCGGCATCTGCTTTGGCTCAGGATCATTTGTAGGGACAGTGTAAGTGGTTAAGGTTTCACACAGCTCAGGACACCACTGGGACAATTCTGCACCTGTTGAAGACAGCTGTGTGCAGAATCTAAATATTCCCAATGTGCTATCTTTAGTGCTGTGCTCAGATTGAGCCAAGATCCTCCCTGGGGTCTGGCGGCCCTCTCACATTCAGAGCTTACCACTCCTGCAGTGGAGCTAAACCCAACTGAGGCCCTTCACTCTCAGCTACCACTCCCATTCCTGAACCAACTCCCACCGCTGGTAATTCCCCCTCGAGGTCTGAGGTAGCATCTGGGAAGGAGATTCTGTGACTGAGGCTATGGCCTTGGGGGACAGGACAGGACCTCTGACAATGCACAGTATGGAAGATGTCACAGTTTAGAAATGTACCAGGGTAGTGTTGCCCAGCTATCAGATTCTTGGGCCAGAGCTATTCAGCACCTTTGCTGATCTTGAAAAGGTAGCACCCGATCCTCAGTACCTATAATTTCTGCGGCATCCAGTTGCCTAGGACGACTAAGACCATGAAGATGTAGCATTCTTGGCAGAATAAAACCTCCTGGTGTCTGGACTGAGAGAAGGGGTATCTGAGTAACCACCAGGCTACCTAGGCTTACTCTGCAGTTGTTCAGTTCCCTGGGATGGCAGTCCTTAGCCTGTTCTTGTAGGAAGTGGCAATCAAAGTCTGAGCTATCCTAGTGGGGCAGACAGCATCTTAGGATAAGCAACAAGCTGGATCCTGGGCAGAAAAGACTCAAGCATGATGAGCAGACACCCGGGAGGTGCAGGGCAGGGGCATCCAAGTGTGTATACACATACATTCACTTACACATGGGTGTCTTTATGTGTGTACTCATGTGAACATATACAACAGTGTGGATGTAGAGATCCATGCCCCACAGTTGCCATGGTAACAAACTGGAAAGAATGAGGGAGGGTCTGGGCCTTCAGAAAACTGGATTCCAGGCATGAGTCCATCCTTGGAGTCCATTTACCCCAGAGCCCTCTAGGACTGGACATAGTGGATTGCTTGAACCCTCCAGCACTACAGTTCCCCCACTGTGTGAGTTAAGTCTCCTAAATCATGGGTTGTCCCTGAGTGTTCCCCCAGTTACTTCAAAGCCCTCATCCTTGGCACTCCTGCCTCTCAAGCCAGCAGGAATACCAAAGCACTGCATACCCAGAGAGCACCCTCCAATGTCTTCTCTAACTCTGAGCAGACCCAAGTTCTGGAAGTTCTAGAAGGTAAGTCTGCCTTTGCTCCCTGGGAGCCCCTCATACACTTGGTATATGAGGACACATGTGGCCTCAAGAGTGCCTGTCCCTTTGGTGGAGCAGAGCCATGTGTGGGGATAAGGGTGGGAGCTGGGGAAAAGCTGGGACCAGCAGTGCAATAAGCCTGGCACTGACTCCTAGGTCCTCATGCTCATGGATAAGAACAGCAATGGCTTCATTGACAAAGAGGACCTATAGGATACTTACACTTCCTTGAGTAGGTGTGATCTCTTCCTCAAATATAGCAAGGATATTGCCTCAAAATGCTGACACACACTCACATTTTGGGGGTATTATAGTCATCTCTAAGTTTGTTTAGTTTCCTTTAGTTATACTAAAGGACTTTGCTCTCGGGGTCTCAGAATAGCTCCTCAAGACTCTTGTTTAAAGCTGGCAGAGGGTGTTCAGAAAACTAGAATGGATTTGAGGCAGGAACTGGAGAGGCAACCCAGTGTCCTATTGCATCTCCACCCCTCCACCTTATCCCTAGGCTAACCCTGTGGGTTTGGAAGAGTGCGTATGGGTAGGATCTACTCATTATCTCAGAGACAGATGCCAGCTTTTCCCCCACCTTCAAGTCACTTCAACTGGCACCTATCCCACTCTGTCTCAGTGGCCTGCCATGTGACACTCCTGAAGCGGGGCACAGGAGCCTTTTGGTCCTACCAAAGAAGCTGGGAAAGGCAGTTATATTTTACCTGGAATGGGGATTCCCTAGTGCCCACCTTCTCTATATTTGAGAAGAGAAACAGTCCTCAACTTTTTCCTTCCTCCACAGAAGATGATGTCCTTAGATTGACTCCAGCCTATATCCCCCACACTTGAGCCAAAAGGCTCTGTCTTTTTTTTTTTTTAATTGCGTTCTACATTTTTCTCTGCTCCCCTCTCTGCCTCCCCCTCCTCTTCAACCCTCTTCCAAGGTCCCCATGCTCCCAATTTATTCAGGGGATGTTGTCTTTTTCTACTTCCCATGTAGATTAGATCTATGTATGTCTCTCTTAGGGTTCTCATTGTTGTCTAGGTTCTCTGGGATTGTGATTTTTAGGCTGGCTTTCTTTGATTTATGTTTAAAAACCACTTATGAGCCGGGCGGTGGTGGCGCATGCCTTTAATCCCAGCACTCAGGAGGCAGAGGCAGGCGGATCTTTGTGAGTTCAAGACCAGCCTGGTCTACAAGAGCTAGTTCCAGCGCAGGCTCCAAAGCCACAGAGAAACCCTGTCTCGAAAACAAAAACAAAAAAACCACTTATGAGTGAGTACATGTGATAATTGTCTTTCTGGGTCTGGGTTACCTCACTCAATATGATGTTTTCTAGCTCCATTCATTTGCCTGCAAAATTCAAGATGTCATCATTTTTTTCTGCTGTGTAGTACTCCATTGTGTAAATGTACCACATTTTCCTTATCCATTCTTTGATCGAGGGGCATTTAGGTTGTTTCCAGGTTCTGGTTATGATGAACAATGCTGCTATGAACATAGTTGAGCATATGTCCTTGTGGCACAATTGAGCATCCTTTGGATATATACCTAAAAGTGGTATTGCTGGGTCTTGAGAAAGGTTGTTTCCTAATTTTCTGAGAAATCACCACACTGACATCCAAAGGAGTTGTACCAGCCTATCTAGCTCTCTGTAAACCCTATCACCATCAGAGCCCTGGTTCCCAAATGGAAGACAGAACGACCATGTGGATCAATAGAGGTTCTTCGGGCCCAGGAATAGGAAAGATTCCTTAGATGGTACAGCAAGACTAAGCACTGGATGCCCTAGGATAAGACAGGACTCTAAAAGCCTTTTTGTGAGCAGGCACAAATACAGAGACCATCCTAAATGCCTTCAAAATGCTCAGCCTTGGTGGCAGGGGCAGCATCCACAAGGAATAGTGAGTCTGGCTTAGGGGCTGGGGAATAGCTACCCTGAAAAGAGACATGCCTGGGCCCAAGTCCACCTCACCAGGCCCTCTTGAACTCTTAATTTCAGGGCCTCAAATAGCCACCCTGAGACCCCAAGAGCAGAGTCATTTGGAATAACTAAGAGAAAGGTTATTCCTGCTATTTGGCCCTTTATTACCCAGGGAGGCATCATCCATCTATTGCTGTCTTAAGCCCCTTTCATAGATGGCTTACTTAAACGTAGCACTAGGGAAAGGAAACATTCTGGTGTCCCAGGCATCTGCCCCTTACTCCATCAGGTACCTGCTGTGAGTCACCATGGGCTCCAGGGATCATTAGGCACCTGGGTTTTGACGACAGGTTGGTAGGATGTACACATCAGACTATCCTCATGCTCCCACAAGAGGAGCCGCAAGTAGGAACTTTCCACTCTTCCTCAGAGCAGCTATTCCGTCCCTTTCCACCCTCAGCATCAAAGGTCTACTGATGTCCCAAGCCAACAAGATGACTGCAAATGAGGTTCGCCAGACCCCCACCCCTATGGCTTCCGCAATCCTAAGTATAACAGAGGCAGCTAGGGGCAACATCCCCCCAAAAGTATATACCACCACTCTGCTACTAGCTAGCTCAATAACAGAGGCAGCAGACTAGGAGGCAGGAATAAAGTGTAGGTCCCAGCTTGTCTATACCGTGTATTCCCTACCATCACCACCACACGACTTCTGGTAGCCCCTTCTCTGCCCTTGCCCCTCCCCTCCCCCAGCCCCTCTTCCTTACACATTCCCTTCTCTCTCTTTGTCTTACCCACTTTCTTCATCCCTCTTCTGACCCCACCTAGCATACTGGGTTCTTAGCCCTCTGCCCCTCTCCACCCCTGAACAGGTCAACCAAGAATCGGAACTGAATGGAGTCAAGTGCCTGAAATGTACTGTGTCTGGGCTGGAGTCCAGGAACGTGGTCTCTCCCTGCTCCCACCACCACCAACTTGATGTCCCAGTCAATACCCTACCCATCTTGGGCTCACTCTTAGGTGAATCAGATGCTAGAGTTTACCTTCATTGATGTGGCTGGCAACCTAGACTACAAAATGCATGGTGAGCTATAGGCCCTCCCATGTACAAGAGGCAGCATGAGCTTCTCCATCCTTCAGGCTGTAAGCTGTAGCCAGTTCAATAAAGTTGGACACACAAACTTGCCTGTGAGTGTTCATTAGAGAGGGTGTGTCTACCAGAGATACTTCTGCTCCCTACTCTGCTTAGACCAGCTCACCCCCCTCTGTGCTATCCTGGAATCAGGCTAAGTGTCTGGTCATAAAGTTGAGACAAAAATCTTTCCACACCTGTCTACCTCAGACTGGCCATGAACTCCCTCAGAACTCCCTCAATTTCCTACCAGGAATTTTCCACCCACTCCTGCCCCTGAACAGACACTCCCTGCAGCAGCCACCACAAGTCTGGCTTGGTCAGGGTCTACCCTAATTGACCAGTATCCATACAACAGCAGTTATTTTCAATCTATCATTGTCTACCTAAGGACCAAAAGTCAATCCTGTCATGCCCTAGGACTTTGTGTCCCTGCTAGAGTTTTTAGCATGACAGGCACAGACAAAGAGACCCTAGTGAGTCTCTGATTTACCAGATGTCTCTGCCCATTCTGAGTGTCCTTTGGGAAGAGAGGCAGGACAAGGAGCTTCCTGCAAGGCTCCAGCTGGAGGTGTTAAGCCAGAAGTCTCAAGGGGTGGCACTTGAGTGGAGCTTATTATCCTTGGCTCCCTGGCACATATCCTGGGAGAAGGGGGTCCTCTAGACTCAGCCTCCAGACGCCGATATGGGGTGTTGAAGAAGAGCACCAAGACACAGGTGAAAACGGTACACAGGCCAGCCAGCAGCAGCAGAGACACTAAAAATACAAGCACAGGTCTGTCCCTCAACTGCCCAGGCAATAAGTGTCCCCAACTTCCACCATAGGCAAGCCTTAGTAGTCCTGACACAGCTGACCCTAGAGTGACAGTGACCACAGAGAGGTCTGCAGACAGTCTTTGGCTCAGGCCTCAACAGCCCGCAGGATGTTCCCAGACCCAGGTTCCAACAGCTGGGAACCACAGGTTATGAGGACTCAGGTGTACTACTTCTGGTCTCTAACCACACTCATCTGCAAATCTCTACTCTGTGTCTCTCAACCCTATCTATCTCTGATCAACCTCCCCCCATTTGTCCAGGTCTCTGTGTCCCTTTCTCTCTGTGTTCCTGTCTCTATTTCTATGTAAATTTCTTTTCTTTTTCTTTTTTTATTTTGGTTCTTCGAGACAAGGTTTCTCTGTAGCTTTGGAGCCTGTTCTGGAACTAGCTCTGTAAACCAGGCTGGCCTCAAACTCACAAAGATCCGCCTGCCTCTGCCTCCCGAGTGCTGGGATTAAAGGCGTGTGCCATCAACCCCCGGCTTCTAGGTAAATTTCTATTTCTATCTCCGTCTTTGTCTCTCTTTCTCTCTTTTTCACTTCAAGATCCCTGTCCTCTTTCTGTCTAAGATCTGTCTCTATATTCCTGGATTTCGAAACATGTCACAAGGGGGTGGGGATACTGATGCTGAATTTTTGTCAGGGTCTTGGGACTACACCTACAAGCATAGCCCAGGCATCTGACCATACTACTTCACACCCACACCAACAGGTGACTGCCCAGTGGGGAGTAAAGACCAACAAGATCCAATATCCTCAACTGGGCCAGGCCTCCTAATACCTTATCTCCCTGGTCTGGTCTTAGCTCTCTGGGGCCAAGGCCTGGGCTCAGACACTCACCTGTCCAGTCTAGAGGCTCCTCACCCTGCCGGCAGGTAGAAAATGATGGACCCGTCCGCCGCATGGTCAGCGCCGTCAGCAGCAGCATGATGAGCACACCCTCGGCCTGCCTACATACAAAGGGTCCTCAGCCTGGGCAGCAAAGCTCTCTGCCCACCACACCGAAAGCCATCTTGGGAAGGGAAAAACACCTATGGCTACGGGTGCAACACCTGTCCCTCCTGAAGCAGTAAGCTGCCTTTGTCCACAATGGCCCTGCAGAGGCACAGGCTTGCACACAGCAAGTACTCAGTACATGCTTATCCCCGATCAGAGCCAAGAACATTCCTAGCTTCATGGATCAGGAAGGAGCTATGGCGCAATATCCATAAGGGAAAGAATCCATGCCCTGAGAGAGGTGACCAGCGCAGAAGGATACTCACCCCAGGACAAAAATCAAGCCAGCAGAGGCACCTTCACCCACAGGAAATGAGCATTCAACTGCCAACTCCATGACCACGGGTGCCACTGAGAAGCCAAAGAGTCCAAGGAGGGAGCAGATGGCAGCCAATGCAAAGGTCTGTCCCTGCAGCTGGGACACCTGGCACCAACAAAGGGGTAGAGAAGAATGAAACAGGGATGGCAGTGAGTCATGCCACCTCCCCTGTGAGTTCCTAGACTGAGTGACATAGAATGTGGCAGTAAAGCCAGTCCTACCCAGGGTTATCCTCAGGCAGAGGCCAGGTTTGACACCAAGGTGCCAGCTCTGGGAAAGCCACCACTGTATCTTCTGTCCCTCACCCCGCCCGCCTGCCATAGTCTGCCTCCATCCTGGTAGGTGTCTTTGTTCCTGATGAGTCTCACCAGAGCAAAGGCCACGAAGGTCATGGAAGTCAGACAGAGGCCTATCTTGGTGGCTTCAGTGAAGTGCTTGGTCCGATCCACATACAGGCCTAGAAGCAGTGCCCCCAAAATCCCAAATACGATGAAGAGAGCCCCACAGAGGCCTGAGAACTCCTGGAAGTGGGAAGGGTGAGCTTAGAACCATCTGGAGGCAGGGAGCCAACAGGGCTCCTTAGAGCATACGTCATCATCAGGGAGGTTCCAGAGGACCACTCCAGACAACCCTGTCAAGCTGCCTCCTAGGATGGATTTTCTACAATGTGAACCTCATTAAAGGGAAAGGGGTATCCACCACAGATACCCCATAGACCCTAGATACATGTCTATGACCCATGAGAGACCTTCACCTGCCACTGTGTCAGGAGGAAGAGGTCACAACCCAGAGATAAATAAACAGCCATGGTTACCACCTCCATGAGAGGCTGTTGATCTCACTCCTATCAGGCAGGGGTGAACTAACTGAGTGCTCAGGAACAGTAGGTAACTAGCAGAGGAAGAGCCCACTCCAAAGGCAGGGCTACAACTTACATTGGAGTAGCCATTGGCACAAAAGATCTGTTCCAGGAGGGCTGAGAAGCTGGAGAAGATACCAATGCCACCACCAAAGCATATGGCTAGGATGACATAGGCCTTATTCTGGATGAGCTAGAAGGAAAAACAGCCCTCAACTCAGGAACTCAAGCAAGCTTCTGAACACAGCTTCTCTGCCCCCAGAACCCACATAACCCACCATTTTGAGGCCATGGAGGAAACTCTCTGAAGTGGAACTGGCAGCCCCTGTAGATGGTGGGCTAGGAGGCACACTCTCCCAGAGACAGGCAGTGGCCAAGAGACAGGCAAGGGCAGCAGGGATAATGTAGACACCAAGCTGGGGAGAGATTCTGAGTGTCACAAAGAAGCCACACTAGTGGTGCACACCTTTAATCCCAGCCCTAGAGAGGAATATAAGACTGGAGGAGACAGCTCTCAGACACAGTCTCATCTGGGATTCCTGGAGGCAGGATCACTATTTTGGACTGAGGTAGAAGTAAGAGACTGGCTGTTTTGCTTTTCTGACCTTCAGGTTGAACCCCAATATCTGACTCTGGGCTTTTATTAATCATGCTACACCACACTGAAAATGTGCCCCCATATGTCTCAGTCTTCTCTGTCTACTTTACTAGCTGGCACCTGCCTTTAATCTCCAGAATCAGCAAACCCCACTCCTTTGGGGGGGCTGTATCCCTCTACCCTCATCTGTTCTTTATGGCTGTATGTAGAATGTAGCATTCAGAATAACACTCAAGGATGAATCCCTTCTTGATAACACCAGCCCAACTTCCCAAGGCTCCAGACTTAGCCCCACATAAGAAGCAGATCATGCAAACATACCTAGGATGTCATAACAACAAGCATTTGTATACACCAGGTATATGTGTGCATGTATAGATCACACACCAGTAAAACTACCATATGTACTGTACACAAGTATATGTACATGCTCAAGTTCACACAGCACACATGGCACATGTAGGATCATCAAGAGCCCCTCACCATCATGGGGATGTCTTCTGCCTTCTTGACTAGGGCAGGAGATAGCACATTTGCCACAAGGATGCCCAAAGGATTAGCTGGATAGGAAAACAGTTGTATAAGCTCAGTTGTGATAGACCTCACCCCAGTCCTTGTAGGGAATCCTGCCTGATTCAGGCACCTTAGTCTTGGTTCAAGCTGGAGGGCAGATGACACACATCCAGGAGGGTCTGTGAGCTGAGCCCAGGCTGCAGAGGTCCCACCCCAGGACTTACACATAGTGCCGATCATGTTAGCTGTGGCTCTCTGATGCTCTGGAAACCATAAAGCAGCCAGCTTGGCAGGAGAAGAGATGACCAGGGTCTGGGCCAAGGCACAGAGGGTCTGGCCACTAATGAAGAAAGCAAATGGATTGGGGATCCTGACATCCAAGCAGGGCACAGCACGTAGCAAGCTCCCAGCAAAATTCAACCACGCACCCAAGATAGTCTGTAGGAATAGACAGTCAAAAGACTTTATGCCAGTCAAGACCCTTCACTCCTACACTTCCAGATGCCTATCCCTACCTTATAGGGATACCCAAGCCAGAGGGACTGGTAGACTCTAATCTGGAGATAAGACCAAACCTCTGCACCCAAAGTCAAAGGGTCCCTCCCTCCTCGTACAGGTATGGAATAACTTACCGCTCCACGGAGCCCAACAGAGTCCAGAACCCAAATGGCTGCCATGCCAAATGGGATGGATACCACAAGGTAAACTAGTGACAGCCAGTTGATCTGCTCCATCGACAGGAAGAAGTGCTGTGCGATGGTGTCTGCTACAGGTGCAAAGCTGAGCCATAGCTATGGGATACACATAATCAGCTATAGGTCACGGACATTACCTAGACAGCTCTGCTCTGGCTGAAGCCTACGATCAACATTTGACTAGCTCAGGGTAGGAGCAGGGGTGTGGGCATGCCTGTAAAGTCTGTGAGGACAGAGCCTAACCGAAACTTTGGGTCACCCTAATAGAGAATCACCCTTACTCTGTTACAAACCATGAAAGCAGCCAAGTATGGCCCACAGCCTGCCCAGAAGTGAACCATTCAACCAGCCTAGAGGCAGATATTGAGGCCAAAAACCTGGCCAGAGTCTGAAGGACCACTAACCTCATCAGGATTGGTCTGAATCTCTGAAGCTAAAGGCAATCAATGGAGATTGTGTCCACTGCCTGGGAGGAGGTACTGTGTTGAAAGTAGTGGAAAGTTGAAAGTGGGAAGCTGAGAGTTGGCTATGAGTAATGAGAGACAGAGAAGCCAGAATCTCAGTGGGTGGGATATCCTGCACACTGAGTAGGTCATAGCACTTAAGGACATAGTGCTGGAGCACACAGGGTAGGAGGGGGAGATATGGGCGTGAGTGCAGGTGGTAGCCATGGTTCCAAATTTCATGGTTGAGCAATGTGCTGAGACAAGATAGACAAGGAACACATTTTGGGGGAGACTATGAGGCCTGGTGTGTGGTGGGGACTCCATGCCAGACATCCAGACACAGTTAATGATGCCTTGGAGGCTCAGAACATGCACGAGGACCAAGGAAGGGCCAAACAGAGCCAAGATAAAAGAGTTCAGAGCCCAAGACTTCTTTAGGGATGGGATGGAATCAATGACATCTCTCTCTGCACAACACCCTCCTGTCTTAGGCATTACAAAGCATAGGGACTCTGAAGCTCAGAAAAGTGCAAAGAAAAAAAAAAGTGGAGGAAGAAGTTTTTCTGGGGGCTGAGTGGAGAGAAGGGGTCACCCAAGCTTAGAACAGTAGAGAGGATAGAGGCCCAACAAGGGTGTGTCCCAAATCAAAGTTCCTGATGAAACCCTACTCAGGATGTCAAAGGTCCAAGCCACACCCTCCACAGCTGAACAGAGAGTTGTCAGGCTTCCCAACCACAAAGCCTCAGGAAACCCCAAGGCTGTGGAACTGCTGCATTTCCTTTTTTTCTCAGAGGACGACACAAGAACAGATAGGTCTCCAAGACTTAGAAAGCACCCCAGACCAGGCCTCCTGCCTGTCTCAGAGAACAAACAGGGACCAGGTATGTTTTCAGAGCCTGTGTGCTGAGTAAGAAAAACAGAACCTGTCGAGTGGTGGTGGTGCATGCCTTTAATCCCAGCACTCAGGAGGCAGAGACAGGCGGATCTCTGTGAGTTTGAGGTCAAGAGCTAGTTCCAGGACAGGCACCAAAAACTACAAAGAAACCCTGTCTCGAAAATCCAAAAAAGAACAAAACAAAAAAAAGAAAAAAATGAGCCCATCTAGCAAGTCTCTCACGTTTGTTCTTGTTCCTCCCAGAGCTGTGGCCCACATACAAGAGGGCAGAGATATCTCTAGTATGTGTAAGGCAACAGATGTGGGCAGAAAAAAGTCCATCCATCTCACCTATTGTACAGTACTTTCAACCAGCTCTCAGCCTTGCTCTAGCTCACCCCCTTGATCTCCTTCCTATGTAAATCACGGGGCCATCTTTTGGTCTCACAGCTATGTGCCCCACAGGTTGCTCTCTCAGAACCCTGGAGGCCTGTCACCAGCTACAAACAAATGAGCAGGGACTCCAGGAAGCATGACTGAACATGAAGCCCACAGGTCACAATGAGGACCCAGCCAGGATCATGACAATTTTTAGCATCAGGGTAATATTCTGTTTGCTCCATAAGGACAGCAGGACACTACCAAAGTGTCCCCCGCATCTACAGAAGGTGAGATTCAAGTAGATTCCTGCATGTATATACAGACATCCATCCTCAACCGATTATGTTTCCTAATTCTAGAAATTGGACCAGTGAGCCAAGCCATAGCAGCAAGTCCCAACTAGTAAAGGCAGCTACCAGGAGAGAAGTTTCTGATACTGTCACAGTTAATAAACTCCAGGACCACAGCAGGTATCACCTGTATCCCTTTCTTTACTCAAAGCTGTTTCTTCACAACAGCAGGGAAAAAGATAGGGCCACTAGGACCAACCTACTGCTGGTTCACATGGAGTGCCAGTGGTTAGCTGAACCCATGGTACACTGTACACCACCTACACCGAGGGCTGTACTTCTTCATGGCCCCCAAGTTTGGCACTCTCTGAGCTATATTTGTTACAACTCATAACTGCATGCATGACCCAAATGCCATCCATTCAGCTACCCAAAGTTTCTTCACATGTACTAGGGAGACCCAGCACCAGAGAGGTACAGGGTTGGCTGTCTTTGAGCTGCAGACGGTAACAGCTCCACGCTAGGGAGGAAGGATCACCTGCAGACTGGGATGAAGAGGGACCCCCAGACACTAGCATTTGGGGTGAGGGAGGGTATGAGAAGAAAGCAACAAGTTGCAGGATTGAGACCCTTGCGACTAACAGACCTGTCGCCCTGGCTGTTCCCTCCCAGGCAGAACAGGCATTTGCCCCTTCTTTTACAACCTCTTAGGCAAGAAGAAAGGTCGGTTCCCGTGAAGAAGCAAAAACAAACTGGCACTGGGGCCGCTGGAAAGACCCCGCCCGCCCGCCCCGCCCGTCCCAGCACCCCAGTACCATCGCGTTGGAGCAGCTCAGAAGGCTGACCACCAGCAGGAAGACCCAGCGGCGCGCATAGGCGCGGGGACCAGGCATCTCTTCTCCGGCGATTACAGATGTTTCCGACCTGTCCCAGGCTTCCAGCCTGTCCCCCATAGTCTCGGCAGCCTGCGTGCATTTCACGGGAAAGTGCTGCGCCGTGGGTAGGATATCCCAGGACCAGGGCCGGGAGGAATGATCTGGTTAGTCCCCGCCCCAAAGGAGAAGTTGGGTGGGAGAAGCAGGGTAACCCTCCGACGACAGAGGCCAAGATGGAAACCGAAGGGATAAAAATCCCCTTTAGAGCTAATTTTTTTTTTTAACCACAGCCTGTGTGTTCTGTACCGGGAACTTCATTCACGGTGGTAGGTGCCAGAAAGGAATCTCTTCTTAAGCAAAATCTGCATTTCCTGAAAGCTCCCCCCAAATTCTTGAGGTCCTAAAAAGCAGTCCATGAACGGCCTGAGGCCAACCAGGAGGAGGAGAGTAGGATCAGTTTTCCAAAAACCTCCAATCCAGAACAGTTACTAGACTCCTCCTAGAGGAGGAAGAGGCGGGGTGTAGGACTAGGAAAGGTTGAGCCTGGCTTCACCACCCCTGCCGGCAGGTTGGCAGCCTCCAACTCCACTCAAGACTCTTTAATTTGCACCTGGGAAACAGCTGGGTTGAGTAGGTGGGGCAGTTGCTTTAGAAAGGAGGCCTGGCAAAGAAGTTAGGAGTCACCTGACTCTGGGCTAACCCAGCTGACAGAAGTCATCCGACGCCTGCCTCTGTGTTTGGCCTTGCTGGTTCAAGAGAAGCCCCGTAGGCCAGAGTTCCTGTTCAGACTAGTGAAGAGCTGTTGGGGCAGGAACAGGGTCAGAAAGTGAGTCTCTCACAGTGAGGAGGCTTTTTCTGCTTCAAACACATCCCTGTGGTCTTGCCCTCAAGATTACTTTTTGTTCCTTTCTAAGGCTTGGGGATTTAGTTTTTGAGCTGGAGTCTCACTTGTGTAGTCTAGGCTGTTTATCTTCAGTATCGGATGGTACCACCTGTAAACCATACAGGCATGAACAAGCTCATTGTGTGGTTCCAGCCTTTGGTGTGTTCTTAGTGGGGCTGTGTGCATGTCAGATGGAGTCTCCCATTTGGAGGTGAAGTCCTGTCCAGAAGGAGAAAATGAGCAAAACCTTGGTGATACCTTGAAAAGGGCAGCTATATTCTGAGACTCAAGATGATACCTGTGGTCCTTGCCCTTTCTAGTTCCTGTCTCACCCCTGCTTACCCTCAGGCCACAGTTTATGGTCACTTCCCTGGAGCTGCCCTTGGCTGGGGACTTTGACATCCTGATATTCTGTCTGGGAGACTGAGAGGGTAGCTCAGGCTTCACTCTTCACTGTTCAGGGCCCTAGCTTAGATGGAAACATACCTGTCACCAGCTTCTGGTTTAGGTAGCCTATTTCCAAATGGGGCATCACCATAGTTACTTCCTGTACCGCCTGTTGTTTAAGTAAAACCTGCTGACCTGCCTCCTCCATCCAGTCTTAGGGCTTTTGTGCTAAGCAAGTGAGTTCAACTAGGTTATCAAGCGTAAGATCAGTACACAATCAACAGCTGTCTTCCTAAACACTCTACCAGTATGGACAACATGGAAACCCAAATGAAAAACCATACATTCATGATCTCATCAAAGATAATACTCAGCTATAAACTTAACAAAATAGGTATAGCACATATATGCTAAAAATTGTACAACACTAATGAAAGAAACCAACAAAGACCTAAAGAAATGGACAAGCGTACTTTACTCAGGTACTGAAGAACTCAGCATGTTAGCTGATATTAGTTTTCTCTGAAGTGACCTATAGGTTAATGCAGCTTCTATCGTGAGGCTTTTCTTTCTTTAAATATTGAACATGGATTTTTTTTTGTTGTAGATGTTTGAATATTGTAAGAAAAGATGTAACATAAAATGAAACCATAGAAATTTTAAAATGGATAAAAATCAAGGAATAAGTGAAAATTATGTGGCATAAGGCATCTATTCATAGGCCTTATTTGTCTTGTTGAGAATGATTTTGAAAAGTTTGACCTGAAAAAAATATTGAGAATTATCTCATGCTCCAAAACTAATGGATAGGTTCCAGGTTTGGTTAGAGAAGAAAGGGTCTCATTTCGTCTTCCTGGCTGGCCTAGAACTCATTATGTAGACCAATATGGTCTTATTTTCACAGAGATCCTCCTGTCTCTGTCTCTGCTGACATTAACGGTCTGTGCTATACTCTGCCCATACATGCACATTCAAGAGGATTTTCTACACACAGATCAGAAGAAAATATTTGCAAACTGCATATCTAACAAAGAACTACTGCATAGTGTTTTTCAAACCCAGTTAGAATATGGGCAAAAGACTGAAGAGAAAAACAGATGGCAATTAAGGATTAATGACTAGCTTTATTAGCCACCAATAAAATGCTAATTAAAGCCATAATGAGCTAATACCATACTTCTTTTTAGAATCTTAAATAAAAATTCTGACAACTTTAAATGTTGTCAAGGCTATAGAAAACAAGTTGACAGTTTCTCATAAAACTAAGAAGTTAGCCGGGCAGTGATGGCGCACACCTTTAATCCCAGCACTCAGGAGGCAGAGGCAGGTAGATCTTTGTGAGTTCGAGACCAGCCTGGTCTACAAGAGCTAGTTCCAGCGCAAGATCCAAAGCCATAGAGAAACCCTGTCTCGAAAAACAAAAACAAACAAACAAAAAGACTAAGAAAGTAGTTATCACATAACCCAGCCATTTCAGTCATGAGTATTTATCCATGAGATAAAAACCTGTAGCAGCTTCATTTGTGATCATCAAAAGAGTGTAAACACTCAGGTGTTCTTCAGTCAGTGAATGGTCAAGTAAACTTAAGCACTATGGAATATTACCCAGGAATGAAGAGCAAACACATATGGCGTCCTGGATAATTATGCAGAGTGAGAGGATAAAAGCCAGCCCTACAGGTTTTATACACACACACACACACACACACACACACACACACACACACACATATGTATCGTGCGATTCCATTTGCAATGGTTTGGTGTGGTCTGGCTGTGTTTCTCAAGTGTCCCTGTGCTGTTAGCTTTTCTCTTAAAGTGGTGATATTGAGATGGAAGAGGCTTTAAAAGATGGGGCCTTGCTGGGTGGAGGTGGCACACGCCTTTAATCCTAGCACTCGGGAGGCAGAGGCAGGCGGATCTCTGTAAATTTGAGGCCAGCTTGGTCCACAAGAGCTAATTCCAGGACAGGCACCAAAGTTACACAGAAACCCTGTATTGGAAAAAAAAAGGGGGGGGGGAGGTCCTAGTGGGAATCTTGTTCTCCAATTTTCACAGGACCCTAAGTTAGTTCTCCATATTATTATTTAAAAAGAGAAGCTTAGGTGCCAGGGACTTTGCTCAGTGATGGGATGATTGTTAAGAATGAGTTCCAACTTCCAACAATGGAAGAAAAGGGGGTAGGGAAGGGAAGAGAGGAAAAAGCTTACTTAGCCCATCCCCTCACTATGGCTTCCTGCCTGCCAATGTGATCACTCCCTCTAAGCAATGTTCCCTTCATTATGACAGCATTCATCATAAGGTACTCACCAGAGTTGAGGGGATGACTGTGCCAAACACTTGAATCTCCAGACACGTATACCAAATACATCTCTTTTCTTGTAAGGGTTACCCAGACTCAGGCATTTCATCACAGTAACCAAAAAGAAACTAACATAATATTTACATATAACATTTTTATAAAGACAAACCTTTAGAACAGGAGAGCGGTAGTGGATGGGCTCAGAGACTAGGGTGAGAGAGGGTGGACTGTGAAGGTTAAACAGTAGGGTCTTTGTTATGCTGATGGTATCCTTCATATGACCATGAAGGAAGCCTGGCATCTTCCCTAGTGATCTTCAGGGGCTTGGTTGATGAAATCTATATTCAGTGTCTTTCCTTCTGTCTTAAACCAAATTTATACTTCTTCTGCAGCTCAAACCAACACTAAGAATGGCTTCTCAAACCTGTTTGTTTTTCCCAAACAGTATCTTATCAAAAATCAAGCAATTGCTACAAAGAGAACATGAAGCAAGGCTCTTTTTTTCTGGGATACTACCAGGAATAATACTCTGAGATGAGATGGGGCCAGGAGTCCTGCCTGTTATTCATTTCTTGTTTACCTGCTCCTCCCAGAGAACGTTGGGGATGTTGAGGGTGAGGGCCCCCATCTGTCTATCCCAATTATTTGTGTTACTATAGCTGCCTATATCTTGGGAAAACAAAGGTGGAGGAAAAGAAGACCTTCAGCTGTGGGCCACTCCTCTACACAGCTGTCAGGCACCCACATACAGCTGTGTAGAGCCTCCTAGACCTAACTGGTTCCAACAGCATGCCTCCCTCCATATCTGCCCAGTGACTCACCTGTGCCTCACTAATCTAACCAGGGCCCAGCTGCAGGAAAACCATGCAAGGTACACACACCCAGCAGGGATCTTGTTAGCATATCAGTATCCAGACTTTCAGGTGCCCCAAGCTGATTGACTGTGACTTCATCCTCATGGCCATGGAAGGATCCATTGCTAGATGTGAGCCTTTTTGTTTCTTTTTCGGGGGAAGTCTCTGATCACTGTTATCTGGGCTCTAGTTTGTCCCTACAGACAAGGCCCCCAGGTGTCCACTTCTTTTCTTCCCTTCCCCACCCAGCCCCAGAGCTCTCATAAGCCCCAAAATAGAAACCAGAAAGTGTCTATAGCTCAGTCTGTAGCCCCCACCCCAGGACTGCATGGCTCCAGAACTATTAATCTCTTAAAGGAGTGAAATCTTTGGTTTTCTCATTTGTATGTATAGTATTAGACAGGAGTTTTCTGATTAAGTATGGTGTGAAATAGTATTGGGTATTGTGCGTCTGTGTGTGTATGCTACTGAGGCTTGAATGCAGACCCTTGTACAGGCCAGGTCAATCATTCTACCATGCAGCCACACCTCCATCTCCTGTATCTTTCTGTATAAAAACCTGATGTTTATACTGTGCATTTATCTGGACTGAAACTGGTATTTAGTTTGTGTTAATGTTTTATGCCCTTGCGTAATATTTAGGTTCTCGTGTGAGATGTGAGATGGGTCTGTCCTTTGTATATATAGAAATGGTTATCTGCCTTTTTTGCTTATGTGTGACCAGGGGCTTCTAGTTTAAGAATATGCAGATGTAGAGAGTGTCTCTTTAGGGGCTAGAGACAGTTAAGAGTTAAGAGCTCATGCAGGGGCTCAGCAGTTAAGAGCACATGTTTCTCTTGCACAGGACTCTCGTTTGGTTTCCAGCGCTTGCATGGTGGCCAACAACCATTCGTAATTCCAGTTCAGGGGATACGATGCTGATACTTCTGACTTCAACTGATACTAGGCGTACATATGGTACACACACACACACACACACACACAGGCAAAACACTCATACACATTGTGGTGGTTTGAAAGAAAATGGCCCACATAGAGGATGGCATTAGGAGATATGGCTTTTTGGAGTAGGTGTGGCCTTGTTGGAGGAAGTGTGTCCCTTTGGGGGCAGGCTTTGAAGTCTCATTTGCTCAGGATACACCTAGTGTGGTCTGTTCACTTCCTATTGCATATAGATTAAAATGTAGAACTCTCAGCTTCCTTTCCAGCACCATGTCTGCCTGCATGCTGCTATGCTTCTCACCATGATGATGATGGACTAACCTCTGAACTATAAGCCAACCCTAATTAAATGTTTTCCTTTTTAAAAGTTCCCATGGTCATGGTGTCTCTTCACAGCAATAGAAACCTTAACTAAGACACACATAAAATAAAACAAATATAAAAAATGAAATTTTTAATTATTTAAAGAGAGTGTGTGTATGTAGTGTAGAAGGAGCACATGTAAAATCAGAAACTTGGAGGGGCTCAATTTTAATTGTTCATAAGCACAACTAGCCTGCCAGAGTTTCACACATGTAAATAATAGGAAACAAAAGATTCCTAGGTACAGACAAAGCATTTGATACCCAAGGAAGATGCAGCTGACTGTAATGATTCCTTAGCTGGTCTGATAGTCCTTGCATACACATTGGGGTAAATGTCAGGAAAATCTGGTTACAGCAAGTCTGCCCTCCAAACCCCAGAACTGCAGTGACCTCCTTATCTCCTTTCAGAGGGAAGCTTGATTTATACTCTGGAATCTATGCTCCCTTGATGTGGGATGTCCTTCTGTATATGTGTTGCTTTTATTGGTTGATGAATAAAGCTGTTTCAGGCAATGGCTTAGCAGAGTAAAGCCAGGCAGGAAATCCAAACAGAGATACAGAGGGTAGGCAGAGTCAGAGGAGACACCATGTAATTGCCAGAAACTTTCCAGTAAGCCACAGACTCATGGTGATACACAGATTAATAGAAATGGGTTAATTTAAGATGTAAGAGTTAGTTAATAAGAAACTTCAGCTAATAGGCCAAACAGTGTTGTAGTTAATATAGTTTCTGTGTGATTACTCAGGTCTGAGTAGTTGGGATATGAACAAGCATTCTCAGCCTTCATCCCCCTTGTTCTGCTCTGGCAGCTCCTCAATCTCACTATCCCAAAGTCTACTAAACATTCTTTTTTTTTTTTTTTAAGATTTCTTTATTTATTAAGCATACAGTGTTCTGTCTGCATCTATGCCTGCAGGCCAGAAGAGGGCACCAGATCTCATTACAGATAACTGTGAG
>JAQHUG010000107.1:3855477-3881190 GCA_028555095.1 Dicrostonyx torquatus
CCTGCGCTAGAACTAGCTCTTGTAGACCAGGCTGGTCTCGAACTCACAAAGATCCGCCTGCCTCTGCCTCCCGAGTGCTGGGATTAAAGGCGTGCTCCACCATTGCCCGGCTGAACCCCAATTTCTGTCTCTGGGTTTTTATTAATTGTGCTGCAATTGTCTTTTTCTTCTCCACATTTTTTTTTTAGAACAAGCATCTTCAGAAGTTTTGGTTTGGATTCCATTGAAGCTATAGATAGGTTGAGAAGACCTGATGTCTTGACAATATTGAATCTATCTATAATCTACCTATCTTATCTGCCTGACTATCTATCATCTATGTATCTGTATATATCATCTATCTATTTATAATCATTTATCTACCCACTTACCTACCTACCTATATCTATGAACATGAATTATCTCCATTAAAGATTATTTTATGTTTATAGGTGTTTTGCCTACATGTGCGTCTATGTATCATTTGTGTGCCCAGTGTCTGTGGAGTCCAGAATAGAGTATAGAATCCCCATGGAACTATACTTATAGATGATTGAGAATAGTCATTTAGGTGCTGGAAGAGCAACCAGTGCTCTTAATAACTAGGCCATCTCTCCAGCCCATTTCTATTTATTTTTATATCATCAAAGTTATGCTAATCCCACATACTGATTCTACTATACACATTATCCTAAGTACATCTCAGAGGTCATATTATTTTTCTCCATGGGATTTCAGTATTTACCTATAAAAGATGAGCCCACCTAAAAAACAACCACAACATCATTATTATATCTTCAGATGGACCTTAAATCTCTGACATCACCAGATGCTAAAACAGGGTTTACTCATCGGACTGTTGCAACAGGTGCTTCATCTGGCTTGGTTTCCTTGATTCAGTAGTAGGTACTAGAGCTGCTCCCATAGGGAGGGACCTTAGCTGCTTTGCCCACATCCATAATGAACCAGATACGGCAATGGCTCCATTCCTACTTCCCAGGTCCAGAACAAAGTTTCAGTGGCAAATCTGGGAAAACTCAAGATGGGTTTAGGTGGACTTTTCTGCCCTGTCAGCTGCTCCCCAAATAACCATACAGAGACTTAATATTAATTATAAATGCTCAGATAATATCTTAAGCTTGTTTTTAGCTAGCTCTAATTTATATTAACCCATTTTCTCTCTTTCTTTCTTCCTTTCTTTCTTTTTCCTTTTTCCATACAGGGTCTCTCTGTAGCTTTGGAGTCTGTCCTGGAACTATGTTTTGTAGACCAGGCTGGCCTCTAACTCACAGAGATCTACCTGCCTCTGCCTCCCAAGTGCTGGGATTAAAGGTGTGCACCACCACCGCCCGGCTATTTCTATTAATCTATGTGCTGCCCTGAGGCTCATTTACTTCATGTATGTACTTCCCATACTGCTCACTCTGCATCTCATGGCATCTCCACAAGACTCCTCAGACTCAACCTTCTTCTTCCCAGCATCCTCCTAGTCTGGCTCTCCAGTCCAATCTCTTCCTGGCCAGCTATAAGCTAGTCAGATCTTTATTAACCAATGAGAATAATATATATTTATAGTTATAGTGCTATATTATTTGTGTTTTAATACATAAAGCTTGCCTGAAGATCAGAGGGCAAAGCAGTCACACTAGTCAGCCATACAAGCCAGGCAGTGGCGGTGTACACCTTCAATCCCAGGACTTGGGAGACAGAGGCAGACAGATCTCTGTGAGTTCAAGGCTACCCTGGGATACACAAAATCAATCCAGAAACAGATCCAGGAGGTAGTGGTTCATACCTTTAATCCCAGTGTTTAGGAATCACATACCTTTAATTCCAGCACTAGGGAGATAGAGACAGGAGAGATATGGCTGAGTGGACAGAGAAATATACAGGGGAAGAGACAGGAACTCACTGGAGTGTGGAGTCTGAGGATTTGTGGAGACAGGATCTTGCCCTTTTGGTCTAAAGATTTGGTAGAGGTAAAAGATCTCTGGTGATTGGCTGCTTTGATTTTCTGATCTTCAGCTTGAACCCCAGTATCTGTCTCTGAGTTTTTATTATTCGTGCAACAACAGTGTACAAAGATTGTTCAACAACAGATGGGATCTGTTCTGGCTAGGTTTATGTCAGCTTGACACAGCTAAGGTTATTTGGGGAGAGGAAGAAAATGAGAAATTGAGAAAATGCCCCCACTAGAATGGCATTTTCTTAATTAGCAATTGATGTGGGAAGGTCCAGTCTATTTGGGTGATACCAATCCAGGGCAGGTAGTCCTGAGGTATATAAGAAAGCAGGCTGAGCAAGTCAGTAGTACTCCTCTATAGCCTCTGCCATTAGTTCTTGGCTCCAGGTTTCTGCATTGAGTCCCTATCTTGACTTCCCTAGATGATGAACTGCAAGCTGCAAAATGGAATAAACCTTCTCCTCACCAACTTGCTTTGGTCATCGTGTGTAGAAAGAATTTTCTGTTTGGTCTGGTCCTGCAGCTGCTCAGTCCCAAAGAAACACACAGAGGCTTATATTAATTATAAACTGTTTGGCTTATTAGCTCAGGATTATTATGAACTAACTCTTACAACTTAAATTAACCCAGTCTTTTTTATTGTTTTTATTGAGCTATATATTTTTCTCCGCTCTCCTCTCTCCCTCCCTCCTCCCTTTCTGCCCTCTCCCATGATCCCCACGCTCCCAATTTACTCAGGAGATCTTGCCTTTTTCTACTTCCCATGTGGATTAGATCTGTGTATGTCTCTCTTAGGGTCATTTTGTTGTCTAGGTTCTCTGGGATTCTTAATTGTAGGGTGTTTTTTCTTTGTTTTATGTCTAAAAGCCACTTATGAGTGAGTACATATTATATTTGTCTTCCTGGGTCTGGGTTACCTCAAACCCAGGGCTTTACACACGACAGATAGTGTTCAGTAACTGAGCAGCAACTTAGCTACTTCCATAATTTTATTTTTGATTGATGTGGGATTTCCCTCTGTATGTTGTGATTACCATTAATGAATAAAGAAACAGTTTTGGACCCATAGCCTTAGGTAGGCAGGGAAAACTAAACTGAATGCTGGGAGAAAGAAGGGTGGAGTCAGAGAGAAGCCATGTAGCTCCACTGGAGACAGACACTGTAACTTTAGCTGGTAAGCCACAGCAACATAGCTATACACAGATTACTAGAAATGGGTTAAATTAATATGTAAGAGTTAGCCAATAAGAAGCTTGAGCTAATGGGCCAAACAGTGATTTAATTAATACAGTTTCTGTGGATTATTTTGGGGCTAAGTGGCCAGGAACCAATAAACAGCCTTCTTCCAACATTTGATTATTTGCTGGATTATTATAAGGAGGAGGCATGACCTTCTAGTATGTGGTTATCTTTAGGTATAGTTCATTTTGAAGGGAAGACAAATATCCAGTTGTCACCCATTATTTTAAAAATTCTTCAAGAGGGGGCTGGGGAGATGGCTCATAGGTTAAGAGCACCAACTGCTCTTCCAGAGGTCCTGAATTCAATTCCCAGCAACCACATGGTGGCTCACAACCATCTGTAATGAGATCTGGTGTCCTCTTCTGGCCTGCAGGCATGGAGGCTGAACACTGTGTACATAATAAATAAATAAATCTTTAAAAAAATTCTTCAAGAATCCTGTGATGCTGTACTATTGGGTTTTATGCATCCAATTTTTGAATATGCCAGATCTGCTTTGATTAACTGCTTCTGCTCTTCCTGATGATAGTCTGTGGCTCTTCTTTTTTTTTGTGGCTCTTCTTTCGGCAATAGATGTTGTTATATGGCCTCACAGTGTCTGTTTTCCTGCCCATCTTCTGGTTTTCCTCCCACCTGAGCATCAGGATCATAGGTCAGAAACTGCTTATGGGTACACTACTCAACCCTCCAATGCTGTTTCTAGGTGTCCTTTGAGAGACCGATTTCTTCCCTAAGGTCAAACTCTCTTTTGTGTCCCTGGCCACCAGTGCTAACTAGATGTGGATGTCACACCCTTTTCCTGTGAGTTTTCACCATGTGCAACACTGTAGGAAATACTTCTGTGTCATTAGGCCATGGTGTTTTATCATAGTAATATCACAAGACAAGGCCAAGTTACCAAGCCCTTCAGTCCCCTCCAGGCCTCCTGCCTTTATCAGCCTGGACAGAGCAGTCTTTTTAGATTATCCCACTGCTGGAAACCGTCTGGATGCCCCTAGACCACCAGGACTACCTGACTAGTGGGAGCACAGTGATGCCTGCTTGGTGGACTCCCAGATACCTCTCCTCTCTCCTTTTCCCTTTTCTTCCTAGCTCTAGCAGTTCCATGAAGGACTAGCAATGCTCAGCTGAGGGTTTTGAAGCACTGTGCAGATCCACAGCTCTTATCTGGGCATATTGGCTTCCCCAAGGCTCATTCAACTATTCCTTCTTTCTCTGGGCTCAAGATATGATTATATCTGTAAATTGATGTTTGACTTATTTTGTCCAGTGTCTTAGTTGCTTTGGTGGAAGGGTCACACAACTCTTTGTATACTCATGCCCGTTTTGCAGTCAGGGCTAGAACTTTGCCTACATTTCACATGCTTTCAGTCACTGTAGGTGAAACAACTCCACTGGGGCCTTGAGGTGCAGGTGCCTAGTGACATCAAGGAGAGGCACAGAATTTGTGAGTGACAAGGACAATGTCCCGAGGGAGTAGGAACTAGCCAAAAGACAGGATCCAGGAGTTTTACTTTTCCTCTGTGCAATTTTGCTGCCTAGCATACTCAGATGCTATAGGATCCTCTTAGGATAGCTAGGGGCAAGAGATTGCTCTTGAAGGAGAATATAGCAAAGTTAAATACTGCAGGGATCACGGAGGTATTAACAGACCTTGGATTTAGTCCCAAAATGTTCTGGAGCCCTGGGTCAAGCAGTTGTTGCAAAGCAAGGCAAAGCCTGACAGGGTTAAGAAAGAACTTGCATAGATGTATGGAGTCTTGGGCTGAAGAGATGGCTCAGCAGTTAAGAGCACTAGTGTCCACTGGTTATGCTCTGGGTAAAACCTCAGGAATGTTTTGATCCTTCCAGAGGATCTGGATTCGATTTCCACATGGGAGCTAACAATTGTCTATAACTCCAGTTTTAGGGGATCCAATACTCTATTTTGATCTCCAGGGGAACTGCACACATGTGGCACACAGATACACATGCAGGAAAAACACCCATATACACAAAATAAAAAAATCTTTCAGAACATTTTTAAAAAGAAGTATGGGCTCAGTTCATTCTGTTCTCCCAGCAGCCTTACGGGGAGTTTGTAGGTGATGAGAAGACTATCAAAGAAGTAACTCATCGCAGAGGATGGACTGAATACTCCAGAGAGGCTGGCAAAGACAGAAGTAAGGAGGGAATACTTCCCTCCTCTCACCATCAAACTGAGTGCCATAATTTCACGTTTCGTCATTTGCTTGGCAGAACCAGAACACATACAAATACCTGTGAACTTAGTATCTTACTAAATAAGACAGTTACATGATTTCAGATCTCTTCAAGCCTCCAGGATACCCTAGTCCACTGGTTTATGGTCTGGGTAAAACCTCAGGAATGTTTTGAGCAGTGAACTTGTCTCAATTAATGCTTTATAAAAGCCACTATTTTCTGTTGAAAATGGATCAGAGAGCAAGGATGGACACAAGGAGACTAGTTGGAAGCTATTCACTAACTTACGGATGCAGGGTGAGGATGAGGGCAGGACATTTGGCTGGATTCTGATGGGTCAGCTGATGGCTAAAGGAAGACTTCAGTGCTGGAAGGTGGGGACCTAAAATGAGTAACAACCTTCATGAAAGACCAGAGGTTATGTAAAGCTAGAGTTTTCTGAGACAACCCTGATGGCTAGACACAGAAACAAGGTCTGGACCTTGGATCTAGAATAACATCTGGATATGGTCTTACTTAAGGCATGAAAAGTCCACTTGCAGACAGGCAGTTTTGTGGTCTGTCACATTAGATGAATTCCTGAGACCTGCGCTCTAATCCCAGGGCTGTTTATGGGCTGCTCAACAGTACCTTATTGCTATTTCTAATACCAAGACCATATCCTCCATTACTCTAGGACTGTTTCTCAACTCTCTCCCTCATCAATAACCTCTCTGTGATTGCAGAGAGCAGTCAGGTTTCTATAGAGCATAGCTGCCTTGTTCCCAGGGAGCCTTCCCCTCTGGGGGGCCATCCACACGACCCCAGTAGGACTCGTAAGTAGACCCTTTCGTCTTCACTGCACACATGCCCTTACTGGATTCCTTTCAAGGCACGACCCCCCCCCCCATACTGGCAGGTCCTCCCTCTTAACTCCTTCCTTGTCCCACTGCCTGTTTAGCATACCGCTGCCACAACTACTTTCTTGTTCTTGGGGAACAACCTTACAGTGGAGTGTGGTAGTGTGGTAGCCTTTGATCCAGCACCCAGGAGGCAGAGGCAGGTGAATCTCTGAGTTCGAGGCCAGCTTGGTTTACAAAGTGAGTTCCAGGACAGCCAAGGCTACAAAGATACACCTTGACTTGAAAAACAAAAACAAAACCAAAAAACTTTCTTTTCTGTTCTCTCCCAGTTACAGTGACCACTGATCACTACGCACAGTGTACAAGCGAATGAGTTGTAGGTTTCCACAGTCCAAAAGACTGAGCAGAAGGGTCTCTCTCTGTGTCCGCAGTGTTCGGCCCACCTGGCTGATTCCTAGACAGGACAGAACTGTAAGAAGAAGGCTGACACGGGAGAAAACCTGTTGCGGGTGCTCTGGTTTAGTTTCCAACCCAGATAGAAGCCGGTCAGAAGCGTGCTGAAGTCCTCTAGAGGAAGTTTCTCCAGGTTGTCGGCTCTGACCACGCCTTCTGTCCCACCTCTTCTCCTGAGGCCACGCCCCTGAGCTCCACCCAGCCTGGCTTGTCGGTCTCACCAGCTTCCTGAGTCTAGCGCTGCCAGCACGCGCCTGCGCCCTCTGGCCCCGCCTGGACCCCACCCCTATAGGCCCCGCCTTCCAGAGGCCCCGCCCCCTCCGGTTCGCGAGGTGGGAGCTGAGCCGCAGACTGCGCATGCTCCAAGCGCGGCGCCCCCGACTCCTCACTCGGCCGGGTTCGGGCATTTCCGCCTCTTTGTTTTAAACTCCGCACGGCTTTTTTCTCCTCCTCTTGGGGGGGACCCAGAGGGAGCGGCGCCCCCTCCCCCTCCCGGCGAGCCCCCGCGTGCGCCCGCTCGCCCGCCGCCCGAGACGCAGGTCAGTGAGCCCGCCCCGCCCGGCCTGGCCCGCGCGCCCGCTCCTCAGGCCGCGGCCTCGGCCCATGGTCCGCAGAAGGCTGCGAGCCCAGCGCCCTCGGCAAACCCGGGAGGCGGGACCCTAAAAGCCTGCCTGAAGGCCAGGACTTGGGAGGTCTGGACCCTGGGAGGGCAGCACCCTGGGCTATTCTGGATCCCTGAACAACCTGGACCCTGGGAGAACAGCAACCGGGACCAGGCAGAACCCTGGGAAGACAAGAGCCAGCACCAGGCTGGACCCTTGATCAGGCTGGACCAGGGGTGGGCAGAATCGTAGATCAGGCAGAACACCGAGCCAGGCTGGATTCTGAGCAGACTGGACCCCGAGAGAACAGGACCTAGGGAAGACAAGGATCCCAGACGGGCTGGAACAGGCACCAGGCAGGATTCCAGGGAACAGGACCCCGGAAGAACATGAGTCTGGACCAGGCTGGATCCAGAGAGACCAGAACCTCAGACTAGACAGGACCCAGACCAGAAATACTGGGACTGGGCAGATCCCTCATAGAGCTGGGACCTCTGGAGAGGTGGAGACCCGATCCTGGATTGGTCACTGGGGGTGGGGAGAAGAGGGACAGTATTAGAGACCTGACAAGATTCTAGGAAAGGTCATTGAGGAAGACTGGATCTGAGGACCCAACAGGACCTAGAAAATGCCAGAATCACTGAGATGGTCCAACTCAAGATAGATTGCAGAGGAAGGTTAAGACCCTGAGAACACCCCACAGAGGGCTAGGGGCAAGGCTATAGGAAGGTCAGGACCCAGGGACAAATCAGCTGTAGAGAGCTGGGAAACCAAGGCTGGCTCAGAAGAATCTGGACCACTGTGACGGTCCTTAGAGTAGTTTGGGGCCCCGAGGGTAAACTGTGAAGAGGGTTCAGAATACAGACAGGCTTCAGAACAATTGGAACCAAAGGTGGGTCGCTTTAGGGCAAAAGCCTTGGGGCTGAACCACTAGGAAGGTCATCAGGGAGTACATGGATAATAGCAGGGAGGCCTGGACCTCCAGACATACAGACCCCCAAATCTGCTGTAAAGATCACTAGGCATTGGGGATCCAGGAGTTGCCCAGATATACCCAGCCCACACTGGACCCTTTCTGTGAAGTGCTTAAATGTGGGATCCTAGTTATTTGAGCCCAAGGATTCAAACCTTGCACTTCCCACAAGTCCCCGAGCACCCTGTTGTTACGGAGTGGGTGAGGGTCTTAGGATAGTTACAAGGCAAAGTTGGAGCTCATTGTAGCTCCAAGGAGGACTCAGGGTTATCATGACCTGTACTTACTACTTCATGTCCCAGCCTCCAAGTTGCCTCCCCTGCTCTCCCCAGCTACTAAAGGATTGTGCCTTTCCTTAGTCTTGGCTCACTCCCCCTTCTCTTTCCCCAGAAGGTCTTGAGGGTGTGTACAGAGGCAGGAGGTGTATCCAGTGGGGAGGAGGCACTCTAGGAGTAGATAGGAAGGTGAGGTTAACGGGCAGAGAATTGAGGGGGGCTCTTGCATGGATGAGCACCTAGCATTTACACTCTCTGTTTCACCCCCCCCCAAAAAAGGAAAGCATTAAGAGGGCCTTGGGAAGAGGTTTTGTTTCTCTGAAATCTTCTCAGTCTGCTATGGAGAACACAATGTTTGTGGAAAAGTGAAATGTGTTTTTACTGCTGTGAGAGACATTAAGAGGTCATAGTGTGCTGCTCTTGACTAGGGCAAGTACTGAGATGTGCACTAGGAACCTGATATATTTGGGGATGAAATGGCTAGCGGATTCTGTAGTGGCCTAGCTCCCACACAGACCTGGCATGGTCAACAATGGTGTGTTCCCCGTGGAAGCTGTTTGGTCAGGCTGCACTTAAAAGTGCTGGTTATAGGGTGTCTAAACTCTGGGCTCGAACTGGTTGATTCCATCTTTCATTTTGAGCCACTTTACTTCTTGGTTCATCAGGAAAAAAAAACAAGTTTAGGTGCCTTAGTACTAGGTGTCAACTGAGTTGTGTTCCTGAATGGCCCAGAGTGGAAAGGTGTGTTTGCCAAGCGTCCCTGCAATTGGGACCCTTGGACTCAGAGATGGCTTCTGGTTTGTTCTTTGGTTGTGCCCTTTACAGTAATTGGCTGTATGAACTTTTAGAAAAGAATGAGAATTTGTTTAGAGATGATGCTCTTCGTCTTCCCATGCTTGGACTTTTAAACATATGTTGCTGTACAATGTATTACCCCAGAATGTAGTGCCCTGAGCCATAAATTGGTTCCAGCAGAAGGTCGAGAGCCCAGGCTTAACCTTCCCATGCTTCTGGTCAAGTTTCATAAGCCTGTATTCAGGGTACTAGGCCTCCTCTGGGGCTTTCACCGGGAGTATCCCAGTCCAGGCTCCCTCCTACACTGCCAGCTGGAGATCCAGTTCTTTTCCTGGGGCATCTCGAAGGACAATAGAGAAGAAGCCAATGACAGAGCAAGGCAGCCTCTGGAAGCTCCAGACATGGTGTCTCACACCTATAACCCCAGCACTTGGGAGCCGAAACAGAAGGATTACAGTGAATTTGTGTTTAAGGCAAACCTGAGTTACAGTAGTTAATTCCAGGCCAGTTCAGGCTTATAGTAAGATGCTATCTCTGAAACAAAAATAGTTGTGTGTAGAGTGGTGTGTTAAAATGAGGCCTCTAAATAACGTTTGTTTGATATCACTGTAAAAGTTCAGATGATTTTGAAACATATATGTATCCTATTTAAGAGGCATCTGTTACAAACTGAATACGTTTCCGGTGGTTAACTTACCATTTGGAATGTTCTGGCAAACAGATCCCTGTGAACAAAGTGGGGTGTAGGGAAATAGTGTCTAACCTCTGGGTGAGTGATTTACAGTATTCTGAGAATCTTGCCATGCTATTCTGAAATAAATTATAAATCAACTTTGTAGTTTTTCTTAACCATCTTAAATACAAGTGTCTTTCCTGGTACATTGGACCTCGTGCACTTTGTTATAAGTGGTTTTTTCAAAATAGTGTGGAAGATGTGACATTCTGAAAAGGTTGGGATATTTGTCCCTTTTGGGAATATTATGCTCAGAGATGTCCTGTAGACCGGAGTCCCCTCTCCCCAGCCAGGTCTTGTGAGTTGGCCTGGAAGGTGGCTCAGGGTACTTACCCAAAGTCACTCTAGATGATCTTGCCCCTGATGGTCACCTCCTTGTCATTTCTGGGCTTTGGGAGGGTTCCAACTCTAGTTCACAAGGTCACTAACTAGAATTATTGGGGGTTTATTTGTGCTTTAAAACAAGGTTTGTTTGGGTCTGTGTTGTTGTTCTTTAATGGCCAAATTTATTATTTGTTGCCTTGTTTGTTTGATATTCAGAATCAGATTTAAAGTTAAAGGTGTAATTTTTCTTTATTTAAAATACATTGAGGTTGAAGGTCAGCTTCCTGTTATCTGCTGCACATTATGCTTTAAAAACTGGAACTGTTGCTTAGTTCTGTGAGTTGATTATCATTAAATTTAGCTGGATACGGTAATATGTGTCTATAATCCTTGCTACTACTCATGAAACTGAAACAAGAGGATCATTTAAGCTCAGAAGTTGGAGACAGGTCTGGACAACATAGTGTAACCCTGTTTCAAAAATAAAATCAGTCAATCACAAAGATAGATGAAGCCTTTAAAAATAAGAAAACTCCAAAGCCACAGAGAAACCCTTCTCGAAGAACCAAATAAATAAATAAAATAAAAATAAGAAAACTCTTCTCTGCCACATACCTTCTTACAGAATTAAATGTACAAAAGCCAAAAGGATAGGGGTGGTCATAAGCTTAACCCACTTTTGTTGTAGGTGACCCACTGATTGAACAGACTCCCCAAGAGGAGCAGCACTTGCTGGAGATGCTGTCTCCCTCTGCCTGCTGTTGGCTGTGTGTTGTATTGAGCAGACTCTACAGTATTAGTTGGACCTCAAGAATGGAGGTTAACTGGATTTTTCTTTTTGAAAGTTCATTGATATTTGGTGAACTTTGCTGTATTATCAGTAAATTTTTAAAAACATAGATGGTGAGATGTTTATAAACCAAAGTCCCTGATCAACCCCATCTTGTGTGGGTCTCATTCGTTCTCATGGGGTCCTATGCCTACAGAAGCTTCATGGGTCCTGTGTGTGGGTTTCCTGACGTTTGTGGTACAATGGGTTTACTAGGACCTATGAGTCCTATGTGGCTACTGTAAGGCCTAATGGAGGCCTCTGGGTCACATGAGGAATTTGTAGTGACTTTCTCTGTCTCCTGGCTCCACAAACAGTATGAGGTGTTCAACAAACTCTAGCCTAAAGCACATCGTAGCCAGTGGCTTTTCAGCTTGGTTGCTAAGTCCTCAGGATTTGCTCTACAAACTAGCAATGGGGGTCAAGGCATGCATACCATAACTGCCCTTACTTCAAGGACTTTTACTTTTTTAAAATTTTATAATTATTGTGTGAGTTTATGTTTCTGAGTGCAGAATACAGTGAGCATGTATGCGTGTCAAAAGATAGCTTATGGATTCCGTGGTCTCCTGCCCATTTCTTATGTGGGTTCTAGAAATTGAACTTGGGTCCTCAGAGTTGGTGGCAAGTACCTTTACCCCCTGAGACATCTCACCAGCAACCACTGTTTGCTTTTTTTTTTTTTAAAATCTAAGTTCTTACCAGAGCAAACAATAACAAAACAAACAAACAAAAACTCGTGGAACAAAAATGCAAGGACTGTGATCTGTGGCTTCTACTGTGGCCCCGATGGTTTTCATTCCTTCCACTTTTTAGGTTGAAGTTGTAACTCAAAGGTGACTGCAGGAGAAATGAGCTTTGTGGGAAATTCTATCCTCGAAGACAGAATAAATGCTTTATCAAAAACCCCCGGGAGCTCTTCCATTCTTTCTGCGTCAAAGGACTTGGCATGGTAATTGGGTCTGAATAAACCACAGAGTCTACTGTGACCCAGCTGCCAGTACTGAGAACTTAACTTAGGATACTCATAAGCCATCCATTGTAGGGTATTTTTATATACTTTTTAAGGTTTATTTATTATGTATACAGTAGAATGCCTGAATGTATACCTGCAGGCCAGAAAAGGACACCTGATCTCATTACAGGTGGTTGTGAGCCACCATGTGGTTGTTGGGAATTGAACTCAGGACCTTTGAAAGAGCAGCCAGTGTTCTTAACCTCTGAAGCATTTCTCTAGCCCCCATTGTAGGGTGTTTTGTGACAGCAGCCTACAGTCTAGGATGGGACCCTCATGCCCACCTGCAGGTCACAGTTTTCTGTTTGATAATATCTTTATCTTTTATTAAACGCCACTTTCCTGTCATTGAAGTTTTAAAGAACAATTTCAGATGGTAGGCCACCTCTTGCAGGAAATGAGGAGGTCTGCTTAAAGCCAACCTGGCTTCTATCCCACAACCCCCTACAGGGTAGGAGGCTTAGCACATCCCACAAATAGTTACTGCCAGGATTTTACAGTTGACCTTGTTGTCAGAGGAGGTCCTTCTAGTATTTCCTGAACAGATCCCTGGGTTCTGGTGCTAGGTTGATTCCCATCCCGACAATTCAGGGAAGTCTGGAGCTATGTACCATCCTGACATTCCAGGTCTAGCATTAGATTGATGTCTGTTCTCCTAATACACTCATGTATCCTAATGTTGAGTTTTCTGTCCTCCTGACGTCCTCAGAGTGGTAGACGTTGGAGTAAGCCTTTCCAGTTTGGAATATTTTTGCTTTGTGACATTTATCAGCAACCCATGACCACCTGACTTGTTCCACTGTTGGCTGGTTTTGGAAGGTGAAATGCCTCAACACAGCCAGACAAGGCATTTTGGTGAGGTCATAGATCTGGACAAGCTTCTGTCCTCAGTCTTTGGTGACACATTGGAGATTATGCTTACCCCCAAGGCCACTGGTTATCTCTGGAGGCTGATAGCACAAGCATTTTTGGCCAGGTGGAGAACCAGATCATTCAAAGTCACAATTTCAGCACGAATTGAAGGGCACATAACTGGATGCCTGGGAGGGTATAGCATTAAAACTCAGCACTCAAAACTGCTTAATCTGGGAAAGTTCTAATCTGTGTAGGAAATACCTACCTACCAATGGCTGGCAATATCCTATTGAATGAAGGAAATGTTCCATTTGTTAACCATGGGAGGAACTCTGTAAGACTCCTACAGATGTCAGGAAGTGCTAGAAGAGACTGGAGTGGCAAGGGAGGCAGGCAAGAGGGTAGTGGTCTTGGATGTAGGAGCTATACCAGTGTGTTAACAGCCGACCGCCACAGAAAGGGTTAGCACAGAAGGAAAGAGATCTGTCAACGCTGAGTATAGTGAACAGCACTGTTGTGGACAGGTCATAGAGCAGAAAGAGGTCATCTTTGGAATGAGATCGGAAAGACACTTGTCAACAGCTGAAGGTTTGTAACTGGCTTATTTGGAAAAGATCTGTTTTTTTTTTTAATTGTTAAAAACTATTCTTTTAGTTTTATGTATTAGGCCTGGACTGTTTGGGGACCAGCTTGAAATCTGATCAGATCTGTGGTGCCTAAGACATAGGTCTGATGGTGTCTCTATCTTGATCAAGAGTGGGCTTGTGTTACTGATTTTAATGAGGACAACATCATTCTTTTCTCTCCTTTCCTCTTTTCTTTTTCTTTTCTTTTCTTTGAGTCAGGGTCTTATGTAACCCAGAGTGGCATCAAACTCATATAGCTAAGGATGACTTTGAGCTTCTGATCTTCCTGTCTACATCTCCCAAGTGCTGGGATTACAGACATGTATCACCATGCCTGGCTCTATATGGTGCTTGGGATTGAATCCAGGGTCTTGTTCATGCTAGGCAGGCAATCAAAAACTGAACTACATTCCCAGGACAAGGACAGCATCTTGCCAACTTGATTTAATGGTTGTCCTATCTTCTAGAGCTATGTAAGGAACACCTGGGTTGCATGGCCAGTAGTTTCTATTACATTACCTGGAACCAGGATTAAGAGAAGTTTTATTTTCTAGTTTTAAAACATTTTAAAGCTATATTTTTGTTTATTTACTTTGGGTGACCTTTGTGGCATTGTGAAGACAACTTGTGGAAGTTGGTTCTTTCTTCCCACCATGTGGGTCTCAGGTAGTCAGGCTTGGCAGTAGGCACTTTTATGTGTAGAACATAATATCTTATGGGCCATATTTTCCAGCTTTAGGTATCATTCATATTTTTGCATATCACAGAACTGGGATAAATTGAGATTCTGACTAGTGTTGACTAAAGTTAGGGCATGTGAACCCCCATCCTTGGGGAGGCTGCTGGGTGGAACCCACAAGCTAGGCAATGTGCAGAAGGGGAAGAAGTGTTCTGGGCCCAGGCCTGCCATAGCAGGGACACTATTTGCTTATAAAAAATATGAGTCCCTGTATTCCCATTCCCTCATTCATAAATGAGCACAGAGCATGTTAGTCATTGGGAATACAGCACACAGCACTTAATCCTGCAGTAGATGAAGACAAGTAACCAACCTGCTTGCCTGCGTGCATGGTAGTTTCTACCCCACTGTTGTTATAGCTTGCTGTGTTGACATGCATGTTGTTTTTGTGATCATGCAGGTGATGATGTGCTATGTTACAAGAAACCAAAATAGGTGATTCTTAGAAGGCCTGGAGAGGACCCCAGGCTGGCCATCTGGCCACATGGTATGGTAGAGGTACTGATAAATACTGGTAAAAGTTTGGCATTGTTTGTGTTGCTTTTACCACAGAATGCCAGCCTTTTTCCTCAACGCTGTTACACTCACGGTACTTGATACCACGGCCTGCTACTCACCAGCACTCATTTTGTGAGTCTCATTGGATTTTTAATTTATACTTCCCATTTAGTAAAAGTTTATCATCTGAAATCCACTTAATTTGAATCTTTTTTTTTAATGGTGAATCTCTTTTCATCATTTAGAGAAGTGGACAAAGTTTCTCTCTAAACACCAAATAGTACTTTGGCATGGCTGGCCCTTTGACAGTAAGAATAGTAACATCTCTCCATCCTGGTGACTTGAGTTTGCTAAGCCCTGGTCCCTATTATAATTCTAATATGTTATAGATATGTGTGTCTCAGTTCATAATAGAGCCACATATAATAATCTTGAATTAGTAAAGGTAATAAATACTCCTGACCTTCTACTCAGCATCTGAACCTGGCACCACATACTCTGTTGAATGTTAGCATTTCCTTGAGGGGTCGTGGGTGAGTGTGATCTGGTGTCACCCCACCACTAGGAGTATGTCTGTCATTTGTTTTAAATCGTAGATACTCTTTTCTTCAGTTTATTTCCAGGCCTCTTTCTGAGACTGTTTTGGAATCTTGTGTTGCATGAGAATGGCAGTGATATGTTCTCTTTGGGCAACTTTCTTCTACATGGAGCCCTACATGGCTGGGAGCACCCTTTTCCTGACTGCCAAGGAACAGCTGCTGTGTGGGGCCCTAGCTGGTAGGCTGCCTGCTGGTGGGCATTCCAGTCACCTCCAACTAGACTTTTGTGCGTGAAACTGTAGTTGTTCACATCTGAATTGTTGAATAGTCATGTGATAGTGTCTCCTTCAACGGGGTTAAAAGTATTTCCTTACAATCTTTTAGGATTTCTAAAAATAATGAATGAGTGCTTTATAAAGTAATTTTTTTTTGTTTTTGTTTTTGTTTTTCGAGACAGGGTTTCTCTGTAGCTTTGGAGCCTGTCCTGGAACTAGCTCTTGTGGACCAGGCTGGCCTCGAACTCACAGAGATCCGCCTGCCTCTGCCTTCCGAGTGCTGGGATTAAAGGTGTGCGCCACCACCGCCCGGCTATAAAGTAATTTTTACGTGTCTGTTGGGAGAATCACGTGTTAGTCTACTCTTACCTTCTGTCTTAAGTGATGTTTCTCCTTGTATTGCTGCCTGCCTATATTCCTGGGATACATCTAACTTGGTCCTGGACGACTCTACCTTTATATAATGACAGATGAGGGTGGCCAATGCTCTGCTTAGGGTAAGGTAGGTCTGTTAGTTTTCTTCCAGATCTCGCCTTGCTAGAGTTTGGTGTATGGCTAGTAGTTTAAGTGAATTAGTGGGGCTGGAGAAATAGCTTAGTAGTTAGAGCACTCACTGTCTGCTCTTCCAGAGATCCCGGGTTCAATTTCCAGTACCCACATGGCAGCTCACAACTGATTATAACTCCAGTTCTAGGAGATCCAGCGCCCTCACATAGACATGAATACAGGCAAAACACCAATGCACATAAAATTATTTTTAAAAATTAAAGTGAGTTAGAGATTTTTTTTTTTTTCTTTTTTTTTGGTTTTTCGAGACAGGGTTTCTCTGTGGCTTTGGAGCCTGCGCTGGAACTAGCTCTTGTAGACCAGGCTGGTCTCGAACTCACAAAGATCCGCCTGCCTCTGCCTCCCGAGTGCTGGGATTAAAGGCGTGCACCACCACCGCTCGGCTAGAGATCTCTTCTTTAACTGTGCATGGTACTGGAATCTGAACTCAGAACCTTGTACAAGATAGACAGATGCATGTTCTGGCCCCAGATACTTTTACGCCTGAAAGGGTGATTTGCTCTCAGTAGACTCACAGACCCAGAGTTTTATTTTATTTTATCTATTTATTTTTATCTTTTGGGTTTTTGAAACCACATTTCTCCATGTAGCCCTGATTGTCCTGGAACTCGCTCTATAGACCAGGTTGATCTTGAATTCAGAGATCCACCTGCCTTTGCCTCCTGAATGCTGGGATTAAAGGTGTGTTCCACTTCTGCCCAGCGACAGAAAATTTTGTGACTACTTATTCAACTCCTATAATAGAGAATATTTTGAGTTTCCTTCACTACTCTCAATTCAGGTTTTTACTACTACCACCACCCCTTGCTGGGAATTTATCCATTTCATACAAACTTCATTTAAACAAATTACACGTGCTATGCAGTGGTGGTGTCCTGCCTTTAATCCCAGCACTGGAGTTAAGTACAATTAGAAAGCTGTGTATTAGTGGTTTATACTTATAAAGCCAACACTTGAGAGGCTGAAGCAAGAGAATCACTGTAACTTTGAGGTCAGCCTGGGGTCTATAGGAAATTTTAGGCCAGCCAAGGCTACATAGTGGAATCCTAATGCCACACTCTGGTTCTTTTTACAGGAGCTGCCAAGTTTCAAGGGACAGCAATTTTATTTGGTTGATGACCTCCATACTAGGCAGGGGCTAGTTTAAGACAGGCCTGGCCTTGAGCCAGCTCCACCTCTTCCTCTCAATGCTTCCTCCCTTGGTTTACCTGATAGGACACACTCACTCTCTTCTACCTTTTCAGGTCTCTTCTTCCTTTTGTTCAAGCTTCCATGGGTTGATTAGTTAATAAACAAATGTAGTTCTGAGCCTGGAGAGAAGGCCTAGTGGCTAAGAATGCATACTTGTTCTCCCTGAGAACCCACGTTCCCTTCTTAGTAAACATATCAAGCAGTTCATAACAGCCTGTAACTTCAGCTTCAGGGATCCAGTTCCCTCTTCTGGCCTCTGCAAGACACCCGTACACACATTACATACATTCCCACAGACAGATGGACACACACACGCTTGCATGTACACATGTGCACATAAATAAAAGCTTTAAAAATGTGAAGTTCTGGAAAAATTTTAAAGGTGAAATTATCTGAGTTGCATTTAAGAGTAAGTTCATTCCAGGACAATTTAGGGTACACCGTCTCCAGGTTCTATGTAATCAGTCCTTAAATTACAAATACCTGGAGCTCTGGGACTGTTCTCCTTTCCAAGCCCTTCACCAGCAATGCCTGTTCCTACATGGAAAGACACCTGAACCAAGTCACAGCCAGGCTCCCAGGAGCCTTCAAAGCACCTCAGTCAAGAAGCAGACAGCCTGCAGATTCTTGGGAGGCCTCAGACTACTCTACCAGGATTTCTCTAGCTGCTGCTCATCTCCACATCCTGGTATGAATACCTGGCTCACTGGCCGCAGCCCACTGAGCCTAACCATGGTACAGTGCCCCCATGGGCCCAGGGCACATTCAGTGAGTGGGTGGCAAGGCTGTCACTCGGAGAGACAATGACTTAGTCTGGGTGTGAGTATGTGAAAATTGCAGGCTTCAAGTGAAGTGAACAACAAAGTGCTGGTCATTGTCTTCCTGCGGTTTCTCAGGTCACCCCTGAAGTCCACTGTCACATGGAGCTTCCACAGATACCCTGCCTCTTGGGCCACAAAGCAAGGAGTGTATATTTGCTCTGGATTGGGCACGGCTCAGGAACTCTGGGAGGTGTCTCCTCACAGCAGAGCTACCTTCCTAACCATCATTCTCACTTAAAGCAAGTAAATGAACAGACATGTTTAACCAGATGGTACTTGAGAATTGCTAGAGGGTAGAGGGCGAGACAAGATCCTCTCATGGTGACACCCGTCTCTGCTTCTCCACAGACTTCACAATGTAGCCCCGATTCCAGGCTATCATTCACAGGTAAGCATAGCTGAAGCTGATCTTCCTTTCTGACTGCCTATGGCTCAATATGGTGACCACCTCATATTTCCTTGAAGTTTGGGCTCTTGCAATGTCTCCGGAGTTATTTGTGGTTCTTGATTGTCTCCCAGCATTTCTGGTATGCCCTGTCCCGTGGTTTAATATGTAGGACGTAGCTAAGGTGTAGTAGAGTTTAATGTGGGATTGTGTGCAGGACTGGCATCAGTGTGCTTTGAATTAACAGTGCTATTTTTGTGCTAGAAAATGGAAAAGGAACAAGGGACAGAAGGAAGGTGCAGAAGCCCGCCAGAACTCAGAGTAAGGAGGGATCACCACATCCACTTGGTGGCCTGAAGCCTCCATGCCACCGGGTGAGGAAGGACTCACAGACATCCAGAGGAGGTGAGGTCTGGGTTCTGTCTGAAGAGAGAGGAGTTTGGCTCTCTTTTTTTTTTTTTTGGTTTTTCAAGACAGGGTTTCTCTGTGGCTTTGGAGCCTGCGCTGGAACTAGCTCTTGTAGACCAGGCTGGTCTCGAACTCACAGAGATCCGCCTGCCTCCCGAGTGCTGGGATTAAAGGCGTGTGCCACCACCACCCGGCTTTTTTTTATTTTTATTTTTTTTTGAGTTTGGCTCTTTTTATACTCCGTGCATGCTGGCTTTCTGGAGTTCTATTACTTCAGGATGGGGTAGGTATGTAATACTGATCAGTCAGTTGCCTAGGAGAGGTGCATAGCTAGAAATTATCCAGATGGACTGGGGCTGTATGGCCATGCTCAGCCCTGAGTATAGTGTCTAAAAGGCATTGAGGTGGTTGTACTATGCTAAGGGGCAGCTGGTGAGTCTGGAGCTCAGCAGGGTCTAAGTGATGACTTGGTATGGGAGTATCATAAGTTAGTTTTCTGTGGCACTGAGTGAATATCTAACTATTCCCTCTCATAAAAAGTACAAGGGTGAGGAGAGCTAAATTCCTTAGGTGGGTTTGTACCTAGATACCGGCTGTAATGTTGAAAAGCCATATGACAGATCCAGATCAAAGTGGATCCGTAGTACCTAATATAGCCTTTTTCTGTTTTGTTTTGTTTTTCAAGACAGGGTTTCTCTGTAGCTTTGGAGCTTGTCCTGGAATTAGGCTGGCCTTGAACTCACAGAGATCCACCTGCCTCTGCCTCCCTAGTACTGGGATTAAAGGCCTGCATCACCACCGCCTGGACTCTGTGTCTTTCTGCTAGACAGTATAGTGGCTAGTGGCAGTTCTTTGAGTTGAGGTTCAGACTCCACTTACCACTGAGGCTTAAGGTGGGTCATTATTCAATGGATAAGATGAGAAGAGATGGTCCACATGTCCAAGAGAAAGGATGGGATGGGTTCCTACACTTGATATGTCTATGAGTAGAGGAAAGGCAAGCTGGAATGGAAAGAGATACCTGGTGTATTAGTCAGACAGACTGTGATCTAACTACTCTTAACAATGTCTGTCTTCCAGTAGAAAGTCCAAGAATTCAGTAGTTTTTCAGTCCATGATGCTGGATATCTTTAACTGGCCTTCAGTATACACTGGAGTCCCAAAGAAGTGGGCTCCAGTGCCAGTGAAAGGATGAGCTTGCCGACAAGACCAGGCAAACAGAGAGAGTAAACTTCCTTCTTCTGTGTCCTTTTTTGGCTTAGATTAAAAGTGGATATTCCTACCTCAAAAGAAAAATGGGTCTTCCTACTCTAATTAAGAAAAAATTCCTCACAGGTATATTCAGCCGCTGGAGTTTTAGTTAATTCTAGGTGTCATCAGATTGACAACCTAGATTAGTCATCACAGTTACTTTAGTTTCTTTCTCTTGCAGAAGCCAAAGATGTTGACCAGGAAGATTAAACTCTGGGACATAAACGCCCACATCACTTGCCGCCTGTGCAGCGGCTACCTCATTGATGCAACTACAGTGACTGAGTGTTTGCACACATGTGAGTACAGCCAGTTCTCTGATCTGAATGGGGGAGGGGTTACTCCAGAACGTTCCTTAGAACTTTAGCTGGGCACAAGGGCACCAGGACCAGGAGAAGAACAAAGATCTCGAGGGGTGGTTGGAAAACTTACCTTGAACTCTAGTAATGCTGTGGATAACTCCCTGGAGGGAAGTTTCTGTGTCTGCCAGGTTGGCAACTGGTGTAGTGACACTCTTTTCTGGCAGGGGTTGTTTGTTGTAATAGTCAAGCACCTGTGGGATTTCAAGGGTCAGTATGGTACCCATTCCTGTTACTTATTCTGCTTGTCAGGCCTGCTCATGTGCAGGATAGGAATTTTTTGTTGATGTTATTTTAATTATTTTTTAATTTTTATGTCTATGAGTGTTTAGCCTGTGTGTTTGTATGTGAAGTACATGCTTGCAGTACCAGCAGAGAGCAGAAGAAGGCATTGGATCCTGTGGAACAGGAGTTGCAGATGGGTTCACCATGTGGATGCTAGGAACTGAACCTAGGTCTTCTGCAAGAGCACCAAGTGCTCTTAACCACTGAGCCATCTCTCCAGCCTCCCCTAAGGTTTTTTTGTTTTTTTTTTAAAATTTTTTGTCTCTCTGGAAGATGGATATCCTATGTGAATCACCTAGAGACATGACTGCTGCATGAAAGTGCATCTAGTGACCAACACGTATGACCTCTGTCCTATACATTTGTGTTTTGAAAATGTTTTCTACTTTTAAAGAATTTTTAGGCTAAGATTAAAGATTAATTTAGAAATTGGTGGTGCAGTTTTGTGTTAGGCAGTTTCACTGAATTTTATGTAGTTTTGCTATAAAAGAGTTTTGTTATCTTTTAGGCCAAACTGCAGATTTTTAAATATTAGTTATATTCTTATGATCTTGCCACATAGTGGCTTAGGCAACCATTCTTTGGCGTTTCTAGTTAGTTTCTAGGCCAGGAGCGCATAACAGGTGGTACCTGCACAGTGCAGCCCAAAGGCACATTCTCTTCAGAAGTCAGGAGCTATGTAGAGGGGGTTACTTATGCAAGTACCTTCGTAGCCCTTTTGGAGTTGGCTGGGCGTGGCACCAGCTAGCACCTCTCTTTTGGGTTGCTGTCATCCTCTCTCTTTGGATAGTTTGCAGGAGCTGCCTGGTGAAATATCTGGAGGAGAATAATACCTGCCCCACTTGCAGGATCGTGATCCATCAGAGCCACCCACTACAGTATATCGGGTGAGTAACAACGTGGGCTAGTGCTCCCTGGCCATATGTCCTTACATCTGGATGGTAGTTGCCACCTTGTTCTTGGCCCCCAGATACTACATTGCAGATGAACAGAGCCATACCAGTGGATATCTAGTAGCACCTCTCCTGGAGAGACAATGAGAACAACTGGAATCTTACAAGTTTTCTTATACTAACAGTTTGAAGTAGAAGAGACTCCAGACCTGTCTTTCTTTAGAGTAGTAACTTGCCCCTAGGCTGGAACTTGTGCTGAGAAGCAAGGGCCTATAGGTAAAATTTCTGATTTCAGAGGTCACTCTGGAGGAAATTAAGTCACAGATACATATGGCATAAGGGAATCAGAGGAGATGAACTGAAAGGAAGAGGTGTTTTCACTTTAAAGTTGTACAGCATGTCACAGTCATAGTTCACAGTCACATGTACAACTGGGAGCAGTAGCAGTTCAAGTTGAGTTGTTTGACCTTGACCTTGGAAGCCTCTCCAGACTTTCAGACAGCACTACTGATGCTTCTGTTTCTACTTCCCACCCTGAGATGAGAGCTGTTTTCTGTGTACCTAACTTCAATGCCATATCATGTATTCTTAGAATTTCTGGAGAAGACCTCTTGGTCTGTGTGTCCTATGTGGTGGAATGTGTAGCAGTTCTTGGTGTTAATTACTGTCCTGAGTTCTTTCCAGTGTCTCATATGTGAAGTGGGTGGGGGACATCTGATTTAAGTAACTTCTGTCCAAATTCCCATTGACTCTTGAACCAAGTTCCTATCCTATACAGGGCCAAACCCTGTATAGTGATAGGTTTTTGGTTTTGTCACTGTGGTTGCTCTAGGCACATCTCGATCCACTGCCATTGTTTTCCCTAAGCTTGGTGCCTTCCCATACATGTACTCACTGTTGGACTTCCTTGTGACACCTGTCTCAGGGCTCTGCTCTGCTTTTGTTGCCCTTATGTGATAGCTCAGGCCATGTCACCTGCTCTCTGGGGTGCAGTTCTGTAGAGCTCAGAAACAGGTTCCCCACTTGAACTACTGCTGACAGGAATGGGGTGGGTGCGTCCTTGGGACTTGGAGGCTGGGAGGACACTGCTGCCCTCTTTAGGGTTGCTGGAGTTTGCTGTGGGAGGCAGAACACTAAAGAGCTATTGTGGACAGGTGTCTTCATGGAAGCTTAGATTGTCATGCAAACAAAAAGGAGATAAGGGGCAGGAGCACAGCAGTGGACCAGGTGTTGGATAAGTAAAGGAGCAGGGAGGTATCTAGGCTTGAGTGTTGTGACTCACATATGAGCTAGGTATCAGCTATTGCCTGCCATAAACCCTTGAACTCTAAGAGGTCCTATCTGTCTTTGTTTTAATTGACACAGGGTTTTGTGTAGCCTCGAACTTCTGATCCTCCTGCTTCTACCTCCCAAGATAGTTTATAAGTCTATTCTACCACACTCCATTATGCAGTGCTAGGGATCAAACCCAGAGCTTTGTAAATGCAAGGCAAGCAGTCTACCAGTTGAGCTGTATCCCCAACTCTTCATGCCTCTCTCTGGCAGTGTCTGGGTTCCATCTGAAGTTGTCTAGGATGATACCTCTGCTGGTGTCATCCTCTGCCCATGATTTGTTTTTATCTACCCCACCTCTTGTCTGATTCTCTGCTTAGAGGGGCAAGGAGAGGAAGCCTGTGGGCTCTATGGTATTATGCTGAAGGGGTTTTCTTGGCTTCAGCATTTACGTTTCAAGATTTAGGGTGGAAAGATGTGTAACCAGGACTAGCAGGGATGATCCAAGCAGGGTAGAGACCTTGCAGAGAGTGTTGAAAATGCCGCTGTGAACCTGGAGTGTGAGCATGTTCACTTTAAAGAGACAGCTCCATTTTGAGAACCTTCCATCCAAAAAGTAGTCTGTGCTATGCCCCCTTGCGAGGCCTCTAAGGTAGGCAAAGCCTGGCATCGTATCAGCTCTGGTTTATAATTCCACTCAGCACGGTGGTGATCTGTGAGCTCTAGCAGAAGCTACATGGTGTGGAGAAGATGTTAAAGACATCAAATGCATGGAGGGCCCTGTCTTATTTTGCGTCTCTGTTGCTATGATAAAACACTAACCAACCCAGAAAGGAAAGGGTATATTTAGGTTATTCTTGTAACTAACAATTGGTAACAATTCATCACTGTTCCTGTGAGAATCAGGGCTTGTTGGCTTATTCTCCATCGCCTGCTCAACCTTCCTTCCCATACAGTCTTGGACTGCCTGCTCAGGAGTGACATTCATACAGTGGGCTGGGCTCTCCTATATCAATCACTAATTAAGGACCCCCCCCCTGGCCACAGGCCCCGTCTGGTGGGGGCAATTCCTCAATTGAGGTTCTCTCTTCCCAAGTGACTCCAGTTTGTGCCAAGTTGGCAAAACCCAATCTACAAAGTCTAAATTTGTACCTGAGTGCATGCATTCTGGTCTAGGTAGTGGAAAGGAGGTTTGGAGCTCTGTGTAACCTTTCATTGTACATTTGGGCCTCATAGCCAAGAGCTTCCAAAGCACAAGAAGTTGGTTCGTGAAGTGAGTGATGGTCTTACAGCAGTTAGGTGACTACAGTTGCACTAGAACTTGAGTTCTAGTAGCCACTGAGCTGAGCCCAGATTGGCTAGATTCCTGTGCATTTGTTGGAGTGTAATCATTGGCCACCTACTGCATTCATACAGGCTTATACAATAAGGATTGGAAGTTAAAATGGCTTTGAAAATTAAGAAATCCTCTATAACTTTATTCAAGAAAAGAAATTGCTTGACATCATGTTTTATGCTTAAAAAAGCAAACTATATAGTCTACTATAGATAAAGTAGCTCTGCACCTTCATGTTTGCCTATGTCTAGAAAGTTGAGCTTAGCCCTTTGTCCAGCAGGGTGGAGGCACTGTCCCCAGGGTGACCTTCTCATTCCAGGTAGCTGAAACCTAAATTAAGTGATGCCTCAATTCAAGTCCTAGGTAACTTTTAGACATGTTTCTCATTGTAAACTAGAAGGAAAATCTAACTTCAAGTTGTTAAACAGAAGACGTAAATAATTATAGCATTTACATCAGTAATGTAAATTACCCACCGCCTGTTCTCTTTTTGCAGTCATGACAGAACCATGCAGGACATTGTTTACAAGCTGGTACCAGGCCTCCAGGAAGGTGAGTTCGTAGCTAGGACTTTGGCTCTTGTACCCAGGACCCTTTCTCAGCATCATCCCCATTTGCCACCTGTCTGTTCTTAGTTCTAGGTTCTCCATTGTCTTCCTGTGATCAGTAGGCTGTGCTAGTTTTGGGAGGCAGCAAACACCTCAAGATAAAATGCTGAGATCTTCATAAGCATTTGCAATAGAATTTTATAAGTATGTAGCCAAGTACATGAAGATCTCTGTATGCTGTGATCCCTGAATTTTGCTTGTTAATTTTGTATCCTGCTACTTTGTTGAAAGTGTAGGAGTTTCCAGGAAGAATTTTTAAGCTCAGTTATGTATTCAGTGGTATCATCTGCAGATAAAAATACTTTGACTTCTTGTTTGTAACCCCTTAATCTCTTTCATTTGTCTTACTGTTCTAGCTAAGACTTCTGGTACTGTATTGAATAGATATGGAGAGAGTGGACAACCTTGTGTTGTTCTGATTTTAGTGAAAACGTTTTTGAGTTTCACTCTGTTTAGGTTGGTGTTGGTTGTGAACTTGTTGTAAATCGCCTCTAATGAGTTGAGGTACGTCCCTTGTATCCCTAGTCAGCACAGGACTTTTTTTTTCTTTATTGATATTTATTGAGCTCTACATTTTT
>JAQHUG010000107.1:3922951-3963360 GCA_028555095.1 Dicrostonyx torquatus
ACGTTGTTGTGCCATTCGGTCTTCTGTCTTCTTTGGAGGAAGCAGAGTGCTGTTGGGAGCCAACCTGTCTCTTTTTGTTATGAAAAGCTTTTGTTAATAAATGCCATATTCCCCGATCTCTGAGTAGTTGAGGGCTGTTCATTAGGTATAACTACAGTTTAGAATCTGTCTGGAGAGCTGAGTCTGAGCTTGACCGCATTGGCTCTCAACCTAACAGGTATGATTTACACTCATAAAATGACAGGAAGAAGAAAAACTGCTTGTAATGGCAGAACTGACAATATTAGAGAACAGCTTAATATTTTGTAAGAAGCTTAAAAGTACATACCAGTTTAAAACCTGAGGCTTACTGTTTTTGTAGTCTGAAATGAGATACAATGAATAATTATAACAACATGCTTTTCTTAAAAGCTCACAAGTAGTTATACATTTTATTTTCCCACCATAACACTTTACCTCAAAGCAATGATTCTTTTATTACTGATTAACAAAGATTTAAGCAAGTATATTTCAGCCAGTTTCTTGCAGGCAGCTGTTTGTGGTCTCAGTGTAGCAGATTTCTTTCTTAATTTTACTCTGGAGAAACTTTAAACCAGTGGTCAGCTAGCCATCTATTTTTCTTTACACACAATAGGGTCATTTAATTTCCCTTTACAACTTTGTTTTTTCAAGGTGCACACCAGGCCTGTGATTAGTTCTGTAAGTTACATGACCAAGGGTGTAGGGGCACAAGTGTTTTCTTTGATCATCAGCCTGTTTTTCCACAGGCAGAATTTGTGCGTCTATAATTTCTGGTCTCTGCAAAAGCTCACAGCTAACAAAGGGGAAGGTAACTTTCGGCCTATATTTTCCTTTTATGTATCTCTTATTGGAACAATTGGCAGAATAACCTAAATCATGTTCCTAATCATCTTTACTGACCATCCTAACCACCTGTATCTATTAGATTAATAACTCAAAAAGTCCAATTAAGTCATACATCTAACTAATCAACTTTTCTTATAAAAATTGTTTTTATTATGATCTTCATGTAAATTGCCCAGTGAGGAGTGGGATTTTCCCAAGAAATAATCACACTGTATTAAATACAGTGGGATCCTTTCAGAGAGTAATCACACCATATCAGATGCAGCAGGAACACTGCAGCAAACAGAAAGAAGCACAGCAAAAGCAAGGGGGCTTTCTGGAAACACCTCCCAGGGCTTCGCCCTCCAGGATGCAGCTAGCATAGTTTTGTTATCCTCTGGGATGTATTCCATAAACTCCCTTGCTCTCTGGAGTTCCTCTGACATGCCCACCGGCAGTCGGGGGTCAGTCTGGCGACAGGACACATTACTAGTGATTTCCATCTTGACCACCTGGAAACTTGGCAAAAATCCTTTGTGCTTACTCCTTAGACTTAAGTCCTCCTGCAAAGGCTTCACTTTCAGAAGGGGAAGTTTGCAGTACTTTAACAGAAGAAGGCAGGGTAGACTGTGTGGTATCTTCTGCAGTGGGAGACTCACCTATGCTCTCTATGCCTTTACTCGTGTGTGTGTGTGTGTGTGTGTGTGTGTGTGTGTGTGTGTGTGTGCGTGCGCGCGCGCGCGCGTGTATAGCTGTGCACCTTTTCCCCCATCTGAGTTGTAATCCAGTTTGGCCTCTACCATGGGGTACACTCAGCTGTGACCGCATAGCTATGATGGAACTTCACTGAGGGTTTTCTTCCTTTCTGCCCCAGCTTTAGGTGGTTTTCCCTAGTGGATGAACTTTATTTATTTCTGTTCCTTATATTGGAATGGGGGTTCAGAGGGTTAGTCTGCCACTTTGCTTAAAGCCTCACTAAGCTGCCTCTGCTGTCCCAGGACCTGCCTGCCAGTCAGGTAGGGGAGGATAGCCAAAGGGGCTTGGAAATGCAATGGTTCCTGCACCTGAACCTGGTGGACACATATAGAGTCCACACATGTTTGGGCTGACGAACTCCAAGGACTCGTTAGAATCATTAGATATTGGGCCACTGTCCTGGGCCCCTTCTGTGGGAGGGTGTTAAGGATTATGCATGAGCCCTGATGAAGGACAAGCAAAGGAGAGGTCTGTCTATGCCACTGCTGGCCATGGGCCTTCCCTGAGCTCCATCGCTCAGCTGATGACCTAAGAGTGAAACATAGCCAACCAGCCTTCTCCACCTACCCACCACACCCTTCCCAGACACTGGGGTGCTTTAGGAACGTGTGCAGTGCTGGGCCTACACCTTCATAGGATATGGCAGCCCCCCAGAAAACCCTTGGTCATGAAAGATCACAGCCCCAAAAATTTATGTTAGCCCCTTATGGACACTGTTTCTGCTGGCCACAAGGTTAAAATTAAGAACAGGTCCAGGTGAAGCTGGCAGCTTGCTGAAAAGAGAATCTTTTATTGAGAGATTCTCTTACTGAGTGCCATAACTCTCAGGGACAAATAAAGAGAAAAACACTGAATGTGAAAAACAAGTTTGTCAGTTTCTTAAACCCTGGTTCCTGTTGTTCAGGCTGAGGACGAAAACATGTTTTGCTCTCACCTGTTCTTTTTCCTAGAGTAAGTTGGACTATGTTAATTTGGCCCTGTCTGTAACCCTAGTCTAATGATTTGGACCAATCAGCATTGTATTTGTACCCCTTATGTTAATTTTGTGGGTTTTGCCTATAAACGCTGTTTGTAACAACGCCCGGGGTGGTCAGATAGCCAAAGCTTCTGCTGAGGCTGCTGCTGTCTGTCCATCCGCAAGCCTGTGTACTAATCCAATAAAGTGCCTCTTGCTTGTTGCATCCAGTGGCCCGTGTTGGATTCCTTTGGGCAGCGGAGCTGCATATCTTTCAGTCACACATATCATAGCCATACCCAGAGGTAGCACATGTAGTAAGTGAGTTCCTGGCTCACTCTTTGCCTGGTCTGACCTAGGTCAGAGGTGAGGCCAAAAGTAACGGCCAACTCAGGGTTCACCTGAGGGTTGAAAGGAGGATTCCTGCGGCCCAGAAAGCCCTCATGTGCACAGCCAGAGCTAGACTTCTGAAATGTCCAGGGCTACTCGCTGCTCCAATCTGTTCTTTTGTAGCTTATTTTGCCTGATCCTTGATCAGAGTCATTGTGTAGATAAAGGAAGGGTACAGTCTCTGACAGCAGCAAGCCGTAATTTTATTTTTGGGGCGGGGGGGGGCACAGTTACCAAAACAATGTTGGTTGGTACAGGGCCCTGTCTAGTGAGCATCTCCACTGGCCCTTCTGCCTGACTCCCAACCCCAATACTGCCCCCATTTATGAGGAGGGAAGACTAGGAAGGGTGGGCTGAAATCTGTTGTGACTGCTAAAGGCATAATACCTGTTAAGGTCAGAGTGAGCCACATTTAATTTGCTTTAGAAAAGAGAGAGCCTTGCTCATGACCTCTGGGGAAGGGAGCTCTGTTCCTAAAGAGGGTCTCTCCAGCGACCACTTAGCCCATGCTGTTGGGGAAGGGGAAGATAGGAACAGGAACAGGGGCCTAAAGCAGAGGTAAGGTTCGGAAAGGGCTATGCCACGCGAGAGCGGGGGTGGGGTGCGGCGGGAACATGTGGCGAGGAGGCGGGACTCGGAAGAACACGCACCAACACCACCCACCCACCCCGCTTCAGGGCCCCACCCGGGGGAGGGTTGAGGAGGCCAGGCGAGGATTTCTGTAGGCAACTGCGTCTTTCTAGTTTTGATTGGGCAGGATCTGCATGTGATCATCTTGGAACCAATCGTGGCGCCCCTCAGCGGAGCGCGGTGATTGGATCAAGCCTCTTCTGTGATTCCCACACTGCATGCTGAGTCCCACCCTCTGCACCTTGCACCCTTCCACCAGTGGCCGGTTTGAACGGGGCTTGGTTATGGGTACCCCTCCTCCACACCTACAGAAGACCTGGCATGTTGTCCCGTTGCCCCTCTGTCCGGGCCCTCTTTCAGAACTGAAGTCCTGAGAGCAGCCAATGTCCAAAACGTGTGGACAGGTGGCGCAGACCCAGGAGTCCTTGGCCCTGCTGGTTTCGCGTTGGACGACAGGATTTGTCTAGCTGGGGATTAGCAGGGATAGACAAAATGGTCTTTAATTGCAGGTCTTTTTAGTTTTCTGGAATGCCTTGATGGTTAGAAAGCTTGTGATTGAAAACAGCTCTCCCTCTGGGTCTTAGTGAAACACAAGTCAGAGCCACAAGTCTGCTGGCTGCCGGGGCTAGCTGTCTACAAATGCCAGAGAAAAGCTGTAACCAGAGACTGGAGGTAAAATCAGCCAAAAGTGTTCAGGATATATCAACATCCAGAAGGTCCACCTCCAGTGTCTGGGGCTAGGCTGGCAGGTGGGGGTTTGTAGGAACATCATGACCTACAGCTTCAGGGCACTTTTTCCTGGCCCTTGTGCCTGTCCCTTAACTTGGACTACCTACACTCCATGCACACACAAGCACATGCATGGAGAATGCCCACATGACGCCTGCCTTCCATTCTCTTGATCTCTTATGTATAGTCACCACACCGCTCATGAATAGCAGTTCCAGATCCTGCCACTCCATACCCATTTTCCTCCAAGCAGAAATCACCAATTACAGTGTATATTTAACACTTTTCCCATCGCTTACACACATGCACATACACACAACTACAAGAGAAGGGACCTCAGTTGTTCGAGGCCCTAGAAGATAATATAACATAATCAACCAGGATGTAACCCATCAATCCTTGGGTGACCAACAGATCAAATTCTCCATCAGCTAAAACATTTAGGTCATTGTTTAGGTCCAAGAGGAATCCAGACAACTGTGAGTTGGAGCACCAGATGACAGGTAGGTGACTAATAGGTGCCCTTATAAGAGTATCCATTCTGGGTGACAGCATCCAGCGAAGCTTCAGAGGCTAGACTCAGAGATCAGGGTCTTAGGTACACCTCCAGGAGAAAGAAGTAGTTGCTGCCCCAACAGGTGGGATGTGCCTGGAGGTAGTGGTAGGGCATGGGGTGGGTCTCTTCCACCAGAGTTAGTGAGGGACGTGAGAGATACTTCTGTACTTGGAGGAGAGCAGGAGAATCATCTAAATCATCTCTACCTTTTCCACTTTTCTCTTCACCTCCACCCACCCCTGCAAGCAAGAGTGAGATACGTGTAGCCTTTCTGCTCAGACTAGCAGAGTTTGCTGGTTGGAATTTCCACCATTGCTGTCTCCTAGAAGAGGGATGCCCCAAAAGAGAGATGAACAAGGGCTCTTTTAGGACAGATGTGACCACAGCATCTCGGGTTGGGCTTAGCATGGGGCAAACTGGGATTGCAGACCCACAAAATGAGGTAGATGGACTACTCTCTGGACTAGAGTCTGATAAAAAATGGCAGAACGGAGAGCTGACAAGTGATGTGAACACTTCCAACCATTCAGTAGAGTTGACAGTGATCTTAAAAGGTATGCTGGTGCTACAGGGAATAGGGACATCACCCTGGGCTGGGCAGGGGAACAGAACTATGGAAATCCTAGTGGGTCCAGGCCTGGGAGGCAGTGTAGTCTGGATTTACCAGAGCCTGGCAAAATTGTGAGGAAGAAACGTTGTGTAAATTGGAGGCTCACCCTGGGCACTGGGGTTCTGAGAATAAGTTGGAGCAGTGAATCTGAGTCAGGACCTAGGGGACACTCTGTATTTGTCCCCAGTGTGAGGAAAAGCCTCCCCTCCCGCAGGGAGAATGGAAATCCAAGAAGGAATAGTCACACGTGTGAAATCACTGTTTATTGGCTGTGATTCCCTCAGAGAGAACCTGTGAGGCCTCTGACATGCAGGAGGTGCAGGTACAAGGACAGACAGACAGGTAACACATGGGCTATACTAAGCGCGGTGGCCCGGTGCCCCATGCGCTAAGAACAGGATGCAGGGTTGACTCAAGAGAAGGCCATCTGCTCAGAGCTGGCTTTTTGACTCATGAAAACCAGCCAGAGATGCAGAGAGTGGCCCAGGTGAGCAAGGTATTTTGGGCCGAGCATGCGTCATCTCTTTGGGCAGAGGGCGTTCTGATTAGTATTGCAGTCTAATTGTTATGGCTTCTCTAAAGAGCTATGTAAGGTCATGAAGGTCAATGCCAAGCCACACACCTGGCCCAAAACTCATGGACACTTAATGCAGTTTTAATGTGGATAGGAAGGGTCGGGAAGACCAGGCTGGCCTTTCTGTCAAGATAAAACTTATCAAGGTACAGACCTCATTTACCTGAGATTCAACATATTATGATGTAAATTAAACAAATATGAAGAACAAAGGCTGCTGGCTGGGCAAAGGGAAGTAGCTGGGTCATATTGCCCTTGGGCCACACACAGAAGAGAATACCACAGCTCAAGCCCAGGAGTTTGCAGGTACGGGCCACTGTCAGCCCTTCAAAGGAGGAATAGTGGAGAGGGTGGGATACCTGATCCCGTGGCACTCTGTCTGTTCTGCACATGGATCCCCAGAGCCCTGGGCTTCTAGGAAGTGGGGCATTTTGAAGGTAGGTGTGTAGTGGTAAAACCAGGAGTTCCCTAGAAGACTGCCTGCCCTCCAGGAAGCCACCAGGGAGAGATGGGATCAGGGAGAAATGGGACTCTGGAAAGTGTGCATTACAGAGGATATCGAGGGACTCAAAGTATGTCTGAGACCCACCCACGTCCAATCTATTGCTTTGTTCCCCCTGGCTGTGGCAATCTTTAAGAAGCCAAACCTTGCAGAGCAACAGAGAAAGAGACAGCTGGACAAAATGTGCAAGGGCCGCCGGTGAAGACTAGTGTGGTAGCGCACAGACAGGAAGACAGAGCGAATGGTCCAGCAGGTCCAACAAGTCCAGAAACTGGGGCAATGGGCTCAGGGAAGGGCTGGGGCCCCAGGCAGCCACAGCTCATTCCCCAAGTCCCACCCTACTATGGCTGTGCTCCTGAGTTTAGGCCCTGACTGGTGGCCACCCATGGAGGGATGGCACCCCAGGGCTGGCCCTCGGGGCCTGACCTTGGGCAGGCTCAGTGGGAATGGTGAACTCAAGATTAGTAAGAAGGGGTCCAACCACCCAAAGGCAAGGATGCACAGCACAGGGGCCTGAGGGTCACACCCTTGCCTGGTGGGGTCAATGATGGCAGTGCGGGGAGGGGTGGCCAGAGGCTCCCGAGGCGCGAGGGGGACATGGGCAGGATAGATCTAGGACTATGGCTTATTTTTGCAGGGGGGGGGGGCTGCATCTGCTCCCAGCATCCCTTGTGGGGTGGGGGCTCCGAAGGGGTCTGTACAGTGGGCAGGGCTACTGGCGCTGACCCAGTATCATTACTTCTTGAACATGTCCTGCAGTGGCCCAGGCAGGTACTTGATGACAGTGTCCAGGATGCTCTCATCTTCCTCTTCCGGCTCATCCCCACAGCCTGGTGGGATGGCCTTCTTGGGTCGAGTCAGACTGCCTTCTGAGTTGGCTTCCATGGCTGCCTGGGCCTCAGCCTCACGCTCCTCCTTCTTCTTGATGCCATACTGTGAAGGAAAGGGTAGTCAAGCTGGGCTTGCAGACTCCCCTCCCCAGTACCCAGCCTGGGTGGCACTGATGCAATACATAGAGAGGCCAGGTCCTTCCTGCATGGGAGAAACCAACCAGGTGGTACTCACAGCTGGACAGCAAGACTCCAGCTGAGTCCTAGGCCCATCTGTCCTATTCACCAGGGCTCCAGAAGTGATCCCACCCAGGTTTTGGAAAACCATACAGAAAATAGAACAATTAAGAGGTGCCTGAAGCACACATGGGATAGGAAAGAGAAAAGAGGTCTGGGGGTGGCTGGAGAGGTGACTCAGCAGTTATCAGACTTGCTGCTCTTTCAGACTGGGACTTGAGTTTTGGTTCCCAGCACCAGTGTCAGGTGGTTTGTAACTATCTGTAACTCCAGCTCTAAGGAATTTGAAACCTCTGGCCCCTTCAGGTACCTGCAATCATGTGCACATAACTATAGTGTAGACACACGATCCTACATATAATTAAAAACAATAAAAAAAATATAAAAAATAAAAGAATTTGGGGATGCTACAAGGGAGGAACTGTAGCAGGAGGGTGGGAAAATCACAAAACACACTTTGTTTATAATGGCATCTAATATATTATATGATGATTTAAGAAACAAAAACATAAAAAAATAGGTGCATGAGATCACAGAGGTAAGAAGAGGCTGTCCGCTAGGTCTCCCTACTGGAGTCTATCCTGACACCCCACCCACCCATCCGGCTCCTTTTCCAGCCCCCTTTACTGTGGACCACCCTTTCTGGAAACTTGAAAGCATGCAAACTCTACAAACTCGTAACTTTGTTTCTCCTGCTTATAAGGGAATACAGACACTCCTGACTTATTTCCCCACCAGCCCCTATCCAAAGAAAGGATGTAATCTGATTCCAGATGGGGATTTGCCTGAGTGCTCATCCTCTACTAAAGGCGTTTTTATTCTCTCCTGGTGGATTCCTGTGTGGAGGAGGCGACAGTCAAATTCAGTCAAGACCAGAGGACACCAAGTGTCTGGTCATCCCTCCATCCCTTAACAGAACTGAGAATAGAGACCTTGATGACCAGGTGATTAAGCAGGCAGAGAATGTCATTTTCCCGAGCGCCTTCCAGTACAAGACAGAGAGGTGACGGGTCAGCTGGCATAAAAGGCAAACAACAGGGGCCCACCCCACATCTTCAACCTGGCACTGGTCCCACTGCAGGTCACCTACTGGGAAAACCTTACCCATACAGGCAGAGCCCCTGTGGTACAGAAGAGGAACATGTGGCTCAGTGTTCTTTGGGGTAGTATGTGAGCCAGAAGAGATGTCTCCAGAAACTGGGTCAGGCCAGAGCAACTTCCAGCCAGGGGAAGATGGGGGGTCTATGGGCAATCTGAGAGTCTGAGCTGCCTCAGGCTGCATTTGGGAACAAGTGTGTGATAATTACTGCTTTGGTTACTTTTCCTGAAAGCTAGTCTGTCCACTGAGATTCAAGGTCATTCTGAAGCTACTGCCACTTTGAGCTCTATCTCAGGGAAAGTCATGGTTATTCTGCTCGAGAATGCCATCCAGGCTACATCTCAGAACCAGACTCCACTTGTGTGGCCTGTTCTGGTCTTCTGGACTCCATTGATAAATGCCAGTCTAACCCAGGCCAGGTATTCATGACGTCAGGTGTCCAAGGACAGGACCACAGGAGATATCAGTCAGGTTTATTAAAAGGCACACCCAGAGCCAGGAGAAGACTGGGGACTGGGCTAAGGGGTAACAGAAGACCTAAGAACATTGTTAAGAAAAAGCCTCTAGTGACTGTCAGTGGTAAGAGCCAACAACAACTCTAGCTGGTATTCACCACACACCCTTCCTCATCATACAGGCTGAGAGAGCCTGAGTACAGAAGCTTGGGAGCTAAAAATGGCAGCTCTACACCTGGGCCTTGCTTCTTTATCAGGAGGAAGGTTCTGGCTCACTGTGGGCGGCTGAAAGCAGACACAAATTGGGTAGTACATATGCAAACCTGAAGGTGTGTGTGCAAATCTGGCTGTGGAAATAGAAATTGGATGGTAGGTATGCAAACCAAATTTCTGCTAAGATGACTTCCTAATGGATATGGATACTTCTCTAGGAAACACTCCAGCTCTTGCGACACTCCTGAATGGCCATGTCCAGTTTTCTAAATGGGTTATCTGGGGCCTCACATCATACGGATATGAAAATTGGCCATGTTCTCAGTCTCTTCCCCTCCCCCCATTACTGAAAAGCCTTGGAACACCATTCAGCCTATCAATCCCTAACCAGAGGGACACAGCCCAGGGAAGGTTGGGGATCCAGTTCTAGTGAGTAGCAGAGGCTGCCCAATGAGGGCTGAAAAGTCATACCCAACAGAGAATTTACGCCTTTCCCAGCCTGTGGGAGCTGGGAAAATGGAGCATCAGCAGCAAAGGCCCAAGAGTCAGAACTACTAGGTAGCCAGATGGTGGTGGCACACACCTTTAATTCCAGCACTTGGAGGCAGAGGCAGGCAGGCAGATCTCTGTGAGTTTGAGGCCATCCTGGTCTACAAGAGCTTGTTCCAGGAAAGGCCCCAAAACTATGGAGAAGCCCTGTCTCAAAAAAAAAAAAAAACAAAGCAACAAGAAAAGAACTATTAGAGTTTGGGGTGGCCAAGCAGTGATCCAGCAGCGGGTGGGTGTCGGAAGCATGGCAGCGCTGTACCACCCTGTCCAGTACAGGCTGAGGTAGGATGGGGCCCAGAGCATCTGGACATGCCTGGGGCTTTGACCCCTACAACTTTACCCTCGGGTCTATCCTTCCCATGGGGTTCATTTGAATGTTCTCCATTTCTTCTTCATAATTAGTCTGGCACAGGCTGTTGAAACTTTCCGAAGTAGTAGTTCTCAGCCTTCCTAATGCTGCAGCCCTTTCATACAGTCCCTCATGTTGTGGTGATCCCCCCGATCATAAAATTATTTTCATTGCTACTTCATAAATAATCTTGCTATTGTTATGCATCACAATGTAAATATTTGTGTTTTCTGATGGTCTTAGGTGACCTCTGTGAAAGGGTCATTCGATTCCCAAAGGGCCAGGACTGACAGTCGGACTGCTGTTCTGAAGAATGAATTTCTCCACAATTTCCAGGAAAATGTATGGAAACAGAGATGTGGAGAAGGTACCCTGTAGGATCTTCCTTGAATCCCATTTTTTTTTTAATACTGAGAGGTCAAAGTCTTTGTGGGTGGTGTGATATCTGGCAGGGACTTCTTAGGGGGACTGAGCCAGGCACAGGACTCCCCTGAAACCAAACCCCAGCCCCACCCTTGGTCTTGCCAGAGCCACTGCACACCTAAGCATCTAGCACAGCACCTACCCCAAACTTGCTCTGTCCTGCCTGGATAACTATACACCCCCTAAGCTCTACCTAGGGACCTCTGTGACTCTCAGCTCTCTCTTGCTTCTCTGTCCCTCCCTCTAAACTGTTTCCCTCTCAGAATTACTGTCTCTGTCTAACTCTCCATCTCTCTGTTTCTCATGTCCGCCCTCATCCTTCCATATTACAGTTAATTTAGGGGACTGCCACTGCCTTGCTAACATGGTCAATAGCACATCTTGCTAACCACGGTAATAACTCACTGAATTTGGAAGGTAAGGTCAAAGCAAAATGAGCAGGCAGTTTCTACAGGGCTTGAGGAAACTGTCCAGTAACTGTGCTCCAAGGCAGGAGCATAGTCAAGACCCCATAAACAGCATTCTGCACCAAGTGTGGGGTAAGGGTATGTTAGGATCTTGAGGGCAGAACATGGGTGGAGAGGAGAAGCCAGCCTCCCATTCGACCCCTTGGGAGATGAAGGACCCAATTTACCCAGGCACCTAATGACTATCTCCCTTTATCCACCTTAGGAGATAGAGATTTCCTTTCCCATGAATCCCAAAGATCTACCCCAACCACTGACATATCAACAGAGAAATTGATGTGGATGCACAGGCAGGAAAGGGGTCTAGAACCTGGGCTGTCTACCCTCCAGCCTAGCATCTCATCAAGTCCAGGACTGGAGGATTATGTGGCCCACTCCCTGCTTCTCACCCACCCAAGTCTGCTGAGCTACCCTACAAAGCCAGGAAGGATCTAGATAGCGTGTTTATTCTCATGGCCTCTCTGCTGTGCAGACAATCACTGTCTCCACTGTGCACCTGGTCTGTGAGCAGGGGTCACACAATGTCTACCATGCTCTGCCCTCCCCATGGCACAGGACCAGAGCAGGGCTTCAGCTGCTCTGATAAGCAGGCAACCACTTCTTCAGGATTCTTTCCAGCCTTCACTACCCTACTCGCTACAGCAAGGATTGGAGGAGGAGTGGGCACAGGCCATGCTCTTGAAAGATGTGGCTGTACATGGGTCTCAATTCAGGATTGCACATGGGGCCTCAGTTTTTCTACCATTAATAGGTACAATGCTTTCTGGCTACCCCATCAACAGGAGACAGTCACTATGGTGAATGAGAACAGGGAGGTTGCCACCCATCCACCATGTAGGAAGCAAAAGCAAAGAGGAACCTCTGGCCCTGATTTTCGTGACCCACCAGGACTTCATGTTCAACTAATCTCTATTCTCTCAGAGCCTTCCTTCTGAGCAAGGACCAAAACTCCAGGAAAGCAACAGCCCTGACATGAGGAGTAGAAAAGGCCAGCCCTCAGAATGACCCCCATCCAGATGTGAAAATGTGTACTTCCACAGCAGTTCGTTTACTCCCCTAAATGAGGAGTAAAAGGGGAGCTGTTAGGCATGCCGAAGGAGACTGCTGCTTCTGGTGGGGTCACTGCCTGCAGCTCTCCTCCCTGTGTTGGGATCTGTGGATCCCTGGCCTCTTGACTTTCTTAGATCCTTTGCCTGCTGGAGTGAACTGAGCAAAACGCCTGTGCCTGCAACTGCTCTGAGCCTGATCCTGAGAGCTGGGCGTGGCTAAGGATCCCTATATAAGCTGCCTCTGCGCGCAATGAAGTTTGGCATTCTTGTATCCAGGATGACCCGTGTCAGTGTCTCTCTCTGTATATGTGTTTTTAAGTCTCCAGCTTAGTTCTCGGCTAGTGTACGGTCTTGTAGTGGCACAGGCGCTACAGGACCGATCGGCTTTTTACATCCCCTCACCTCCGTTACCCACCTTGTCTCGGATGCCCTGCCGCATGACCTCACGTTCCGCCTCCATCTTGGCATACTTTGCTTTGCGCTCTTCCTCTGCCTGCCGCAGTGCCTCCTGCCGTTCCTCCTCCTTCTTGGCAGCATCAGGGTCCTTTTCCTCATCACCCCCAAGCATCTTCCCCATGTCCTTGGTGGCCCCTAGGAACCAAAGCAGAGGTCAGGCAGTAGCATTCAGCGTTCCCAGTCCCTTCTGCTGGCCATGGGTCCAGTGGTGTCCATCCCTTGAGGGAAGCTGTGAGTGTTTTGGCTGTGCACATACTTGTAGATATATGTGTAAGTAGTTGTGTTGTAGTTGCATGTTCATATGTTTATCTGTGTATCTTTTTATCGGTGAACAACCATGTTACTACATATGTGTGCCTAGGTGCACGGGTGTGTCTGCTCATCCATGTGCTTCTGAGAGTCAGGTGTATGTCATCCCTGAGGCTTGTGCCTGGCAGAGGATTTGGCTCTGGAAAGTGGTGGAAGGAAAATCCAGATGTGCAGATACATGGACGATGAACAGTCAGGGAACAGATGTCTGGTGGGCAATATTGGTCACTAAAGTAGGCAACAGGCACGCACCCATGACCCAGGCTGCAGGCACTGCCTGTTTTTAGCACCAAGACCCTAATTGCCCCTACCCTAGGCACCAATTTTCTCATAAGTTCCCCAGGCCCTACAGAAACCACCCCAAATGCCCTTAGAGTTTAGCCCAGAGGACAGAGGCTGTAATTACATACTAAAGCTTGACCCAATGAGCCATCCTAAGCCCATTGTACCCAGACACTATGTCACCCAGGATGGGGAACTGGCAAGCCCCACAAGATCTCAGCATGGGGGCTGGTTCACTGGTTTTTGTGTCTCTGGAGTACCTGGCAACCCTATGTACCATGACAAGCAAGAACAAAGTCAGATGTCCTCTCTCCTCTGCATGATGTCCTTGGATGCTTTGATTGCCTGAAACTCTACCACAGGTGATAGGGTGTGAAGAGACTGAGGATGTATTGTTGCCGCTGTCAAGGTGGAGACAGAGAACCAATGAAATAGACATTTGCTGACAGAACAGATCCTGAATCTTACTGAAAATTATGAGCTTCTTGGTCAGTTCTCAGCTGCATCTAGAAACTTACAAAGGAGATGCTGGGTCAGTGACTCAAGGGAAGTTGTTGGGTCGTGAAGAAATCTTCCAACGGTTTTCCAGGTAACTCACTGGATTCTCTTTGCCTCTAGCACTGCTGTCTCTGGCAGGTGTTGGGGCAGGCAAGGACAAACCTTGCAATCCTGACTGCCTTCATGTAAATTTTATTTTCTATTAGAACAAGCTAATTTACACTTACGTGAGAGAAACCCATAATTTTTTCTCCCTCCGAGAAGGTGCTGGCATTCTAAAGCAGAGATAACTGAATACAGTGTCTATGTCTATTCCTAGAGCAGTGATTCTCAACCTGTGGGTCACAACCCCTTTGGGGACGGGTCGAACGACCCTTTCACAGGGGTCACTAAGACCATCATAAAACACAGATATTTACATTACAATTTATACCATAGCAAAATTACAGTTATGAAGTAGTAATGAAGATTTTATGGTTGGGGGTCAGTGTAACATGGCAACTGTTATGTAATGAAGGATCAGAGCTATAGGAAGGTTGAGAACCACTGTCCTAGAGAAGATGAACAGTGACTGGAGTGTGACAGTGGGGGCAGTGTGGCTTGTGGCTGCCTATTTAAGGCCTGTCCTGAATCCCACCCTTCACATAAGCTGCAATGTCCATTTTACTGAATGGCAGCTATGTGCTACTATGGATCTGTATGCCTGTTGGGCCTTCCCTGAACCTTCCTATATGCCAGGGATTTCTGCTTGGGCTGGCTCTGGGCTCTGAAGGAAGACCTACTTTTGTTATGGGAATTCTGAGCCTTCAGACTGTGGAGGCAGCTCTGGAAGGCAGGGTGACCCCAGGCTGTGGTGCATACACACAGTGACATTCACAAACCCATATTGACAAATGAATGTGTGCACACACATACATGGATGAAAAACGTCTTAACAGATCTTTTACCAAGAAACTTATATATGTGGCAAATAAGTGTGTAGAAATGTGTGATTGGCTGTTAGAAATAATGCTTAGTCATAGGAATTCCAGATTAAGTCACCAACAAGTAGAGACTGGGAATACAAGTGCTGGATATGATGTACAAACAGCAACACATACTGGTGGGAGTACAGATGATACAGAAGTTGGAGGACGTGGGTCAATGTCAGCTTGTTCTTTCTCTGCCTTTATCGCCAGTGCTTGGAACTGAACTTAGGACCTCTGCTATGGAACTATTAGGTCCTTTTGTTTTGTTTTGGTTTTGGTTTTTCAAGACAGGGTTTCTCTGTGGCTTTGGAGCCTGTCCTGGAACTAGCTCTTGTAGACCAGGATGACCTCAAACTCACAGAGATCCACCTGCCTCTGCCTCCCAAGTGCTGGGATTAAAAGCGTGCACTACCACCACCTGGCTTAGTTTCTTACAGTGTTAAATACACCTAAAATGTGATTCAAAAAGTATAGTTCCAAGTATTTATCTAACAGAGATAAAACTTAAGTTCACATGAATTTTGGAACAAAAATTATAGCACTTTTGGTTATAGTAGTTAAAAAAAAAACCAAAATAACTTATCTGGCCATCAGTAGGCAAATGGTCAAGTAAACCATGGAACATGCAGGTGAGGGATAAAGTACTGCTCAGCAGTGAAAAGAATAGGCCACTGGTTGACACACCGAATAGCTTGAAAGAAGCTCAGACTCTTTGGTGCTGAGTGAAAAAAGCCAGAAAAGGATTATATGATTTTTATTTAAGTAAATATAAGTGTTGACTGATCTATCATGAGAAGGCAGCTTTGGGATTCTCTGGGATTGGCAACAGCCTTAGACCTATGGAAGCTGGTTGACCAGGAGTAGTATATGTACTTTCTAAACTCCAGAGACACCACAACTCAATGAGTATTCAATCTCAAAAGACTAAAACTAGAGGTAGTAGAGACCAGTTTTCTTGGTCCTGATCTAATCAAACTACAAGTTCTAAACAGAAGACCAAACCACAGAAGTTATAGCTCCAGAGGTTCAAATATTAGAAACAGGCCTGTGGTTTGCCTTTCAACTGAAGCAGACATTAAAACTGAAGGCGTAAAAGCTTGAAAACAGTGGAAAGCAGACACCATGAAGTTGTCCTCTGGCTTTTAGGGAGTCACAAGACCATGCATGCACCTGGTCGTGTTTACACAGGGCATCAGCACATCCCCCAGAAGCTGCACAGAAAGTCTGGACAGTTTCAGTGTAGACAAAGGTATTTTTATTTCCCAACATGTTCACCCCATGATTTGATTAACCTAATCTAACAGACTATATGTCTAAAAATAAAGTCTATGACTAAAGCTGTTCTGGATGAATAATTATAACCTTTAATCACAAAGAAGGAAAATCAAAGTGGAGGAGCTTCATAATCATTCTAAGAAATAAAAAAAAAATAATCCTACGCAGGTAGCAGTGGCTTTAATCCCAGCACTCAGTAGGCAGAGACAGATGGATCTCTGAGTTTGAGGCCAGCTGGTCTACAGAGTGAGTTCCAGAACAGCTATGGCTACACGGAGAAACCCTGACTTGAAAAGTTAAAAAAAAATTCGCCGGGCGATGGTGGCACATGCCTTTAATCCCAGCACTCAGGAGGCAGAGACAGGCGGATCTCTGTAAGTTTGAGGCCAGCCTGGTCTACAAGAGCTAGTTCCAGGACAGGCTCCAAAAGCTACAGAGAAACCCTATCTCGCAAAACCAAAACCAAAAAAGTAATCCAATGTAATATTGGGAGAGAGGAGCTATAGAGAGAATCAGAACTGATATGGAAAGAGAATGTACTTTTCTATTACACTAAAGTGTGACAGTTGCATTGCTGTTCACTAACACAGCTGTGGAGGCTCAGTTTCATGAGAAAAGTAAATAATAATGAGTATAGCATGTTAAGACACAGTACTTTCTGTCTCTCCACTTCTCTTGCTGTTGGTGCCATCTCCCGTCTAAAACACTCAGGATGTTCTAGCAAAAACTGACCAGAACTAACTATATAGAAAGATAGCAAGGGATGACATTTTACCCAAAGTCAATAGTTTTGCCCCCAAACTATCCATGCCAGTCAGACACATGTAAGGGAGAACTTGCATTTACAATTATGGAAATACACTGCATTTTACAAAGAAATCTATACAAGCTTAAGGTTTTTTAAAAAATATTTATTTTTATTTCATGTGCATCCATGTTTTTCCTGCATGTATGTCTGTGAAGGTGTCAGATTCCCCTGAAACTGGAGTTACAGACAGTTGTGAGCTGCCATGTGGGCGCTGGGAATTGAACCTGGGTCCTCTGGAAGAGCAGCCAGTGCTCTTAACCGATGAGCCATCTCTCCAGCCCCAAGCTAAAAGTTTTTTTTAATATTTATTTATTTATTATGTATACAATATTCTGTCTGTGTGTATGCCTACAGGCCAGAAGAGGGCACCAGACCTCATTACAGATGGTTGTGAGCCACCATGTGGTTGCTGGGAATTGAACTCAGGACCCTTGGAAGAGCAGGCAATGCTCTTAACCGCTGAGCCATCTCTCCAGCCCCCCCCCCCAGCTAAAGGGTTTTTAAAGACATACCAGCTCCCTGCTGGACAAGCTTACTGTGAAGATGGTGACACCATTGTGATATGCAACTATATGCTGCCTGGATTAAATCTCTGCCTTAAACCTTGGGGTATCTTAAAATTCTTGATAAATATAAGGTTCTTCTGACAGAATGAATGTCCAAAAAAATGCAAATACAAAGCCTGAAACAGTGAAGCATACCTGCAATCTTAGAATTTGAGAGGTGGTGGCAGGAGTTTCAGGAATTCAAGGCCAATCTTAACTAAATAGCAAGTATGAGGTCAACCTGAGTTATATGAGACCCTGGACCAAAGCAAAACAAAACAAGAAGAAGGCCTATAGAGTAACATAGAGTTCCAAGGTGGTCATGTTGTATTTTTTTAAGTGTCATCATGTCCACTGCTGGGGACGGTGCACAGTTAGTTATTGGAGAAAGAGGGTTACTAGCAGAAGCTTGGGAAAGCAGTCAGACATTGTTATGCACATCCTCCTACCTAGCCCTCTCACTCCTGTCATCTGTCATAAATGGTCCTTTGTTGGGACATGGGCCTACAGATATCCACTATCCCAACACAAGGCTAAAGATAAGGGATGTCTTGGGCATATGGCCATATAACTAGGGAACATCTGGGCCTCCGGTACACTTGGAGAGGTGGAAGACCTAGGAGAGGACCATCATAACCTAGAGGAGATTGAGAAGCTGCCCAATGCAGTATAATAAGTCTGCTATGTGAAGAAAAGTGCATTACAGATTCTGTTTTTGGAAAGCAAAGAAAAAACCTGATGGGTAGTCAGGCATAAGATGCATGCCTTTAATCCCAGCATTTAGGAAGCAGAGGCAGGAGAATCTCTGTGAGTATGAGGCCAGCCTGGTCTACAAAGTGAGTTCCAGGACAGCCAGGGCTACACAGAGAAACCCTGTCTTGAAAAACCGCATACACACACACACACACACACACACACACACACACAGACACACACACCAAAAACAAAAGCCTGATGGGCAAAGATACCCATGATCTCACAGTTCTTTGACGATCAGAATTTACCAGAGACTGCATGCCATCCTCCTGTTAATCCTCAACCCTGGAAAGCTCTGGGGATTGTTCACTAAGATCCATCAAATGCCAGTCTCTACTATACTGAGATACCTCACACCATACCCGTTGGGACAGGTATTACAAAAAATAGAAAACAGGAAGTATTGGTAAAGATGTGGGGGAATGTGGAACCTTGTGCTGGGAATGCGTAGTGGTCCAGCCTGTGGAAGACAGTTTGGTCAGTCCTCAAAAGGCCAAGCACTGGGCCTGAAGAGATAGCTTAATACTTAGGAGCACTGGTTGCTCTTGCAGAGGACCTGGGTTCCCGGCACCCACACGGCAGCTCACAACACCCTGTAACTCCAGTTCCATGGTATCCAGTGCTCTCTTCTGGTCTCCAAGGACTTTGAACACACACACACATCTATCTATTTATCTACATATACTACACACACACACATACATACACATACACACACATATATGCACTTGCGGGCAAAACACATATGTAATAGAAAGATCAAATACAGAATTACCATATGATCCAGTAATTCTGAGTACATACATAAACATGTTGAAAACATGAATTCAAACAGATATTTGTCCACCGCATTCTAGTCTGAACAGCATCATTCATAATAGCTAGGAGACAAATCAGCAAGCATCAGTTCACAGGTGAATGGAGAAAGGAAAGAAATGTGTCAATCCCCACCTTACATATTGTTCAATCTTAAAAGGGAAGAAGGCTTTGATACAAGGCAGTATGAAGAAATTCTGGAGACATTATACTGAGCAAAATGCACCAGTCACAAAGGATAGTTGCTGTGAAGCCCTCAGAGGACTCAGATCCATGGAGCAGAAAATAGAAAGTAGTTTGTGGGCTGGGAGACATAGATAAGGAGCTAAGTGTTTTCCTGGGACAATTTCAGTTTGGAAAGATGAGACCATTCCAGAAGAAGTGATGGCTGAACAATAGTGTCATGTGTTTAACACCACTGCTTTGTGCACCTAAAATTGATTAAAATAGTGAAACTCATATGTATTATCACAATAGAAAGAGAACTATAATTTTAAACTACTTATAATTCCATCTCCCTGGTAGGTTTCCCAAAGCATACACAAGGCTTGGACCAATCTGGTCAAAGCATGACTGGTAATGACATCACCTGTGCAATGAGGCCGTGCAAATGTGATCTCCCTATCAGCAGATGGGTGTGATATTAGAATATAGAAGCTAGAGGTAATAAGGTCATGCTATAGGCCCTAGAAAGCAGCTGGTTTGCAAACTCCAAAACATGGTTCCTGAACCTATTAGGGCTTGAAGGATGAGGTATGCCTCTACCTCAGTCCTTCACAGTAAAGAGAACAATCAAGCAGAAAGAGAAAGGAAATTAAAATGACCACACAGGCGCTGGAGAAGCGGCTCAATGCATAAGAGTACTTGCTGTGCAAGTATAGTATGAAGACCTGAGTTTAGATCCTAGCACCAATGTAATAAAAAGCATGAGAGAGGTGGAGACAACAGGAGGATTGTTCGGGACTGCTGGAAGTCAGCCCAGCTCCAGATACAGTGAGAACTGCTGTTTTAAAGGAATAAAGTGGCAATCATATAGCTGAACACTCAGCATCCTTCTTTGGTCTCATCACACATATACACTGACACACTCACACACAGTAATAAATAAATAATACCAAATACAGTGTATTTTCTATCCTCATACATGGGAAATCTTAAATGAAATTCATACCTCAAAATATACTTATTTTAAAAAGTTGAGAATAATGTCTAGGAATTCACAGATGGAATCTTTCAAACATTCAAGAAACAGATAATTCGTGATATTTAGAATGTTCCTGGAAAAAATAAGGAAAGCCTCTGGGTTATTTTTATTAAATTACCATAAAAGCAATGTCAGATGTCATGTTGAAGGAAAGGGATGAATGGAAGGATGAAGGGAAGAATGGAGAGAGGGGGATAGAAGGGAGGGAGGGAGGGAAGGAGAGAGGGAGAGAGGGAGAGAGAGAGAGAAAGAAAGAGAGAGAGAGAGAGAGAGAGAGAGAGAGAGAGAGAGAGAGAGAGCTCTATAGCTTCCAAATGACTAGGAACCAGCACATGGACCAGAGTAGTATCAGCCAAAAGGAAACTGGCACCTGCCATTTCCTAAGGAAACCCAGAGGAAAGCACAGCTTAAGTTCAGTGGCGTTCATTTGCAGAAGATGCCCCAGCATCAAAGCATCAGCCATGACTCAGATGCCACCCAGAGGCACAGTGGCCATTGTGCACCTGTGTCATAAGGTGCTGTTCTGAGTATTTGTGTATTTCCAGAACATTTCTGTTTCTTTCCTCCACAAACAAGTCAGTTCCTGTGTCCCTGGGTAGCTATAGCTTTCACCTCTTTTAGAGAGGGCCTAAAATAATAGGAACTTGCACCATGTCTGACTACTGGCCTGCCTCCTTCATCTTGCTTTGTGCATGTGGCGAAGGTAGATTCTACACATGTAGCTGCTAGGTGGCCATGGCAAAACAAACAAACAAAACGGCAAATGTTCCCTGCCACATTAAACCCACTGCTAAAGTACAATGAGGTCTTATCAGAACATATAAATCTTCCGGGTGGTGGTGGCACATGCCTTTAATTCAAGCACTTGGTAGGCAGAGCTCTGTGAGTTCGAGGCCAGTCTGGGCTACAAGAGCTAGCTCCAGGACAGGCACCAAAGCTACACAGAGAAGCCCAGTCTCGAAAAAATAAATCTATCTATGAAGCCAAAAACAGGCTTCTGGTAGCCTAGTGCCCACCCAAGCACCTGGATGACTTCATCATCTTTCTCACAGAAGTTGTTTTATGTTCTCTGGAATTTTAGATCAGTAGAGCCCAACAGTATATAAATAGGAGGCTGTCCTGGCTATTAAGTACCATGCTTCTATGTGGATAACTTAGTGTAGGATCTCACTGTGGAATAGCTTGTCTATTCATGGCCTGCTGGTTCATAACAAGAACTGCTCTGGGCCTTAGAGACAAGCCTGTGTATTGGTCACTTACCCAGGTACATCCTGAGAGTGATTGACTAACTGTTCAGCAAATTTAGATTTCACTTGGAAGAAATGGTCATATCCTGCTAAGGTAGTTCCATCCTTTACTGGCTTGGTGGCCCTTTTGACTGTAGCCAACCTGTGGGTGACAGGTTGTACCTTACTGCAGCTTCTATTTGATTTCATTTGTGATTAATGATTTCAAGCCTTATTCATATACTTGTTGGTCATTCCTGTGTTTGCTTTGGGTGACTATCAATTCAAAGTCTTCCTTCTTCTCTTCTTCCTTCCTCTCCTTGTTTGTTTGTTTGTTTGTTTTTTGAGACAGGGTCTTACTCTGTACTTTGGACTAACCTGGAATTCCTCTGTAGACAAGGCTGGCCTCAAACTCACAATTCTCTTGCCTCCACCTTCCAAATGTGAGATTACAGTTGTGTCCCAGGATATTTGGTCAAAGGTCTATTTTCAGGGTCAGTGAGACAACTCATCTTGTCAAGGCATTTGCAGCCACGCCTGTGACCGACTCTAATCCTGGAACCCACGTGGTACCACGTGGTAGAAAGAGAGAATTGACTCCTGCAAGGTGTCCTCTGACTACAAACACACCATGATGCATGCTTATACACACACAATAAATAAATGTAATAAAAAATTCAAAAGTGTGTTTTTAAAAATAAGTCTTTTATACTGGCATTGATGGCACACACCTTTAATCCCAGCACTTGGGATGCAGAGACAGGTGGATCTCTGTGAGTTCGAGGCCAACCTGGTCTACAAGAACAGGTTCCAGAACCTAGTTCCAGAACAGGTTCCAAAGCAATAAATAAATAAAACAAACCTTTTACTCTGGACTGGCAGCTGGGGAGCTGACATGGGACTGAACTAGGCCCTCTGCATGTGGGTGACAGTTGTGTGGCTGTGGAGTCCCTAGTAGTAGGACTAGGATCTGTCCCTGGTACATGAGCTGGCTTTTTGGAACCCATTCCCTATGCTGGGATGCCTTGCTCAACCTTGATGCATGGGAGAAGGGTCTGGTCCTGCCTCAACTTGATGTGCCAGGCTTTGTTGACTCCCCATGGGAGGCCTTACCTTTTGGCAGTAGTGGATGGGGAACTGGAAGAGAGGAGGGAAGTGGGAGGAGGAAAGGGAGGGTGAACTGTAGTTGATATGTAAAATTAATAAAAAAATTAAAATTAAAAAATAAACCTTTTAAGATAAGCAGTAGTGACACACACCTTTGATCTCAGCACTTGGGAGGCAAGTGGATCTCTGAGTTCCAGGCCAGCCTAGTCTAAAGAGTGAGTTCCAGGACAGCCAGGGATATGCAGAGGAATTCTGTCTCAAGAAACCACCACTACCACCACCATCCAATCAATCAATCAATCAATCATAAAACTTTTGGCAGTGCTCAGAATTGAACCTAGAGTCTCACACAATGCTAGGCAGGCTTTTTGTTACTGAACTATACTCTAATGCCAAAAACCAAATGTTTTGAGAACAATTTAAATTTACAGAAGAGCCAAGCAGTTGGTGGTGGCCCACACCTTTAATCCCAGCACTCGGAAGACAGAGGCGGGTGGATCTCTTTGAGTGTGAGGCCAGACTGGTCTCACTACAGAGTGAATTCCAGGACAGTCAGGACTGTCCCACAGAGAAACCGTGTCTTGAAAACCAAAAAACACCAAAATAAGTAAATAAATAAATTTACAGAAGAATCACATAGGAAAGCAGATTGGAGTTCCGTCATGGAAGCTGAACCCAATCTCTTGGGTAACCGATGTTTTCTAGCTGTCAGACATACAACCAAGAGTGAGCAAACACAGGGATGCTTAATCTAAAGCCTATCTTCTGCTCAGATTTCCTGTGTGTGTGTGTGTGTGTGTGTGTGTGTGTGTGTGCTTGTTTGTTTGGAGAAGGGTCTCTGTGTAGCTAGTCTGAAACTTGCTAGATAAAGTCTTGAACTCACACAGATCCACCTGCCTCTGCCTCCTGGGTACTGGCATTAAAGGCATGCCCAGCCTGTTTCCTAAGTTTTTAACTTCCTCTTCTCTGTTCAGGGATTCCAGTCAAACACTGACATGACAAACAGTTGTCATATCACTTTGGGCTCTTGGCCAAGACAGTGTCTCAGACTTGTGTTGGTCCTGATTATCTTGATTTGACCTTTGGAGAATTTTGCACCCTCAGTTGGGATTCTTAGACGTTTTCCCCCGTGTTTAGGTGAACCATGGGTTTGAGGTAAGAGACACTTTTTGTCGTATCGCAGTGAGTATTCCCGTGCTACACATTCTGCAATGCTGCTGCTAACCTTGGTCCCTTGGTTGAGGCGCTCTTCCACAGCTGCTTTCCCTCTCTTATGCCGTATTCTGCACGGAGCTCACTGTGCAGTGCAGACCTAAGGGTTACACTCACTTTGATTTCTATTCTTGCTTTTGCCTTTTTATTCTTTATTATTTTAGTTTAGAATTTTCCTTTTTTTCTTCTTCTTTCCTTCTCCTCTTCCTCCCCTCCATCTCTTCCTCTTGAGACAGGGCCTCACTATGTAGCTAGGCTGGCTTGGAACTTTTAATCCTCCTTTCTAGTTCCTATGCTAGACTTACTGATGTGTACCATCAGTATTCTGAGTCTCTGTACATATTATTTAGAATCTTGTATGTAGTGCTTTTAAATTGGATTGGTAATTTTATTATTATTGAATAGTGAGATTTCTTTATAATCTGTATACAAATTCTTTTTTAAAATTTTTTTTGATATTGCCCTTTTTAAAGATTTTATCTATTTATTAAGTATACAGTGTTCTGCCAGAAGAGGGCACTATATCCCATTATAGATGGTTGTGAACCACCATGTGGTTGCGGAGGATTGAATGCAGGACTCTGGAAGAACAGCCAGTGCTCTTAACCTCTGAGCCATCTCTCCAGCACTTTGTGTACAAATTCTTTATCTGAAGTATATTTTTGGTTTTGGTTCTTTGTTTTATTTATTATTTTATTTTATTTTTAAGACAAGGTCTCCTATAGCCCAAGATGGCCTTAAAATACTAACCTTCTTGCCTCAGCCTCTTGAGTGCTAGGAATACAAGCATGTACCACCACACTCAGCCAGTGTGAGTCTTACTACCATTCCACCCCACTCCACAGCATAACTTTTTAATATTTAATATAGTTTTTAATAAATGTGTTCTTTCATCTAAGTTGACCAGGCTGGCCTCAAACTCAGAGATCTACCTGCCTCTGCCTCCCGAGTGCTGGGATGAAAGGTGTGTGCCACCATGGCCAAGCTTCTATTACTGTTCTTTAAGGATACTTTATTCACTTCACTGCAACAGGTTAATGGGCTGGAAAATAAAAAATAGAAGCTAGAGTGCTACCTGTCCCATCTGTCAATTATTAGGATGACTTCTTGTGCTATTGGAGTCTTTCAGAAAATTCATGCCTCAGCTTATGATACCCCTGACAAATAATGGACAAAGACAACATTCAGTCAGTCATAAGGAAAAAATCATTAATGAAATAGTGAAATAATCCAGACTCAGAGAAATAAATATTGAATGTTCTTTCTTACATCCCAATCCTTGATTTTACTTTTTACATATTTCTGTCTATGTACATGTATGTGTGTAGGTCATAAAACTATAAAGTGGACCATGAGAGAGAAAAAAACAGTCTGAAGATGGAGAAAGAGTAAGAGAATATTTTTGATGTGAAAACAGAAAGGTATTGCATGGAAGAAAGCCACTGTGGTGTGGGGATAGATGGGTGGAGGAGAATAATGAGGAAGGATGACCAATAAAAGCAAAGAGTGCATGAAAATGCCATAATGAAACCCATTACTTTGGATGCTAAACAAATAAAACAAAACAAATAGAAAAGCAGTTCCAAGGCACTGAGGAGACAGTGTGCATGTACAGCCACAGACACAGCTGTGGGAATGTTTTTGTCCTTGTGGTGGTGTGGTTGAATGGCCCCCATAGGATCAAATACTGAAAATTTGGTCCCCAGCTTGTGGAACTGTTTGGAAAACATTTGGTTTGGCTGTGTTGGGGGAGGTGTGCCATTAGGGTGGAATTTGATGTTTCAAAAGCCCATGGCATTTCCAGTTATTTCTCCCTCTGCCTCCTTCTTGAAGATAAGGATATAAGCTCACAGCTGCTGCTCTAGAACTCCATCTGCTTGCTCCCTTGGTCATGGTGTCTCTTTACAGTAAAAGAACCGTAACTAACAGTCCTGAAAGAAGAGCCCTCACTCACTTCAGAACCATTACCCAGCCCTTTAATCCCAGCACTCAAGAAGCAGAAGTAAGCAGATCTCTGTGAGTTCAAGGATAGCCTTGTCTACATAGTGAGTTCCAGGTCAGCCAAGGCTACATAGTGAGACCTTGTCTCAAAAACAAACCGGGGCTGGGGAGATGACTCAGAGGTTAAGAACACTGGCTCCGGGGGCTGGAGAGATGGCTCAGAGGTTAAGAGCAATGGCTGCTCTTGCAGAGGTCCTGAGTTTAATTCCCAGCAACTACGTGGTGGCTCACAGACACCTGTAATGAAATCTGGTGCTCTCTTCTGGCGTGCAGGGATACATGCAGACAGAACACTGTACATAATAAATAAACCTTAAAAAAAAAAGTCCCACCCACATTTAAAAAAAAAAAGAACACTGGCTCCTCTTCCAGAGCTCCTGAGCTCAGTTCTCAACAACCCCGTGGTGGTCCACAGTCATCTATAATGAGATCTGGTGCCTTCTTCTGGCGTGTAGGCATAACACTGTATACATAATAAATAAATATTAAAAAAAACAGCAACAACAAAACCAAACAAAACTAAATAAGTTTAAAGAAATAAATTTACAAGTATCACAAATCAGATGTGAACACCAAAATGCTTTTGTGTATGAAGAAAACAGAATGTTAGCTCACCCCTCTACACTAACTCAAAAGACCCAAAAACAGAAGATAAGAAAGAATGAGAATGCCCAAGGAAGTCCTGCATCTGGGAAGTGGGGGCACGAGAACTCTGAACTGAGTCATCCTGGGCTACTACATCACAGTGAGACCTTGTCTTTGTGGGGAAGGGTCAGGGATGTAAATGGGGAAGATTTTGAACATGATGAAACCATTATACATTATGCACATGTGTGAAAGCATGACAGTGTACCTGTAAATATGCAAAATTACTAAAATAGATTTTAAAAAGTACATAGAACCCCTGTAGTTACCTTGACAAGGACTTGATCATTTCTGACTCAAGCAGTTATTTATTTCTTGAAACAGTATCTCACTATGTTGTCCTTGCTAGCCTAGAATTTGGTACGTAGATCAGGCAGGCCTCAAACTCATAGAGATCCACTGGCTTCTACCTCTCAGTAGGTCTCAGATACTGAGATTAAGGTGTGCTACCACAACCAGCTTCTTGTTTTGTTTTTACACATTTATTTATTTATTCTGTATGTGCGTGTGCACACACACGTGTGTGTATGTATGTATGTATGTATGTGCATGTGTATGTGTCTACATGTGAGAATGTGCCATATTGTGGGTGTGGAGGTCACTGGATAATTTTTGAGAATCAGTTTTCTTCCTCTATGTGGGAATCCAGGGATTGAACCCAGGTCATCAGTCTCAGGAGTAAGCACCTCTTCCCACTGGGCCACCTCATTGACCCTGAAATGATGTATTTACAGGGCATGTAGGCTCCAGAGCCCTGCAGAAGACTTTTGCTTATCTGTGTTTGTTTTTGAGACAAGGTCTCTCACTGTAACCCTGAATGGACTGGACTAGGATTGCCTGTAGTAAACTTCCTGCTCTGCCTCTCAGGCATGTAGCAGATTTTTAAAAAATATTCAGTCTCCATTTTAAAATGAAATAATGAAACCTAAAGAAAGTACCTCTAAAAGTTAGGGTGAGAAAGATCAGGTCCAGTACGCTGCTGTGGTGACCCATCACTAACTGGGTGCTGCCACTGCCAAAGAAACAGGCCCTGACTCAACCGCAGCAAAACTGGCTCCGCTGTTTTGTTTTTAACTCATATGGTTATTGGTTTTGTTGTTTTTTATTATTTCCTTTAGTTTTGAGATTATAATATAATTACGTCATTTCTCCTTTCCCTTTTCTCCCTCCACACCCTCCCATATACCTCTTCCTACTCTCTTCAAATTCATGATCTCTTTTCTCATTAATTGCTGTTACACATATGTATTTGTATATACATATGTATTCCTAAATATAATCTATTCAGTCTGTATAATGTTATTTATATGTATGTTTTCAGGGCTGACCATTTGGTATTAAATAACCAATTGGTGTGTTCCTCCCTGGAGAAGATTATTTCTCCCACTCTCAGAATTCCTTATTTGCCTATAAAGTTGAAGCCTGGTGCTCTTCCCCCATCCACTTTGGCATGTCTGTTGTTGTCCTTGGATGGGGTTTTACAAATAAAGCCACAGGAATGCCAGGCCAGCTAGACAATGGCATCCAGTAAATACAAAAGAAAAAAATTAAAAGTAGAATTCTAGGCAAAATCTAGAGGATGATTGACATGATTTTATATTATCTATTAGGTTTTTAAAGATGAAACACATTGTGCTGGTTTCAGTTTTTGTCAACTTGACATGAATCAGCTATCTGGGAAGAAAGAACTTCAATTGAGGAATTGCTTCCATCAAACTTGCTGAAGTAAGTCTGATTAATGATTGACATGCAAGGATCAAAGCTACTGTAAGTTGTGCCAGCCCTGGGCAGAGAGATGGTTCTGGGTTTTATAAGAAAACAGACTGAGCAATCCATGGAGAGCAAGCTAGTAAACAGTACTCCTCAGGGTTTGCTTCAGTTCTTGCCTCCAAGTTCCTGCTTGAGTTTCTGTCCTGATTTTCCTTAACGATAAACTGTAAGCTGAAATAAACCCTTTCCTCTCTAAGTTGTTTTGTCATGGTGTTTATCACAGTGACAGAAACCAAACCATGACAATCATTTCTCCCCATGCAGTAACCACCTCGAGCTAGGGATGTTGTACAAAGTGGCCCCTCTGTTTCCAGTCACTGAAATTCCTGATGAGCCCCAATCCACAATGGGGCTTCCCCTTCCCTCTTGGCTTCTTTCTGGGAATACCCATTCCTCACCACCCTATCCTCACTCCTATAGTACATAGGAAAGGGGTAGCACATTCAGAATCTGGTAAGCTAAAACTTTTTATCCTTTTTGGTCAATGAATAAACTTCTTTCTAGAGGCAAGACTCCAAGGTTCTGGCCTAAGATGCTTGCTGGATCTTTGTCTTCAAGTCCTACCCTCAACCTACTAGGGGTGAATAGTGTTTTGGTGTCACAGTAAGTTAGTTTTCTGCTCTTATTCTTGCTTCTGTAGACCTATCCCATGTCTCTCTTGAGTATTGGAAATCTGGTCTGAAGTCCCTGATCCCATCATGCAATGTCTTCAAGTCAGAAAGCAGAAAGGTCCTGAGAAGGTATCTATGAGCTGGACTTTGTCCTGACCTGGTCACCTACTTAAGCACAATATTTAGGCCTTTGGTCTCATTGGTTCCTTATGGCTTTGCCTTGGGAAGTAGATTCAAGGTCCTCCCAGCGCCGGTTTTCATTCTAGATCAGTCCCGAGCCTTGTGTTGTGGAAGCCAGAATTTACGCCTCATGTCCTGGGCTAAGCAGAATGAACATACTGACTTGGTTTTTGCAGTGCTTCCCTTGATTTTGGACCTGAGACATCAAAGAGTGCTCCTGGGCACAACCCCTTTTGTGGTCTCATAAGCCTTTATATGCTGACTAGAGCACACATGATTGTCCTACTGGCTAGATCCTTCGGGGAGGCTGGGAAGGCCTGCTATATGTTCTACCATCAGTTCCTATGGAGCAAAGTGTCAGGCAGACAACAGTGTCTGATCTTGGCTTTTGGGAAAGGACAAACACAGAAGAAACAGAGATTAGATGAAGTCACCAATTAGTAAATTCAAAGAGTTGGGCTCTGTGACAGATGGCCCAGCCACCAGTCTTGAATGTGATTGTAATTCTGGCCCTCTGCTCAGTCATTCTGCCAGTCACTAGGAATTGATCCAGTCCACTGACTCTGCCATGTGCTCTCCTCAAACAACAAGTGACCAGAGGTGACAGTGCTGTTGTTCTCTGCTGAGGGAGACAAGGGTCAGGGATAGTGAGGTAGGACCAAGGCAGGGGCCTGGGAGAGCCTCCATCCAGCTTAGCAGTCAGAGTCTGACATTTCCAATGGGTGCGGCCACTCAGAAATGTCAGTCTGAGACAAAGGCCAGGAGCAGCAGCTGCAGACAGCAGGGCACCAGCCTCCCTTAGAGCCTGTGCTCCAGCGGCTGCCTGACTGACTAGACTAGTCCTCCACTTCTGGACCAGTCTGTACCTACCACTGGACACCAACTCCCAGTAACAATGCTCAGCACAAGTACCCAGTACTCAGCACTAGTTAAATGCCCTTGGCTTCAGAGTCCACCTCTCTTCCCATAGAACCATAGGCTATCCTTCTTATCCTGCTGAGCTGCTGGCCCTACAAAAATGCAACAAGAGACCCTGGGACCTTGGGGCAGAGAGCAGTGGTGTTCACTCTAATCCAAGAGGTAGTAAAAGATTGGCTTAGCAGTGTCACTGAGTATTCTTAAGACCACTGGCTGGCAAATGAGGATTACACTGGAAAAATAAATTACATGGAGCAAAATCAGGTGAGGACGGCTCTGGAGAGATGGTGAGACCAACTGGGTACTTTTCTGTCCCCCAGCCAGAATCTCCTTCCTCTAGGGATCCTTTAGGCACACAGGCTTCTCCAAGAAGTCTCTGGGTTTCTGCAGAGTTGGGTGTTTAGCTCCCTCTACACCCTATGGTGGTAGGCAGGAAGGAGTCAAAAAAGAGGGTATCCCATGGGAGAGGTGCCAGAGAAAGAGCCTGCAAAGCTGCCTCTCCTTTCTTGATTCCTTTTCCAGCTTGGGTTGGGCTTTGCTAGGCTAGTTAGCATCAGGCAGCACGAATTTGCCCGTCACTCTGAAGCTCCTATTCCAGTAACCTCCAGCACTAGACGGCCTGTCACGGCTAGTTCTGCAGTGTGCAACATTAGCACACTAGTGTCCATTAGGGCTGTGAAATGTGCCTTGAGTCCCAGCCAAGATTTCTTGCCAACCAACAGCTCAGAACATGAATGACAATCAGTGAAGTGCTCAGCATCCTCTTCAACCCCAGTCAGGACTAAGGCATTTTCAGTTGATCCACAGTCTAATCGACCAGGAGTATCCTCTCCTATGGAAAGAGCTGCCTTTCAAGGTTTAGGGAGAGAAGCTGTTTCCCTGAAGTGTCCTTCTAGCCACTGAGAGTCATGGGGTGCGAGTTGGATCTGCTGCCATGCACAGCACTAGTGTCTTCTGAGTGCACAGGAGTGTGGGTATTTTGTCCTCAAGTGTTTGCTAGCTGCCTGCTCTTCTGGGTAAGTCAGGAAATGGGGAATCCTATCTATGAAGGGCTCATGGATAGCAGGCCTGGCATCAAGTCCAAGGCCCAGCCAAGCACTGAGAGCTATTCAGTCAAGCCCTACCCTGGTCTGGAGTTCATGTGTCTGCTCCGGCCCTCATCTTTGTAGCTGCTTCAGTCAGTAGTGCCTAGTGGAAAGCTTCTACAGGATTCCACAGACACATTTGCCAATCAGATAAAGGGTTGTTGCTTAGTTTCTACCCAGGGTAGAGCAGTGATACCAGAATAGCAACAGCCACTTTAAAACTGAGGAGTAGGATAAGTGTGGATGGGCAAAAAAGGTAACACCAGGTCCTGATGGCATTGCTGAGCCACACAATCCTTTGCCACCCTGGCTCCAGCTGCTTTCCTCTGGGTCTCTGGTAGTTCATCGTGAGACACCCTTCAAGAGCTTCAGCTGCAGCCCAGCTTGGTGGCAACCCCATCATCCTCTCTGTATGGGAAGCTCTGAGTGTCTACCTGTGTCCCATACCACTAAGACCAGCAGTAGTCTGGGGAACTCGATGCAGAAGGGTGGGAGAAACCAATAGAGAAAGCTGTACTGGTGAGACAAGACATTGGGTATTTGCAGCAGGCAAAACAGCAAATGAAAGACAGAAAGGACACCTGACTCTTCACATCAGCCACACTCCTCCTCACTAACACTCTCCATGCTTGCTCAGCTCTTCACAAATTGCATCCTGGACACTTGTCCACCTGTCCCAAGCCAAGGTGCCAGACTTTCATCTGAAATCTTCATTTTCTCATGCAGTAGGGGCTCCAACGGTTGTGTCCTGCTCCCAAATCACATCATGGTCTCCAGAGACGATGCAACAGGTGGCACTAGAATGGAGAACCTCTGGCAAGCAGCAGCACTTGACTGAGCCCACATAGGCCACTGGAACTACACACACAACAGAATCCAGGCATCCACATAGCATCTACAGGAAACACCTGAAACTATCTAGAACTTTGCAACTACCCAAGGTGAATTTATCTCTGAACTGAAAGCCTGTGAATTTCAGGACATTACTCACTGTTCCATGGCATTCACACACAAGTCTTGATTTCTCTGAACCTCATCTCTAGGATGCATTGTTGCCCAAGCCTGCCTCTTAGGAGGCATTAGGAACACACCAAAGGGGACACGAGGCTTCAAAGTGGGGGTTACTGCTCCTGACAGGCATGGGCCTAAAATGGCCAGCAATGACAAAGGCGTGCACCACATCCTCATCTAGCCAGATCCTAGACCTACCTTTCTTTGGTCTAGGGTCTTGTGAAGCAACAGACCATAAATTTCTGGGCCTGCAACCCTAAGAAGACATGACTCAGTGAAAGAGCCGCACATCTGTTTCTGGACTATTATTTTCTTTCCTATCACCTCTCTCTGAGGACTCCCTGACCCTTTGGCCTGTCTGTTTCTCTACATCTGGGGTTTGATCTGTGTCCTGGGGTCTCTGTCGCCTTCTGACCCTTATCTGGAACTCATCCCTCTCCTCTAACAATCTACATCTGGCTCCATTTTGCTCACAAACATCCTAAGACACCAAAAGTGACATACACTAGAGAGAGGGGAGCTTGGGGCCTATAACAAGACTGAGAGTGAGGTGGTGAAGCTATTACCAGCTCCACCAAACATTATGGGAACTACGTTCATATCTCCACAGAATGAATGAAAAACAAATATGGGGTGGTTTTGTATGAGTCTACTTACCTATATGAGGCTGCTACCCTGTAGCCCTCTGTCTGCTGGTTATCTCCCACACCAGCAGCTTTCACAGTGCCCCAAGAAACACACCCCATTGCTGGTGCAGGAGAAACTTTGGGCTGGCATAGAACAAAGAGGGAATCCAGGCTGGCAATTACCCAGCTAATTTCAGCTATGTAGACAGCCAAATCAGATATTTCAGTTTCTTTAAAAGCCCACCTCAGGGCCTGAATTAGCCATCTAATTAATTATCTGTAGCAGCCTGGGATTCTCTGGGTATAACACAGGTCGTTACTGATGAAGGATGCTGGCTTGTCCCTGAATCCTTTCCTGGTGATGTAATCATTATAATTAGATTCAACCTGAGTCTACCTCTGCCATGAACTCTCCACAAGCACACGGGTCTACTTTTCATCACATATGAGAGAAGTCAAAGACACCCTCGGGGAGACGCCTACCCCTGCAGACTTCTCTCTTTGTTAGCCCTGAGGCCCCAACCAGCTTCCTCTCTGTAAGGCCCCTCCCTTCTCCATATCAGCAAAGGATGCCTAGCACATTCCAGCTAAGACTCACATCAGTCAAGAGGTTCTCCTGCAGGCTACAAGGACTCTCCAATAGTAGACTTGGTAAAGTCTTGGCATTGACGCTACACACAAGGTTGCTGGGTCACCCACAGTAAGCAGCTCTGAAGAAACATGAGGCCCATCTAGGGTGATCTCAAAGTCTACAGTCCTGAACTGACCAAACTGCCCTGCTGACGCTCATTCAGGCCAAATGGGTAGCAAACCTTCAGTTCACTGTTTTAGCACCTCCTGGCCAAGAACTCAGCCCACTGTTCTCTACCAGCTTCTAGTCCTACTGTTGCTGGTTACAAAGATGGTTTTGAACTACATGGGGACAATGCTACCTTCAAACAGTGGCTGCCCTCACTCAACAATATAAAGGGGCTATAGCTATATTTTCTCTGCAGAAGGGGATTTGGTTACACAGTTATATTTTCTTGTCCTTGCAAACAGTATCATCTCTTACCTGGGTGAAGCCTGTAGGTGCCACTGCCACAATTAAGATCACCCCAATCCTGTTTCTTAACCCAATGCTGGTGCACCTTTTGTTCCCAAGGCTGCTCACAAGCCTCCTTGGAGTATCTGCCTTGATTTATGCGGCTCAGCTCTTGATTTGCCTCAGCATGACTAGTGGGCTTTACTGGACCATGGAATGGGATCACATTGCCATCTTACACAGCACATACTTCCCACATCTTGTCTCCAGTTCCAAGCCTTGAGTCCCCAGGGGATTCAAAAGTATTGGGCTAGGGCACTGCCCTGGTTTTGTTCAGTTGGTAAGCAAGCATCTGTAGAGGCTGTGTGTGAGGTCAGAGTGGTCATGTACCACTGCAGTAGCGGAGACATGGCTCTGGGTATCCACAGTGGCCCAACCAGGTCCCCCTCCCTGCCCACCTCCTACCTCCCAGGGCCTGTTTCATCACGAACTCCATGACGATGGCTTGGTTCCTCAGGAGCCACTCCGGGGTCAGATTTCACATTCAAGTGTGGTCAGAGTCCTCTTCCTAGAGAGAGCAGGTGGTCACAGGTACTCTGACCAGGCTTTCCTCAGACCCTCATCTACTCCTTCCGCCCTTCTCCAGTACCCTGTGGGGGAGGCTTTGCCCCCATAACCAGACCAGGATGGCAGGGTCCAGAGCCTAGTCAAATCAACAGTTATCTTGCTGCTTCTGGGGTTTCTGAAGGAGGCTTTTAGCTGCCACTGCAGCTCACAACTTGGGGACACCAGTTACAGGAGTCTAGCACCAGCCTCCTCAAAGGGGAGGTGGAGCCCAGGGGGCATTTGAAGGTCAATACTCCACTGTGGTGCCTAGGTTCTGGCTGTTCATCTTCCTTGATAGTTCTGGAGCAGTGGGGCAGGGGTCCCTTTGGAGGATTGGAGTGATAAGTCCATAAATTCTGCTCCTCAGGAAAAGTCCTTATGGCTTCTTACTAGTATTAACTATATCTGTCTCTAAGGAGACTCTGGAGACCCCCAGACAATGGGCCCAGAGCAGAACTGGCCCTGGATGGGAGAGAGGAATGGTAGAGTCCCAGTCTTCCAGTGGGAATAGGGGCATATGGCCCCCACCTGCCTCTGCATGGAGTAGGGTGACCCAAGCCAGAATGTGCAGCCTGGGCTGAAGTGCCAGCAGCGCTTGGGAAGGTGTTTCTGCAATGCCAACCTTACAGAGACAGCCCTCTTTGTAGGGTCTTTCCTGACAGGGAAGCTAGTCCCTGGGGATCCAGTGTTTCACAGGCTTCCCTCTGCGGAATGAGACTCCAAGGAACTATAGAGGAATGCCAGGCAAGGATAGTGTCCCAGAAGCTAGGGGTTCAGGGATGCTTTTGCTGCAAAGCCAATTGCCTTCTAAACTTCTGTCTCCAGGGAGTCGGGGGATGGGGGCTCCGCAGGGCCAGCCGCAGAGAGGTTAGGACGCTGCGGAGATTCCGCAAAGACCGAGGCGTCCAGTTCTTTCGCGGCCGCCGCACCCTTTGCTTTGCGGGCGGGCGAAGTGCCCGGCCCGAGCGCGGCCTCAGGCCAGAGCGCACCTCTCAAAGGAGAAAAAGACGCCAATGGGAGACGGAACCAAGGGCTGTTTCAGCACCTTGCGCTGGACAGCACCCTCAAGGCTGAGCAACCTTGAGGAAAATCCCGGTGCTGAATGGAACCAAGAAAGAGCCAGGGAACCCAGGAGCTGGGGATGAGACTCAGGGCTAAAAAGCGGGGAGCCGGGAAGGGAAGCCCAAGGGTCAGGAGGAAGACTGGACTGGGAAACGGAGAGGAGGGAGCCGGTTAAGGCCAGACCAGCATCAGGGGCGCCGGTTACCTTCCCGGGCGGACGATCAGCAGCAACGCGCTCTGGGGCCGGCGGGGTCCATGTGGCGCTCTGTGCTGCTGCGGCGGCTGAAGGGCACCGCGAGGAGGGCGCGTCACTCTGAGGCGCCCCCGCCCGCGTCCCGCATGACGAGGAGGGCGGGGCGCGGCGGAAGGGGGGGCAGCCGGGCCCCCGTCCACAGATCCTGGCCTGGAGCGCGCGACGGCTCCATAGGGGCCCCTCCTTGGTGCCGGCCATTCTTTCCACACCAGCTTGGAGACCCTCGAGAAGTCCTCGCTTGCGAGAACAAGGAGAACGCAGGGCTGGGGTCAACACCCCTAATCTACCCATCGCGTTTTGCGCCTGACCCGGTTGCCTTCGTCTCTGCTCCCTTGCTGGCAGGGCAGGAGGAAGCGAGCAGAGTCCGAGACCCAGTCCACCCCCACCTCTCCCTCCCCTCCCCCCATAGCGCTGGATAGGCCCATACACCCAAGCTTGTCCAGTGTGCAGATCCAAATGTGGCTTTGAATGGACAGAAACTCCAGCCAGCAAGGGACGCCTGAAGGTCACTGCGGACACGGGTGGGCGGGGGCTCCTCTGGGACAGCCATAGCTCCGCCTCTAGGCCGCCCCTTCCCCGGGGCCAGGATTTCAACCCTGCTGAGCCTACTCGGCAGAAGAGCCGGGTTGCCACAAGGTCGGCCTGGCATCCCTGCAGGTATCCTGGGGGCTTCTGTGAGGCAATCTGCTCCTCAGAAGCCTGATTATCTGGGGACGCCTAAGCTGTTCTGGTTCTGGCTAGCCAAGGGTGACTCTCAGCCTGCATGGGCTAGTGTTGATGGTCACTGCTTTAACTGCTACTGTTCCTCCTGAGTCATTCCTCAGGATTAGGTAGCTCTTGACCTTCATCCAATTCAGGAAGATTTCTGGCCTAATGAGTACTCTTCCCTCACCAACTTCCCAAAGTTGCTTCAAGGTGCTTGGCAGCTTGAGCTCACAGGGGTGGAGTCCATTGCTGACTTTTCTTGTTCCTTTGACCTGGCAGATTCAAAGTAGAAGAGACCAGAAAGGGAGCTGAAGTGAAGAGAAAGTGTCAAACCCTACACTTTCTAGCCTCCATTTCAGTCTGGGGAGCTTAGAGTTAGGGAACTCAGGGAGCCCCTCAATACGGTCTGTTCCCATTGGTGGAGTGCACTGTACTAGGCTTGTGCCAATGAAGAGGAGACCATTCAGGAAGTTGGACCAGCAAGACTCACACCGAACACAGAGGAGTTTAGTCTCCCAGTGCCCCTCCTACTGGCGCTGACCATCTCAGTTCACCCTCCAGGTCTTGTGTAGGCCCGGGACTGGTGCGCTGTGGAATAGGGTCACAGATGTGTTTTCAGTCTAGGGTAGCTAACAAAATCAAGGCCCAGAGCAAGACAGACCCATCATTTCCCACTGGCTTTTCTTCTCTCCAGCGCTCCACTAGATGGACCTGACCCTCTGTCAGCAATCCTATAGAAGATCCCAGGTTGACCTCCTGAGCCAGAGCAGGCAAACCTCATCCACTTACTACCCATAGACCCAAGACTAACTATCTATCTGTCTAACTAACTAACTAACGGACCCTAGGACTTTCAAACTTCTACTTCATCTCTGTTTCTCTCTGGCTGTCTCTTTATATCTCTCTATATCATCTTTATATCTGTTGCTCTTGTCTTTATATCTCTGTGTATCTCTTTGTCTCTCTGTCCTAGCTTTTCTTTTTTCGACTATATGGGTACTTTATCTGCCCATCTGTGCACCACATGTGCACCTGGTGCCCATAGGGGCCAGAAGAGCACGCTGGGACTGGAGTTACAAATTGTTGTGAATTACCATGTGGGCACTGGGAATCGAACCTGGGTCCTCTGAAAGTACAGCCAGTGCTCTCAACTATTGAACCATCTCTCTAGTTCTCTAATTGTGTATATGTGTTGTTTGGGGTTTTTTGTTGTTACTTTTTGAGGTTGGCTTTGAACTTTATATCTAGTCAACAGATGACCTATATACTGCCACCACCTCCGAAGTCCTGAGAGTATAGTACACTGCCATACCCAGACTTTGAGAGAAATAATGATAGTCTAGGTTTGAGTGACAGAACCCTGGGAGGTGGCAGCTGCTTGGGCCTGAGAAAGCTTTCAGGGCAGTGCTGCCTTAGGGAAGAAGGCTCTATAACTGCCTGCACATCTGGGGTGTGGATCATAGCTAAGGCTGGCTGCTATATGCTACCTAGACTTCTGAACCTATGATAGGAAGAGGTAACATGGCAAAAGTCCTGTGCCAAACTGGCCATCCATCTAGTCACACCTGGGGCAGACATGGCTTGAGAGCAAAGAGACCAGGCTGGCCTCAAACTCCTAGAGATTCCCCCACTTCCACCTCCCAGCTGCTGGAAATTAAGGGTATATATCACCACTCCTGACTGCTTCATTACTATTTTAATATTCTTTTTTTGAGGTATTTCTACATAAAAGGAATATTAGAGCTGGAGAGATGGCTCAGCAGGTAAGAGAGATTGCTGCTCTTGCAGATGATACAGGTTCAGTCTACAGACCTCTAGCTGTACAGAGGATCCCAGGAACCTAGTGAGAAAGACTGGTCTGTTGAAGATCTAGGAAGCGAGAGTTCCAGGGTCCAGAGAACTTGTCTATTGGGATATGCAGGAGACAATGATAGGAAAAGGGGGAAATGAATAAAAGGCTAGGTACGATAGTCATTATGGAGAGGTTACAGCTATAGGGAGCAGATTTCCATCAAGAGGCCCACCATGAACACCATATGCATTTGTTCACAGATAAATGCTGGCTAAGAGACCTGGGACATAGGATGGGACATTGGACAGGTGCTTCAGAGGCTCCATCCCCTGAAAAGCACAAAGTATGAGATCTGAAATGGCCTCCTAAGATTGGCAGGAAACTTCTTTGAAGGACTGTCTAAAAGTCCTGAGCATTGTAAACGGTGCTGTCGGGTTTGACCCTTACCCCTTCCCTCTCCCTTGCTAAGCCATAACATTCCTAAAGCTAGCCCTCAAGGTCTAGTCTCTTATTTGGCAATTTCATATGCCTGACTAAAACTCCAAGGACTACCTATCAAAACATCAAGGTCCAGCAATCCGAATTTATTCACATACACATATACATATATATACATATTTTATATGTTTAATATATGTATGTATTGTAATTTTTTGGTTTTTCGAGGCAGGGTTTCTCTGTAGCTTTCAAGTCTGTCCTACTAGCTCTTGTAGACCAGACTGGCCTCAGACTCACAGATATCCACCTGCCTCTGCTTCATGAGGGCTGGGATTAAAGGCGTGCACCAGCACTGCCCAATCCAAATTTTGGCTACACAGGCTGACAGGTCCAATCAGGATTACCAACTCAACCTAATACAGACTCCCCCATTTCCCCTTAAAAACTTACTCTTACAGAAACATCTGCTGTCTGTCTTTGTTTGATCTAGAGATGCTCCCCCTACATCCCTCCAGGGTAATAAATCTCTTTTGTGCTGAGAACTTGGCATCTGGGTGTGTTCTGTGCCAACCCAGAGAGGCCCCCTTACCTCCTCCACTTAGGTTCCTGTACAATGTAGGTCGCTCCAGAGGATGGCAAGGAGGGGCTGCCCTGCTCCAGCCCAACCTGGTTTCTCTGGAAACCTCTGCAGATCCTGCTCTAGGGAGACTATCCATCTGCCTAGACAGATCCTGAGAAGCAGGTACCTTCCCTGCTCTGGGCCCAGAAAGGATCCCAGAAAACTTTTAGGGTTCTTGGAATCATCTTCAGTTCTGGTGTGAGGTCTAGCAGCAGGGGACTATGTGGGAGGGTATCTCTATCAAATGACTGATCCTGTTCAATGAATTGGTCCAGGAACTTTAAACATCAGCTTAATAATTCAGTGCCCTGAATAATGCAGATCTAGGGCTAGCACCATCTATGAAGATATTTCCTGCTGGGTCTTGTGATCATTTAAAAGAGCAACACGTGAGAAGCAAGATGGAGAATTGTAGCTTTTCATGTGAGCTGGGAAGCAGCCAGGGCTATGGGTGGAGGGGACTTTAGGTAGAGAGGACTCTACTACCTCAGGGATCTCCATGGGTCTCCTGCTGCTGCCAGTGGCTGGTTAACAGAGTTCAGTCTCTGGGTCCTAGATGGCTACATGTCAAGGCCTGGGATTTTGTCCTCTGAGATCCTTGGATCAGAAGTAGGGGTGCTGCCCTCATTGGTGGCCTCTTGCCAAAGATCCTACCCTGTTTTTGCTATTCCCAAATTGTAGGCAGAGGCTGCTTGTTCACATCCTGGCTGCCCAGACCCAATATAATCACACAGAAACTATATTAATTAAAACACTGCTTGGCCAATAACTTAGGCTTCTTGTTAACTAACTTTTACATCTTAACCCATTTCTATTAATCTGTCAATCACCATGAGGTTCATGGTTTGCCAGTAAGGTTCTGGCTGGCAGCTGGCATCTTTCTTCTTCAGTGGCTACATGGCATCTCTTTGACTCCACCTTCTTTCTGCCATCATTCAGTTTAGTTTTCCCACCTAGCTCTGTTTTGCCCTGCCACAGGCCAAAGTAGCTTCTTTATTAACCAATGATAACAAAACATATCACAGTATACAGAGGGGAAATCTCACAACATCTTCCCTTTTCTGTCTAAATAAAAAGGAAGGTTTTAACTTTAGCATAATAAAATTACATATAACAAAACAGGTATCAGACAAAAATTACAGTTACAATATTTAGTGTTGTGGGACAATGGCTTGTATTCTGTCAATTGTATTGTAATAAAATGCTGATTGGCCCACAGCCAGGCAGGAAGTAGAGGTGGGACAATGAGAACAGGAGAATTCTGGGAATAGGAAAGCACAATCTGTAGTCATGACCCAGCCACAGAAGAAGCAAGATGTGACTGCCTCACTGAATAAGGTACCAAGCCATGTGGCTAACATAGACAAGAATAATGGCCTAAT
>JAQHUG010000107.1:3966437-4032364 GCA_028555095.1 Dicrostonyx torquatus
TGGTTGACTAAATCCACGTAAAACCTGAGGAAGCTTAAAAAAGAATCGTTGACACAAAAGAACAGAGTTAAGTACGGTTTGGTAGTGGCATTTTCTTGGGTGGGCTCTGTTTGCTAGAAGCAAGCAGAAGCATGGCTGCTTTTTCAAAGAGGTTTTCCTGATTCAGTGGTAGCAGAAAAAAGCCATGCTGTTTTGAAACTGCGGCTTCCTGGGCCATGCTGCCAGTGCAAACTCTGATGAGGTCTGGTTAAGGAGCATTTAAATGGGTTTTGTGAGCAGTGCTACAACTTGCTTAATGGCAACACAGACCTGCTGTGTGCCTGAAAATGGGGCTGTTAGCATGGCTCACACTAAACAGACCTCTGCCCTGCCATGTTGGACTGGGCAGAGTCAAAAGGCAAAGCAGCCTTAAAAGTGCTTAGCCTTTTAAGAAATGCTCCTGAACAGAAAAGAATTACAGATACACAATAGGATGGATTCAGGCATAAAAGAACTCTAAATGAGTCACAGTGTTGGATTAATATATGTAAGCTTGGGAGAGAGAAAAAAAGAGTTTAGAAAGTTATAAAAGGAAGTAAATGGTTTATAAAAAAATAAAACAAAGTCTTTAAAGAGACAGAGTACAGATAGTCATAGATTAAAGGAATAAAGATAATAAAATAAATATTAAAAAGTAATAGAGTAAAAAATAATAAGCCACCTAAAGATGGAAAATACACAGAGACTCTGGATTATGTGTATTATTGTGTTTTCTTTGAATTTTTTGACTGTGAAGGAGCTAAGTAACCAATGTATATACTTTAACGGTACCTTGTCTTTAAAATTTGGGTCTAAGGATATGTTGCTTTTGAAAAGAGGTTTTAATTTTATTTCTACAGAGGATGAGAACTTGTGGAATTCTTCCAGACTAATGTGGTTTGATGGACCAAGACCTCCTGAAAGGTTGCTTTGAATATCCTTCAAAAAATTACTTTGTCCAATAGACAGCAGGAAGCAGTTTGTCTCTGTCAATTCTAGAGTTTTGGAAGTTGTTTACAATGTACTTCCTGCTTACTTAGGTAATATTATATTCTTCTGGAGTCTTTGATGGAGTTGAAGTTGTAATTTTAGTTTTCCTTAGTTATGATAAAAGATAATGTAGATATATAGTAACTGTAATTCTTACTTGATAACTGTTTTGTTATATGTAATTTTACTACATTAAAGTTAAAAACTTTTCTTTTTATTTAAACAGAAAAGGGGAGGTGATGTGGGATTTCCGTCTGTATGCTATAGCTACCATTTGTTAATAAAGAAACTGGCTTGGCCTGATAGGGTAGAACAGAACTAGGTGGAGAAAACTAAACTGAATGCTGGGAGAAAGAAGGGCAGAGTCAGGGAGAAAGCCATGTAGCCCTGCTGGAAACAGACGCCAGAACTTTACTTGCTAAGCCACAGCCTCATGGCAATACACAGATTAATGGAGATGGGTTAAATAAGATGTAAGAGTTAGCCAATAAGAAGCTAGAGCTAATGGGCCAAGCAGTGACTTAATTAATAGAGTTTCTGTGTGGTTATTTTGGGGCTGAGCAGCCAGGAACTAACTAGTGGCCTCCTACAACATTCTGTAGCTTTCCAAGTATTTCTACAGGTATGTGGTCTCAGTACCCTGGCACTTAACACCAATGGTTACTTCTTCCAATCTCCTGAGAAGCTTTAAGCTGCATACTAGGGGCTTTCAAGGAAATGGTTCCAAAGGCCTCCTTACACCCTCTAAGAAGTGTGGCCTTCCTTTCCTCCACCGTGAACTACCTTGTCAGCTCAGCCTGTGATCTTACAATTCAGACTCACAGAAATAGGTGAGTGGTTGCCTGAGCATGTCAGTGTGGGGAACTAAGGTTGAATGGATCCAAGCAGCTTCTACCTTTCTGATGCCATGGAGGCCTGGAACAGCCAGCATGTTTTAACATGATCTGTACCACACCCTACTTCCCTTCTGTTCCCTGAGACCTGAACTTCACTCCCAGGAAGATCCTGAGCTAAAGCAGGATTAAGAGTGAGACATGGATACATGCTTGTGGGGCAGGGAAGCCTGGAGGGTCTAAGGCATGCTAAGGTTCCCTGTTCCTGGCTGAGGTCTCATCCATTATAGCTAGGACACTTAAGGTCATACCCCATGACTGTCACTCTCTTAATATTTGGAATTCCCAGTACTCCATTTTCTCCAGGCTCAGGGCTGACCCAAGTTCAGCAGCTTGCATAGACAGTTAAGGCTGGTTCTCTAGTTGCCAACCTGAAACTAGAGCTCTCTAGCTGCAGGGAAGAACCCTTGGCTTCTTAGTATTTGTCTGGGAGTACAGTTAAGTAACCTCCTTCAATGAGGTGATTGAGCTGGCTCTTGAAGAGTAGATAGACTTCAGGGAGACTCTCTCCAGATAGGATATGGGTTGGTCTGACTGCTGAGCCTGGAGAGGAGTCTGCCTAATGGTGACTGTAGTGGATGGTGAAAATCTCTTGTTTTGGTGCTCCAGGGAAGTCCTATAAAGATGCAGATGAGTGGCAGGGTAGGAGAGGTGAGCTGAAACTTTTTGGAAGGCATATACTTCTTTCTGCTTCTTCTCCTTCTCAGGTAACACACAGATTGAGGCCATGTCACATGCAAGTATTTCTAGACTGTCACATACCAGAGAGGCAGAGCAGGGAGCCATTTTGGCTCTGCTGCAGCGAAGCCTGCTGCACTCAGATACTGAAGCTCTGACTCAGGTCTGGCTTCTCATTGGTGCACATGGGCATAGATCTTCTCCTGACCATTGGGGCTCAGTCCATGACATCAGTTTTTAGATCCAAGTCTTGTCATGTTATATTTGGGGTGTGGTCAAGTCAAAGTAGGGATGAATGGGTAGTATAGAAAAGCAGCTGCAGAGGGTGCCTTTCCTAATGAAAGGAGGGCATCCAATGTTGAACCTCAGCAACTCTGTAAATCAGTCAGGTGGGAGATCTACATTGCAGAGGCCAAGAAACAGCACCATCCTGGCCTTTTTCTTTACCCTCATCCTATAAAACCAATTGATGACTGTCTCAGCATACCACTGACACCCATAAAAGAATATGAAGCCAAGTTGTAGGAATATTTTTCAGTATTGGATATTAACTTCTATGAAGTAATCACTCTATAAACTGTATCCCCAACCTATGGAACTGGTTAAGAAATGTTAATATAAATTAACTTCCTAGTAACTAGGGTTAATAGAAAGACAGGTGCAGAGGGAAAGAATATACACCCAAGTGTGGGTATGGACTTCTTAAAAGAAAGGCATGTTTAAGTTTCTATAATAACTATATAGATAGATAATTTTGATGACTTCTGAAGTTATCTTTAGTGATGGCCAAGAAATCTTTCCCTTTTCATAAATGAGATCATATGGTGGTCCCTGAGGTATACTGGATATGATTATAGCTGGTAGCTGGTAAAGTAAAACATAAGTGACAAGAGTTGCTTAAGCAAATTGTTTTTATTTTAAATAAAGTTTATGGTCTTGTTTGGGAGATTTCCAAAATGCTGCAGGTTTATAACTTGGAAATACTATACACTAGATGCTTAGGCTTTAAGCATGGACATTGTGTTTTTTAAATTTTATTATTACAATTTATGTGTATATATATATGTGCCTGCTTGTCTGTATGTACATCCTGGAGGCCAGAAGACGGCATGTGATCCCCTGAAACTGCAGTTACAGTTGGCTGTGAGATGCCTGATATAAGTGCTGGGAAGTGAACTCAGATCTTCAGCAAGAGTGCTATTAACCACCAAGCCATCTTAATAGCCACAGTCCTTTCATTATCTTTTTAATGAGACAGGATGTCCCTATGTAGTAGGCTGGCCTGGAACTCTGAAGATCAGACTGTCCTCAAACACAGAGATCCTTTTGCTTCCACCACCACACCACCCCCTGCCGCCACCACACACACACACGTGCTAGGAATTAAAGGTATATACCACCACTCCTGGCTGCTTCATTATTATTTTAATATTATTGTTTTATATATCTCTATATAAAAGGAATATTGGGGGCTGGGCATGGTGGCACACACTTTTAATACTAGTACTCGGGAGGCAGAGGCAGAGGCAGGTGGATCTCTGTGAGTTCAAGGCCAGCCTGGTCTTCAGAGTGAGCTCCAGCACAGGTTCCAAAGCTACAGGGAAACGTTATCTCCAAAACCACACACACACACACACACACACAAAAAAAAAAGGAATATTAGTGCTGGAGAGATGGCTTAGCAGGTAAGGGAGATTGCTGCTCTTGCAATTTAGTTACCCACATAGCAGCTAACAACTATGAGCATCTCCAGTTCCAATGGATCTGATGCCCTACATGTGTACATGCAAGCAAAACACTCATACAAATAATTTTTTTAAAAAATTAAAAACAAAGTAAAATGAGCATTGTTTTTATGTAGGCAAACTTCACAGCAAATTTCATTAATTTTCCTGGAATTCTTGACTCTCAGCTCACAAGGATTTCCACCAGACTCTGGGGTGAGGGGTTTCTTTCTCCTTCTGTGTATCTTAGTTAGGGCTACTATTGCTGTGAAGAGACACCATGACCACAGCAACTCTTATAAAAGAAAAAAGCTTTAATTGGAGAGGCTTACAGTTTCAGAGGTTTAGTCCATTATCATCATGGTGGGCCATGTCAGCAGACATGGTGCTGGAGAAGGAGCTGAGAGTTCTACATTTTGATTGGCAGACAACAGGAAGTGAACTGTGTCACTGGGCATAGCTTGAACATAGGCGACCTCAAAGCCCACCACAGAGTGACACACTTCTTCCAACAAGGCCATACCTACTCCAACAAAGCTAGATCTCCTAAGAGTGCCACTTCCTATGAGCTTATGGGGATCATTTTCTTTCATACTACTACATCCCACTCCCTGCCCCTCAAAAGCTTATAATAATATCATAATGCAAAATGTATTTAGTTAGTCCAACTTCAAAAGTCCCCAAAGTCTATCACAGTCTCAACAATTTAAAATCCAAACTTCAAAGTCTCTTCTGAGATTCATGTATTCCCTTAACTGTAATCCCCTATGAAATAAAAATAAAACAGATCACAAACTTCCAATGTATAATGGCACAGGATATACACTACTGTTCCAAAACATAGGAAATGAAGTATATTGAGGAAATACTGGACCGAAAACCAGCTGGGCAGCTCCAAACTCTGTGTCTCCATGCCTGATGTCAAAACATCCTTCAGATCTCAACTCCTTTCAGCTTTGTTGACTGCAACACACTTCTCTCTCTTGGACTGACTCCACTCTCTGTTAGCAGCTTTTCTCGGCAGGTATCCCAAGGCTCAAGCATTCCCAACATCTTGGGGTCTCCAAGGCAAGTCTGTGCTTTAACTTAACTTCACACAATGTCTTCTCTGGGCTTCTATATAGGTACACCCCTGACATATGCCTGGCCTCAGTGGTTTTCCTTAGTTGTGGAGGGAGATTCCATAATCCCTTTCTTCTACCCTTGACTCTAAAGCCAGAACCATGTGGCCAAAGTTGCCAAGTGCTTGCTGGGGCTGAAACATGGCTCCCTCATTCAATTACAGCTTCACCAGCTTTTTGGTTTCCATAGTTTCCTTCACTGCTTAAGCTTGGCTGTCCTAAAATTGGATTTGTAGACTAGGTTGGCCTCAATCTTGGAGCTCTACCTGCCTCTGCCTCTGGAGTGCTGGAATTAAAAGTGTGCACTGGTGTGGGATAATGCTCTTGTACCCTGTAAAGATTTGTCACTCATAGTGGTTTAATAAAATGCTAATGGCCAGTAGCCAGGCAGGAAGTATAGGTGGGACAACCAGACTAGAATTTTAGGAAGAAGAAAAGCAGAGACACAGTTGCAAGCCAGACACAGAGGAAGCAAGATGAGAATGGCTTACTGAGAAAAGGTACCAAGCCATGTGGTTAACCATAGATAAGAATTAAGGGTCAATTTAAGTTACAAGAGCTAGTTAGTTTGGCCTGAGCAATAGGCCAACAGTTTATAACTTTTTATAATTAGTATAAGCTTTTGTGTGAGACTGAATGGCTATGGGATCAGGCAGAACAGAAACTTCTGTCTACAGTGTGCCACAACATCCAGCTCCAAGTTTTTCTTTAATTCCCAGTCCTGAGTTGGAAACTTAGCTGGATGGGATCTTGCCCTGAGGTCACCACTCCCTTTATTCCATTTCTTTTTTTTAAAAAAAATATTTATTTATTTATTATGTATACAATATTCTGTGTGTATGCCTGCAGGCCAGAAGAGGGCACCAGACCCCATTACTGATGGTTGTGAGCCACCATGTGGTTGCTGGGAATTAAACTCAGGACCTTTGGAAGAGCAGGCAATGCTCTTAACCTCTGAGCCATCTCTCCAGCCCCCTTTATTCCATTTCTTAATCTATTTATCTCCTTGAACACAGGATTTTGTTCCAGTCCACTTCCTTGTGCTTCCTTTCCCTTCAAATTGTAAATTTTGTATTTTAGCTGCTCAGCTTGCCCCTTTTCATTATATAACTTCATTAGAGTTAAAACTAATAACCATATGGCAGAGTCTACACTAGGTTGTTTTGAGATTTCTTCTGCCGTCAGAATTAATCCAAAGCCTCAGATAGACTCTTCAAGAAAAGGGCAAAGAGCAGTCCCATTCTTCACCAAAATATCACAAGAATAATCTCTAGGGAATAAATTAAAATGCTTCCCCTGAAACCTCTTGAGCCAGGCTCCCATAGTTCAAAATTTCCATTCTCCTACTAGTATTGCCTATTATGTGGTGATTAAAGTATTCTAAGCTTTCCTAACCCTAAGTACCAAAGTCCAAACAAATTCCTCTAAACAAAAACACGATCAGGCCTATCATAGCAATACCCTAGTCCCTGGTACCAACAATTTCTGTCTTAGTTAGGGTTTCTATTGCTGTGAAGAGAAACCATGACCACAGCAACTCTTATAAAGAAAAACATTTAATTGGGGCCTGGCTTAGAGTTTCAAAGGTTTAGTCCATTATCATCATGGGACATGGCAGCATGCAGACAGACATGGTGCTGGAGAAGGAGCTGATTGGCAGGAAACAGGAAGTGAACTCTGTCACTGGGTAGACTTGAGCATAGGAGACCTCAAAGCCCACCCCCACAGTGACACACTTCCTCCAACTAGGCCATATCTACTGCAACAAAGTTACACCTCCTAATAGTGCCACTCCTTATGAGTTTATGGGGGCCAATTACACTACCACTACTGTGTTCCCTTAGTTTTCCTTATCTTTCACCCTAACTCACAGACAGGTTTGAGAATTGTAACCTTGAAGTGGATTGCTTGGACCCTATTCCTACTGGGTTGCCTCTTGGATGCAGAATAGTACTAATGTGTCCCTCTGAAAACTTTGAATGATTCAGTAAGGTGACAGAAAAATTACCCAACACCAGTCTGGGAATGGGTTCAATAATCTGCCTGTGGGTCATATCTTTGTAAGACAATAGTACAGAAGTAGAAGAATTTGAGGTCCTCCAACAGGTTTTGGCTTCAAGAAGAAAGGGGACAAGTTGGACTAGGGTTCTGGCCCACCCCACCCCTCTGCTATCAGTTCAGGCAGGGCTGGACTTAAAACAAGTTCAAAATACCACCTGTCTACTGGCGGCTGGGAAACATATAGAGCAAAGAACTCCTCAGGGGGTGTGAAACAGAATATCTGAGATGGGTATTCCTCAGCTGGGGACAGAGGCCAGTTCTATACCAGGCTCTAAGCAGGGGAAAGATGCAAAGCTGTTTTCTGCCTGCAGCTAAAGACATGGTCTTCAGACATGCTGCCAGAGGCTATTAGGAGGTATGGCTTTGTTAGAGAAAATGCATCACTGTTGAGGTGGGTTTTGAGGTTTTCTATGCTCAGCATACTGCCCAGTGAGTCAGTCAACTTCCTGTTGCCTAAAAGATGTAGGACTCTTCCAGCACCATGTCTGAATGCATGCTGCCATACTCCCCATCATGATAATGGACTGAACTTCTAAAGCTGTAAGCCACCCAATTAAATGTATTCTTTATAAGAGTTGCCATGGTCATGTTGCCTCTTTAAAACAATAAAAAAAACTTAACTAAGACAGATTGCCATTCAACCTTAGGTAATGAAGCCTGAATTCTCTAGCCCAGGAGCAATGACTTTTCCATGTTCTTCCCAAGGACTCAGCTTACTTTCTAGTCACTTTTTAAGTCTATGTCATTTACAGAGTAAGGCTCAGCATTCTTAGAACGAGGACTAGGGCCCTAGACTACCTCCACATTGTTGCTCTTAGTACATGGTTTCTTTCATTCCACACATGGTCTCTGTAGGGCTTTGTAGTATGTAGGATCAAGGTCAGAATTCCAATGAGGGGCTCAGGGAATTTTAAGTGAATAAAGAAACGTGTATATGTTAAGCCCAGCAGGGAATTCTCTGGCCCTCAGTAGAACTGACACTCTCATCAGATGGGCTCAAGCAGCCTATCCCCTCTGCCCTGACAGGCATGGATGGCATGACTACCTAGAAACCATTATCACATCTACGTAACCTTGGCTGGAGGTAGGGTTAGGTTTGGGGTTCTGGGTTGAACCTTTTAGTCTTAGTCAAAGGCCTGAGGATCAAAGTGGTAGCCTCAGTCAACTGCCCTATGTGAGCCTGAGTTCCCTTCTGGTTAATATAAGAACATCTCACTTGCTTCTCCTACACTTGGCAAAACCTTAGTGATCTTTCTGGTATTCTTGTGGACTGGGCACAGCCCTGCAGTGGTTCATACTCAGGGAGGTGGATTCCTTGAATCCCAGCAAGGATGCTGTGAAGGTTGGACACAGCAAGAGTTTGTTTACAGAGCATCAGATTCATCCTTTTGTTATGAACTGGGGTTCCCTCTGGGCCCTGACCCGTAAGTGCTGTTTGTTGAAAGGAGGTGGCAGTCTACCAACCAGAGCATTTGTGGCCCAAGGCCCTACCCATAGCTATTGGCCAATTTGCCTGAACTTGGCCAGCTCCAGTGCTGGTACTAGAGTCATGAGCTCCATCAGGCTGTGTATTGGTGAAGGGATTCAGACGTCTTAAGCCCCGGGAGGTTGTGAGCATCATATAAGAGTTTCTGGGTCTCTGTGGGGCCAACTCGCATCATCTTTTAGTCCCCCAATTACCAGCTAGTCTGGATATACTCTTCTACCCCACCTCAGGGCTTTTGCTGACTGCTCTCCAGGCCACTTTTGGAGACCTTCCCACCAGGTATAGCTATCTATCTGCTTTTTAGGTGGGCTTTCTGTTTGTCCTTCCTACTTGGAGGCCAGGGTCACAAAAGCAGGCCCATACCAGCACCTTTAGATTCCCTAAAAGTAGTTCTCTCAAAATATGGGGGATTATGAGGGTAGAGTAACATGAAAGTACTGGTTCTACCCAGCCATGTGCTTAGGGTTAGGGTTAGGGTTAGGGTTAGGGTTATATAAGGCCTTGCTAGCCAGATCTGTCAACCTAGAAAGCAAAGATAGTTCTTGGCTGGCAATCAGGTAGGTAATCACACCATGCAGGAGTATTTCAAGAACATTAAGTGTCTGGGCTGTGATTTGTTATCTGTATACTTTTCTCCACATGTGGGTCCTTCCAAAAACCCATTTATGAGCCCCAATTCCTTCTGGGTGCCAGTCCCCTTGGGTGGAACTTCTGTCTTGCAGTTAGGGTCTCCTTTCTGTTCCCTTCCTCATTCTGCAATGAATTCATAATCTCTATAACCTCTGGGAGGCTGGGCAGGTGACCTGCTGCCCCTTAGTTACAACCATGGTTCATGCCCTAAATGACGGCTTCCAAAGGTGAAGCCAAGTACAGTTAGGGACTTGGATTTCCCCCTAACCCCAGGGAGGGTGTGTGTGTTAAAACCAATAAACCGTTGGAAGAATTCGAGGTCCAACATTCAGGCCTGGGGTAAGAAAGGTTTGGGAGCACTTTACATTGTAGGGTTGGCAGAATGGTAGCTGGGATACTCCAGTAGCGGTGGAACAGAAATGCAGATGGACATAAGGCCTGGCACAACCAATGTCAGTGGGGAAACAGCGAGGTTGGGAACTTCTTTATAGTTCCAAGGACCCCCCATGTCCACCTTTCCCCTACCCTTGGAGGCTGTTTGCTACCTACTGGGTCCCACTGACTGAGCCCACTGAATACTGGCCCTATCTGAATATTCCCCAACATGATCAAGGAGCTTTATAGCACCTGGCTGAGCCCCACCAGGTCCTGAACTGGGAATCCTGAGCAGCTTTGAAGTGAAACATCTCTGCACCTATTCAGGCTGCTCATTATTTTTTAAAAGCATAGAACACTAAAAATAGCAGCAACACATAGGAAATAGGGGTCATTAAACAAGGGAATGATATAATGAAGCTTGCATATTTCAGGGTCAGATTAAAGGGGGTGGTGGTTCATGTCAAGTATCACATATGGGGCAGGGTGGGCAGTGCCCACCACCCCCAACTCAGATTCTGGGCCTGCACTGGGCTAGGCTGAGTGGCAAGGAGGGAGGGCTAGGTCTTCTGAACTGGGGCTCTGAGTACCAGAGATGGTCACGGAACCAGGGCTATCTTGGTGTTCTGGGCAGTAGTGGCAAATTTCTACCTTCATGGTGCTAAAGCTGGGACCATTTGGCACCCACTCTGGTGGTGGTGGTGCCTAGGATTTCCAACACTAATCTACTAGGACATCATACTTGCTTCCAGGGTTCTGTAAACAGTAATCCCAGCTAAAAGAGTAACATCTTCCTCTGCAGTAGACCCACACTGACTGAGGTGACATGATAGACCTGAAATGGAGCAGCTCATGGGAACAAAGGATAACTCCTATAACAGACATGCACTTTAACTGGTCACTAGACTGGCAGGAAATGGCCCTTAGGCTTCCATCCGGATGGATGTGGGGTTAGACCCCATTGCCTGTAAGTCACCTTACCATCTCTTATCTGTTCTTGCTTTGTTAGCCCAGTCAAATGCTAACCTTCATTTCTGCAAGTTAAGAGCAACACGTATGTTCAGCAGCTAGTGGATCTGAAGCTTCAGCCAAACATACAAGATAACTTGTACCCATGGAAATGTCACTGGGGCTCTCCCAGACAAGTTATCTTACATACAGGTTATAACCAAAGGGCTACCATGCACTACAGGACTTGCATGTTTATCCAGGCTCCAGCTGGCATCATATTGATTTAGTGACTTACATCTAGATAAAGAGGCCACACAGGGACGTGGCAAGTGTTCTGCCAACAACATGATTCCTTGGGCACCTGTGAATAGATGCTACTTACAGACCTCCAGGGGAAGATGAATTAGTCATGTCTGGCTGAAGTCACCATCCATAGCCCAGAAGCCCTACGATGAAGCCTGTGATGGGGGCAGTTGAAGAAATTACGTTTAAATTCCCTGAATAATAATGCAAAATTCTTGCTCTAATCTTGCTCAGATCCCGGACAATCCAATGGGGCAGAGGAATCTCAATCTTGAAGGCAGAAGGGGCTCTGAGTTCTGCATCTGTATGGATCCAAATTGACGACTGCAGTCATGGTGAGGTGTCTGTGTAATGACTTCTCAAGTGAATCTGGTTGGCTTTCCCTTCAGTTCCCCAACAGATTACAAACAGAACAGATCATCAGAGTGCTTTACAAGTAGACCCAGGAATGTGCCTGATTTTGACATTAACTTAAGGTAAACCTGGAACATCCCGGTCTGGTCAGTGTTGTCCTAATCAATACATATTTATATGCTTCAGATCCAAATCATGGGGTCTGGGGGTCTTGTTGCATCCTTTTATTTTGTTCCCAATAAATACCACTGCAGTTATGGTTGTCTGCCTGCCTACTGGGTTGTTTTGAAGCAGTGTTCCTCACTCTAAACTACTCTGACCATGGGCAGTTAGTCCAAGGGGCAACATCAAGTCATCTGCCCCATGGCTGTGTCTTGTCTACACAGTGACGAAGGCATTTCTTCTGTCAGTGACTTTTAGGCCTGGGCCACTGGCTTGAGGTTTCATGAGAGTTCTTAGAGAATGAATGAGACCCAGCCAATATAGCAAGTGTTTGAGAGTAACATGATCCTACAGCCCCTAGCATGTGGAATTATCCTAACACCCCTCCAAGAACTCTAATTATGAGCTGAGATGAAGAACAGCAGCATTTCGGAAGGTGGGGTTAAGACTCCACGCCCTGGGAAAGATCCAATGCTGTAGACCAGACTCCCATTTGATCAGTTTCTAGAACTTTCCTTTAGCAAAGTGTTTGGAGAAGATAGTATCAATGCTGGTCTTTGCAGCCAATTCTCAGTCAACCTCAAGATCCTATAATATATCATAGATGAAAAACTGAGGAACAAACAGGTTACCAGGTACCAGGTAAGAAGTGCTTTCCAAGCCAGAGACTGCACCAGCCATCAGAAAATAGTTTAATTATGTACAGATGATTGGCAAACTGATCAGAGTAGAGTGTGAATGCAACCCCAGATTTGAAGAAGTGACAGGAGAGCAGTGCCGGCGACATGTGCCATTCAAGAGGTGACAGCCACCAGACACCAAGTAAATCACAAACTGTGACAGCTGTGGAAGGAGTATAAATCAACACTTTCCCTCTGGGACAAAAAAAGAAAAACAAAATAACAAACATCAGATCTGAGGAATGCTTTCTCTCCCAGCCATGGAATGGTATTTGTCCATGATGAATGCAGGATGGCTGGGAGTAGATGGTCCAGGCCCCTGGGGCCATATCACCTGCCACACCTGCTATGGTCCCATTTGTGCATCAGTCAGGCCAGCAGCATTTGGGCTTCATGAGCAGCTCTTGCAGTCACAGCAATCACTGGCCTCAGAAGAGAGGCCTTGAGCCCTGGTTCTCAAACTCAGACCATGCATCATTCAGCTCCATGAAGATCATCTTGGCATACTGCTCATATGGCTGCCCAGTGGCCTGTGGGCAATAGAGAGAGAGCCAGACTGATCACTCAGACCACTTCTGACCAGTACCTTTCATGCGATATGGACAGTAGGCAAAAGGCCCCTATAGGATGAGAGGCAGAGACAACCCGACCACAAGCACAGGGTCCAAAAGCCCTCACCATACACTTACTTTATCTGGATGCACTACCAGCACTGCTCGGCGGTATTGCTTCTTCACCTGCTCTGCAGTCACCAGGTCAGCCATACTCACAGGTGTCCAGCGGCTCTCTCCATCCCACAGTACTGTGTGCAGCGTGGACAGCAGTGCACGGATGTTCCTCTCCTTGCCTTCAATCCACTCCAAAAGCTGCAGACACCAGTGTATAAAGAACCTCAGGAAGAAGCTGTAATTTAGGAGACCTCCCTCCCTGCTGTGTGGAGTGTGGGGTAGGAAAATCAACGTAAGCAACAAAGCAAGTACTGAGGGATATTCAGATGCTGGAAAGAGTGGGTGCATCATTTCAATGGTCCTGGGTCCTAAAGGGAAAGACAACCTGCAGGCTGGGGAGCAAGCTTCTATGAAAGCCCCTTGAAAACATGGTTTGGCACCTCTTTCTTTATTCCTATAGGAGAGCAGGGAAGCCATGGCTCCACCCTACTCCCCATCATCCAGAAGGGCCCCTCTCCTTCAGCACTGGGCCTACTCCAGACCATACAGACCAGGTGGGTCAAGCTATATATATTGTGGAGAAAAGGTATCCAGGACAAAACTGAGACCCTTTTCAGTCATATACAAAGACAAAACCCTAATCCCTCAATACAGCCTTCTGACCCATGCACAAGGTTCAAAGAGGACAACTGGGTCCCTGGCAACCATTCAGGTAGTTCGTAAGGAAATGGCTTCACTGTGCCTTAAAACCCACCACCACACAAACTTAAAGAAATGGTTACATTTAAGATCTAGAATGGAACAACCTGACCACTGTGCTGTGCTGAGTCCTTCTGACTGCACAGTGAATGCCCCAGGTCAGGACCAAAACCCAAACAAATCGCTGTCTTTATAAGTCAAATAAGCAGGGTGGTGGTGGTGCATGCCTTTAATTCCAACACTTGGGAGGCAGAGGCAGGAAGATCTCTATGAATTTGTGGCCAGCCGGGTCTACAGAGTGAGTTCCTGGACAGCCAGAGCTGTTACACAGAGAAACCCTGTTTTGAAAAAACAAAAAAACACAAAAACAAACTAAATAAAAAAAAAACCCATAAAACAAAACAAAAAGTCAAATAAACCTTGGATAGATGGGTCCAGGTCTGAGCTATGCCCTCTAGCCTGCTCAAGGTCAAGATCAAACATGACCAGAGTACTAGAAGTCCTGTGTGGTGCTTGCATCCCTCACTGATCTCCAGTACCATGAGTAGCACTTGTGAAATGCAAATATTAAGTATGTATCAGATTGCCCAGGAGTATGCCATACTCCTATATCCCCTACTCCAGGGGCCTCCAGGTGCTAGGTTCATACATAGTAAGTCTGACTGGAGACAGTGAACTTCACAGTGTGGTCTGGTCCCTGGGGGTACCCACCTTCAACTTTAATGGGTCTGTGTCTCTGGCCAGGTCCTGTTTCCGCATCTCTGCCATGGTCTTTGGCCCCTTCTTGTCAGATTTGGAGAAACCGTGATTAGGCAGCAGATCTTCAAAATCATTTTCTGAGACTTTTGGCTTTTGGGCTAGGAAAATAAAATAGACATTTTTATAGACATTCTGCCTGCTTTTACCTTTCTCCTTGAGTATGAGCTGTCCAGATACCTGGACAGAAAAAAAGAAAAACATGGCTTCAAGGCCACTGGTTAAAGGCCAGTGAGAATTAGGAGAAGGGCTAGGCCTGAAGACACTAGCACATAAATCCAAATCTGCTTTCTTGGGGGCAGTCTCAGCGAGCAATATAAATACAACTGTCTTAACTGGCTCTGAGGGGAGAAATAAAATGCTCCACTCACAGAGCTGTAGGTAGTTGTCTAAATCACCAGACAGACACAGGACTTACCAAAGCTGGGCACACGGACACCCCTCTCCTCTCGAGCTCCAATCACACTGAAGTGAGACCTTAGCTGTTCAGAGGCTCTGGGGGCTGGCTTGGCCTGGGGGGTCCATGAGGTTCCTGGGGCTGTGGGACGACTTGTCTGCCAGGAGCTGGTGCTTTTGGGAATGGAGGATGATGTGGTAACAAAGCCCCCTATAGGAAGTCCAGCAGGCAGGCCTGGGGAGATACCACAGGACACTTACTTGTAAGTCACTTAGCCCTGAGGATACTGAGTTGCTGGGACATGTGCTCACTGAAAAAACTGCCGTCACTTAGTTGATCTGTTCTAATCAACAAGTAGAAAGTCCTGAGTAGCCAGGGATATACACGTACGTTGCTCAAGCACTTTCTCTACAGGGGCTTGGTATCCCGTCTGTTCAACGTTCTAGGGAGCTGTCCCATTGTGTGGACACTTCCTCAGAAAGCTTCTCAAATGTGTGGCTGATTTTTTAACTTTCTGTGAAATAACTGAACTCAGAGAAGTCGCTAGACTCATCCCAAGTCTAGAGCACCTTCAAATAATGTCCCCAGCCATGAAGTTCCTCTGTGATGGTTGTTGTTACTTGTCAGTATCTAATATCACACAGGATATGACCTGGGCATGTTTGTGGGGAATTATCTCCCTGCCCTGCCCCTAACCCTGACAGGGTTTCTCTGTGTATCCCTAGCTGTCTTGGAAGACTCTCAATTGATATGGGAAAATCCATCTTAATTGTGAGATCGTTCCATGGGCAGGGGATCCTGGGCTGCATGGAACAGAAAAGGTAAGCTAAGTATTAGCACGCAAGCATTCATCTTTCTCTGTTCTGGCTGATTATAAATGTGATCAAATGTGATTCAAACTCTTGCTGCCTTTTTATTGCCAAGGATTATTTCACAGTATGAAAGAGACTGCTGTTTGCTTAACCTTCTTCCGAACAAGAACATCTATTCAGAGTTTATTTCCTTGGCTATTACCAACAGCTCTTCTCTGAACACTTGATTTTTTTTTTTTTTGTAGAAATATAAGCCCATTTCTCTGGGATAAACACTGGGGTCCTATGGTGCCTGCATGTTTACTTTTCTAAGAAACAAACCAGGAGTAGCTGTAACATTTCACATTCCTACAAGTGTGTATATATACTATAAACCCAGTTTCTATGATCCTTGGTGATGCATGGCTGCTGCCTTAATCTTCTAGCGGCTGATGACTCAACACTGTCTCGTGTGCTTATTGGTGTGCCAGAATTACTGCTGATGGAAGCTTCATCCCTCTGCTCATTTCTCCACTGGATTACCTTTTGTTTTTCCATTACAGTTATATATTCTATATAAGAGTCCTTTGTCAAATAGTTTTTGAAAATGTTTCATCCCACATTTTGGTTGGTCTTTCCACAGTTGAAGTTATCAGATGTATGCTGTCTTTTGCTAGTAGAGCCGCTCTGCCTTATATTCCATCTGCAATGGGCTGAGGCTTGGTATATGACCATGGCTTCTTTTCTTGCCTGTTCAAGTCCAATGACTCTAGTTCCATCTGTAAAAACTTTCACACACCTTTGTCTTCCCTGGGTGTATAACTGGGTCCCCTCTTCCAATCCATGTATTGGTTTCTAGCCTTTTGCCAACACCAGTCTTGGTTTCTGTGGCCAGTGTACTTCAAAGCCAGGGTGGGGCTTCTATACTACTCTCAATTACAACAAGCCCCAAACATTCTTGTCTATCTGCTTTTCCAAATAAATGGCAGCAATGGCTTACCAAAGGCCAAGGGAGTACACAGCAGGTGACAACTAGTGTTCAGCAGGTCAACTCACTAGATGAATGACTCTCTGATGGGGAGCCCCGCCTGGAAAAGCTGTGGAGTTACTGACTGTAAATGACCAGTTGTTTCTGTCTATAATTCATTCATCTCATGTGCTGCCACATAACAGCTATGGGTGTTTTCCCACTGCTTGTGTGTCTATCTCATGTATCTATTACATTTATTGGACACATATATAGCTGTGAATGGTCAGGAATAGGATTTCTGCTTAAACTGTATATATATTTATATATATATATATATATTTTTTGAGACAGGGTTTCTCTGTAGCCGTAGCTTTGGAGCCTATCCCGGAACTAGCTCTTGTAGACCAGGCTGGTCTCGAATTCACAGGGATCCGCCTGCCTCTGCCTCCCGAGTGCTGGGATTAAAGGCATGTGCCACCACCACCCGGCTTAATAAACTGTATAATTTTGATGAACAGAAATACTAAGATATTTTTCATTATTCAGACTGACATAGGAAAGTAATAGTATTCTTAGTCACAAAGATAGTTAATTTTAGACTTCAGAACAAATCCAAAACAGACTAGCTGCCCCTGCAGAGAATACACAAGGATGAATTCCCAGGTGTTTATTGCTTATTCAAGGTCAGAGATTGAAGCAACTTTAGTAGATATAACTTTCTCAGCAATGGGCTTTTTGAGCATACTCTCAGCCTCAGTTTATGTTATAGGACTCAGGATTCAGACAACTAATTGCTACTGTTAAGTCCTGATTTTTAATGTCATTTTCTGTCTGGGAACCCTCACCAATTTAGAGCTAAGTGCACAGCCAAGGGTTTCTCACTGGCTGGTCCATGTGACTTCCCTAGCCTGAGAAAAACATGTGACTTGTGTTGTGAGACTGGGTCAGGCCCTGAAAATTTAACATATAGTTGTGGAGAGAGAAAATGCTGTGTAGAGCAATGAGGAGCCTATGCAGAGCTTATTAGGGAGCTATGTAGAGGTGCAAGAGAGATTTTGAGAGGATTTTTTTCAAGATGAAGACAAAGAGGAATTTACCACCAGAAAGCGTGTGTTTATTTCCCTTTAAATAGATAAGTTTAGTTCTTACTGCATTCATTTTTTTTTTTTTTTTGCACACTTTGGTGCTGATTGGAGGCTGGCTCTCAGTTAGCAATACTAGTCTATCTGCTTTCCCAAATAAATGTGACAATAAACTTGGCTAGTCTACAAAAATCTTTGCTGTGATTTTGGTAGAAAGAACATTAGATGTACAGATCAATTAATACAAGGCAAAGGGGCACCTTTAGTGAGCCAATCTTGTGATCTACAAACATTTGGTATCTCTCTGTCAATCTCAACTGCCATGTTTTTATTGCAGCTCCACCACACTGGCACTGTTTCTTTCTGTTTATATTTAAAGGTTCTTGTGTTGCTGTCTTGAGACTTGGTCTCATGTAGCCAAGGTTTGAACTCCAACCCTAACTTCCTGAGTGCTGGGATTATAGCTATAAACAAGCCTCTACCTCTGCCTGGTCTAAAGCTTTGCAAAAATCAACTATACATAGTGTTATATAGTTATATAATTTTGGTCTCCTTGAGCTGTCCTAGTAAACCTAACAGCAGCAACAGTTTGGTGATCTTAGGTACTGTGAACTTTGAACTATAAAGTTCTAAGCCTTGTAAATTTCCTCTGATGTGACAAGCAATTAAGCTACCTGCAAACAGGAACAATATATGATTGTGATTTCTACTTCTTGCCTCAAGTTGGTAGCTGGGTCTCTTAATAAGTAGAATGTTACAGGGACATCTGTGCTGCTCCTGGGTTCAGGAGTCCTTCATAGTTTGTCATATCTGATACAATTTGTGGGCCTGCTCTGAAGACACTCTCATCATTTGCTGCTGTTTTTTTTTGTTTTGTTTTGTTTTTTGGTTGTTTTTTTGAGACTGGGTTTTTCTGTGTAATGCCTTGGCTGTTCTGGACCTCACTCTAGACCATGCTGTCCTCAAACTCAAAGAGATCTACCTGCCTCTGCCTCCTGAGTGCTGGGATTAAAGGTGTGATGTGGGATTCCCCTCTGAATCCTGTGAATGTTTTATTACCATTGGTTAATAAAGCTGCTTTGGCATATGGCAGGGCAGAATAGAGCTAGGCGGGGGCGGGGGTGGGAGGGATCTAAAGTGAATGCAGGGAGAAAAAAGGCAGAGTCAGGAAGACGACATGTAGCTGCTAAAGGAGAAAGACGCTGGAACCTTACTATTAGACCACAGCCTCGTGGTGATACACAGATTAATAGAAATGGGTTAATTTAAGATGTAAAAGCTATCTAGAAAAATGCCTGAGCCATTGATCAACAGTGTTGTAATTAATAAAGTCTGTGTATGATTATTTGGTTCTGAGAGGCTGGAAAACTAAAGTGCAGTCTTCGTTTACAAGTGTGCATCACTACCACCTGGCTGCTACTGGGTTTTAACAATCATCCTATCAGAAGCACTGGTAAGAGCATGTCATTGTTCTTTGGCTGATAAACATGGTAGATGCTATTCTCTGACTCTGGAAAGGCAGATCAGACTGGTGCTCCCTGAATATGCCCCACTTGGTGGTAGTTGTTGCTCTTTAATCCTCTGAAAAATTCTGTGCCCTAATGTTGTTAAGGGTCTATGTCTGTCTTGAGGGGAGTGGCTTGAGGCCTTCTTTCCTGAATTGTCTAATTTGGCACTTTGGAAAGTCAGTTTCCTCTCATCTAAGCTTTCTAAGAGATTATGTGGAACTGGTCATATAAACATTTGGTAGCGGGGTGGTGGTGGCACACGCCTTTAATCCCAGCACTTGGGAGGCAGAGGCAGGCGGATCTCTGTGAGTTCGAGACCAGCCTGGTCTACAAGAGCTAGTTCCAGGACATGCTCCAAAGCTACAAAGAAACCCTGTCTTGAAAAACCAAAATAAATAAACAAACAAACAAACATTTGGTAAAATTCTCCTGTGAACTCGTTGGAGCCTGGGGAGTTCCCTTTTCTGAGAAATTTATTATGAATTCATTCTTCATAGTGACAGCTATTCAAGTGCCCTGCTTCATGCTTGGAGTTTGGTAGTGGCTACTGGTGAGATACCTGTGTATCTGGATGCTGCCAGTTTCCCAGCACTTGACTTTATTCTTTCACCACCTTCTAGGTCTCTATAGACCCTGACCATTCCTGAAACTGATGGTTTTTGTGCTATAGTTCCTTTTTGGTCAGTCTATTTTTTTTTTACTGCTATTTTTTACTGCTATTTTCAAAGAAGCAGCATTTTGTTTCATTGATTCTTTCATTGTTGAGAAAGAATCTCAAGTAGTTCAGGCTAGCCTTCAACTCATTTACGCAACCAAAGACAACCTTATACTTCTCTGATCCTCCTGCCTCTACTTCCAAGTGTTGGAATTATAAGTGTACCACCACTACACTTGATTTGGTACTAGAGTTTAAAACCAAGGTCTTGTATACCCTACGCATACATTTTATTAAGTGACACAAATTCCCAGTCCCTGTTTCATTTATTAAAAACATTTTTTTCCTTCTTCCAGATTGCTATGGATTTTGCTCTTCTCCTTCAAACACCTTGAGGTGTCATTTGTAATGACGACATATTCCATTTTTTCTTTCTTTTCTTTTTTTTTCCCTCAAGAAAGGGTTTCTCTGTGTAGTCCTGCAACTCTCTCTATAGACCAGGATGATCCACCTGCTCTTGCGTCCCAAGTACTGGAATTAAAGCCCAGCTAGTTCATCTTTTCTAGAGCACGTAACGTACACACTCTAGCACCTCTAGCTGTTATGTGCCAGGTCCCTTTAAGATGCAAGGTATTCCCCTTAGAGCAGTGAAACACGGCTATTTTCCTGGGCCTCCTGCTGACACATGTGCTATTTAAAGCACTGTTTTCCTTTGTAGTCTTACCATCACTGAATTTCTGAAGGCCAGAATACACTGTGATTTCAATTCTTTTATCCTGTTGGAGGAACCTGCACTCTGTGCTACCAAGCATGGCCTAGGACAGTCAAACAGCCATTGTGATGCATGGTATATACTGCCATTTTCATTTGTGACTTGGGCTTGCTGAGTTTTCAGCCTGGTTTCCTTTACGGCTGCTGTTTTCCCAGGGTGTAAAAGAGCTGAGGGCTAGCTCTGTCCAGGACCAGACAGGTCTTACCTTTCAGAAGGCAAACACTTTTCCTAAGAAGATGCCTGCAGCCCCACCCTGTGTTTAGACCCATCAACCCCAAATCTACAGAGTGATAGGAAACACAAAGATATTAGGCAGAGGGCTGGAGAGATGGCTCAGTGGTTAAGAGCACTGCCTGCCCTTCCAAAGGTCCTGAGTTCAATTCCCAGCAACCACATCGTGGCTCACAACCATCTGTAATGATATCTGGTGCCCTCTTCTGGCCTGCAAGCATACATTCATATAGAATACTGAGAATACTGTATATATAATAAATAAATAAAATCTTAAAAAAAATTTTAAAAAAGATATCAGGCAGAAACTCCTAGAAGATCCACGAAATATAGTACAATTCGAAAAAAAAAATGGAGACCATTAAGAAAAAAAATAGCACAAAGGATGTTAGCACCATGATTAAGAGAAGAACTCCACATTCAACCTAAGAATAGAGTGAAGTCAGAAAGGAGGAGAAGGGGCGAACAAGGGCCTACCCAGAACATCAGTTCTGGAAACAATGAGTCACAGGATAAGGAACTAGAAATGAGGATGTCAGGTGCCCAGTGTGGTGCTACAGCTGAGCTATGGCCAGTCATGTTTCAGTGAGTGACATCAATACCTGAGACAGATGCCAGAGCAAGCAAGTGACCTGCCAACAAGCATCCTGACAATATCCTCAACCAAAAACTCTACATGCCCCACCAATATAGCTTAGTGTACTTCCCTTCTCAGAAGCTATGAAGAAGAGGTACTGACAAGAAGCTGAGGAGTCCTAGGGAGATTCATCTTAGAAAGCAAACCTGAGATGGTATCTGGGCAATTCAGGTTGTGACGACAGGAGACACAATGTGAGCCAGCCCCAAGACAGGCATGGATGCTGCAAGGAGTGACTGACACTTATCAAGTGCATGCTGATGCTACACCAGTACTCAGCAGAGCCTCATCAACTCCTAGATTGTCCCTACTTCCTGGACACACTATAACCCTGGAGTCAGCTGGTGCACTCACTGCATGGCCATGAGCATCATGCAGCAACATTAGTTCTAGCAACTACCATTTTTAGTCCTTCAGTCAGTGGGCATTCAGAATGGAAGCAGACACAAGCTTCCAGGGTCTCTGGACACAGGAGTAGTAGACGGGGAAAATGAGCCTCTTGGCACATAGGGTTGGCCCCTCATTACCTTGGAGGCTAGAGCTGAGATCACTGAGATCAGCAAATGGGTCTAGGCTCTGAGACTTGGTTTGGCTGGGGTGGTGACCTGGGGGGGCTGGGTGACCTCCAGAAGAGAAGAGGGTACCTGGAAGAAGGATTAAGGCCATTAGACTCGCACAGTATAGAATGAATGACAGTGTTCCAAAGTCCCTGATCCTCCCTTTCAGTACCAAAGGCCCCACTCAAGGTTTGGTACTTCTTTAAGGACAGTGAGCAGAACACAAAGGCACACCTGGCAGAGTGGCTAGCACGAGCATCCATATTGTTCCTCATGGAAATCACTGAACATGGCACCAAGATCTATCTAAAATGTGACTTCCTTTATGATATGATAATGTAAATTTGAGACTAGTCTAAGCATAACATCTTGAAATAATTATTCTGTAACTACTCAAAATATTATCTAGTCATTAAAAATGATGGCTTGGAGTTGAGAGTGCTCGTTGAGTAAAGATATATGGATAAAAGGGTATACTGTACAACTCACTGTCACACTACAGCTTCCATGACAAGACTTTTATTTTTTTTATCTTAAATTTTATTTTAATTTTGGAGGGGTTGCAAGGGCAGAGGGCAGATATGCAGATACAAAGAGATAAATGGGATCGAGATGTATGATGTGAAAGACATAAATAAATAAACAAATAAATAAATCATGAGGACCAAAGTTCAGATCCAAGCACCCATGTAATAACATCTGCACCCATAAAAAAAAATTCTTAAAAAACCCAGAGTTATCTATATATAAAGAGCAGGCAGATATCTATTGATTTCAAGGCCAGCCTGGTCTAGTGAGTTCCTGGACAGCCAGAGCTACACAGTAGGATCCTGTCTCAAAAAAAACAAAACTATTGTGGCTCAGCAGGTAAAAGTGCCTGCTGTGTAAGCCTGATGACCTGAGACTGATCCCTGTGAAAAAGCTGGATATCGATATATGCATCTATAATCCTGGCACTTGGTAACATGGGAAGTAGAGTCAGGAGAATTGCTTAGAAGTTTGCAAGCCAGTATGTGCAGCAGAAATGAGAGACCCTGCCTCAACAAGGTGGAAAGAAATGATTCCAAAAAGTTGTTCTCTGACCTCCAAATGTGTGCCTTGGCATGCACATATGCTACAGCAGGTATAAATCCACTCTCACATACAAATACACACATATAATAATTAAAAAATATGAGCTGGCTATATGGCATAGCTGGTATAGGTATTTGCTGCCAAGCCTAATGTTGTGAGTTCAATCACTAATACATTACAATCCCTGGGGACTGGATAGTAAAAGCAGAGAAAGGAGTTACTCAAGATGTCTTCTGATCTCTGCATGCCTGCCATGATAGGCACCCTGTCCCCTTCATCTCTCTAAAATACACACAATTTAGAAGCCTTTTTAAAAATTAAATTTAAAAATTTTTAAAAAGGAATTCCTGCCGGGCGGTGGTGGCACACGCCTTTAATCCCAGCACTCGGGAGGCAGAGGCAGGCGGATCTCTGTGAGTTCGAGACCAGCCTGGTCTACAAGAGCTAGTTCCAGGACAGGCTCCAAAGCTACAGAGAAACCCTGTCTCGAAGAAAAACAAACAAACAAACAAAACAAAACCAGGAATTCCCAATGTAAAAAGGGAATAATAAAGAACATGAAATAATCCTGTATAAAACAAACACAAAAAAAAAATTCCCACAACCAAAAGCATACAAAATTATATTCAATCCCATTTGTAATTAAGAAATGCAAACTGAAAACGCCTACAAGGGCTAACAAGTGGCTCATTAAGTAAAGAGACTTGTTGCCAATCCTAATGACTTGCATTTGATCCCTGGAATTCACATGACAGGAGAGACCTGAGCCCCACAGATTGTCCTCGGATTTCTACAAATGCATTCTGACATATGTGCTGACTCATACGCACATTAAAATAAATGTACAACTTTTAAAAAATACTTACTAAACTAGAAAAATGTTTTAAATTTATAATACAACTCTGGTGAGAAACAAAAGATAGAAATTCTTGTTCTTAAGCAAATAAACTGAGGAAATAGTATTCAGAGGGAGATGTGTATCAAAGACTTTGCAAACAGAACTGTTGGATCAGAATGTGCCAGAAAGGTAGAACTGTAGGTGCACAAAGAGATCAGATGGATATTCAGAAATATGAACCACTCCTTGTAATCCACGTTACCAATAGGGCATATGCCAGTAGCCATGGCACATGTGACAGTCTTTCTAAGGGTCCTTCAGAGAACACAGAAAAACATGAAGGTAAAGCGTGGGCAAACAAACGGCAATCAATTACACACAAGCAAGGAATTATGTTCCAAAACGTATTTGCCTTCATGAAAAAGGAACAGCATGAAAGAATAGGAGGACCAGACACGACTGTACTCAACAAAAGCTGAAGCAATTATCGAGTGTCTGTGTTCCCATCGAACAACTAACAGAGGACTCTGTAGTTACCACACGTTGGGCTGACTGGAAGGCAAGCAAGCCCTGCTCTATCCTCTTCTCAAAAGGGCATGTGGAGACTCCATGGCCACAGTAACCATCTTGAAAACCCAGCCAACAGTGGAGCCCGTGGTCATACCTTCTGGTACTGGCATGGAGGCCGGACCAGGCATAGCAGTCTCATCCCAGGTATCCCATCCTCCTAGCAGATCTGGGTGGCTTGATGAAGCTATCACCTTGTTGGGTTCTGTTGAGAGATCCCCTGAAAGGAGCCAGAGAAAAGCAGGGTTTGGTGTATGTGCCTTCTTACTTCACATGATGCTTGGCAACCTTTCTCATCCCCAGACAGAAGCAGAAGGCAACTTGCTGGTCCAGCAAACAACTCAAGGGACCAGTATGGCTAGGCAGTTGAGGCCATGCTTTGCTCAAACACCTGGTAGCTGACACTCTAAACTCAAAGGATTGGTGCTCAGAACTGGCTGGGCTAGATAGTCCTGAGGATGTAGCAGATAGCCACTAAGCTGACCAACAGAGGTCAGCAGGCAACATCTTCATAGGGCAGTGATAACAACACTTGTATATTGCCTTTCTGAAAGGGCATTCAGAGCCTTTCTGCCTTTCTCTAAACCTACCATACATAGCCCATGATGAAAAAGGGGCTCACAGCCATGTTCAAGAACTCCCTGAAATCTAGAACTAGTTCTTGTGCCCTCTGCTTGTCATGCATCCACCTCAGCATGGCACAGTCACATAAGGCATTCAGGGCAATCAGTTGTCCTCTGGAACATATCCCAGTAGACCATTGACTCTCTGTTAGGAAAAAGAACTAAGCTTTCTCTTCAAGATTTGGCTAGTGACAGCCTGGCCTCTCCTTTCCTAGACCCCAACTTCTGTCTAAATGGGCCATGTCTGCTGCCCCAACATACACACACCAGCCTTTAGACGTCTTGTTGCCTATTCCTAAAGTTGGACTCTTCTGTTTCCTAATTTGTCATTCCTACCTCCTGGTCTTCTCACTCCTAGTAGAAGTAGCTGTTCTAGTCACAGCCACAATTCCAGAGTCAGAGAAATGCCCATTAGGAGGGCCTGTAAACAGCAGTGGAACCTGTCCCAGATTTGAGGAGACAGCTTAAAGAGATGAGAAAAAGACATCAATGTGTCCTGTCAGGCTTTGAGAAGCCCTAGACTTTGGGAAAGTCACCAAGAGTTATGTTAGGCCTAGTGCACCACAGCTGCAGTGGACAGAAGGCCCTGTTGCCCACTGATCTATCCCTGATCACTATCCCCAGGGGCGTGTAGGAAGTAGGAGTTCCTAGGCCCTTCCAAACATAAGCCTGTGGCTTCTATGTAATAGTCATCATGGCCATACTCACCTAGGTGCAGGAAGGTAGTGTTGGAGGATGGGGGTGGGGCACTGTGGGTGGATGGGAAGGCAGCTGAGGAAGCTACAGAGTCAGAATTGAGAAATTCTCCAAAAAGATCAGGCTTGGAGCAGGGCTGGACATCTGAGTTGGATGACAGGAGGAGCTGGTCAAATGGGTCCACTAGGAAACAGAGGGAGGGCAGGGACAAGCATTATACCTTAGCCTGTATCCTAGGAGCCCTGCTCTCAGGTCTCTACTTTCCTCAACATATGGACTCAGACCATTCAGCAGCCCACCTAGGGATACATGGCCCTCCTACTGCCCCACAGCTTAGGACTCTCCCATGGACACAGCATCACCCCTGAAGCCAAAGCAGGCAGTCATGGCTTGTGAGTAGGAATTGATGTAGCCACATGCAATTTCTCCAGAAGGCAGTTTCCTCCCTCCAGATGTCAATATAACAGTGACGATCCTTTTTCTACATGGCAGGAATGATTAACCCTGATTCATTACTATGAAACCAATTTTATGAATAACTGAAATGTACACCAGTGTCCTTGTAGGGTGTTCTGTACCCCAAGAAGAGAAACTGGGCTTGCCAGAAGCAGAGGAGCCTCACCACCAAGCAGGTCACCAGGAGTTCGCATTTGAGCAGCATCAGATGGTACAAGAAGGCAGCTCAACAGGTCAGTGTTGCTGGAGGGGACCCTGCAAGTCTGCAAGGGGGCAGCAGGCCCTGAGTCACCCTCAGAGTGCAGGCCCAGGAGATCCACACCCTCTTCCTGAGGTGCAGGCTCCTGTGGGGCAGCAGGCATGCCCACATCAAATATTAAGTCTTGCTGTTTGGTCCCAGCTGCCAGCCTTGGTGTATCTTCTCCAGACCCTGACTCCCTCTCTTCACTGGGGAATGGAGGCTCTTCTTCTTCTGACATTTCACTTCCATCTTTGTCTGCAATCAGGACAGACTGACTCTCCTTAGGAGAGGTATTGTCTACACCAGTCTCTGGTTCTTTTTCCTCTGTGAAAAGAAAACCATTGGTTGATTGACTCACATGCTGGGGTAGCTGTAAGAGGGCAAAACAAGCTGACATAGCCAGAAGACTCAGTAGGGCCCAGGTTGCAACCATACAGCCAATACCAGGATCCTCATGCCCACCCCTGTGGCCAACCTAGAGCCTCAGAGCACATGTCTTAAGGCTTAAAATTCACAGACTACCCTGGAACCACAATACCGGCTTCTATCCAACAACAAAGAAGCCAAGGTTCTAGGGTTTTTCCTCCAGTTCCCCCGTGAGCCCAACTTCAAACAGGTCCACCTGCTAGCCTCTCCATCTCTATGGACAGCCTTGGTAAATCACAACCTGGCAGGGGACATACCATAGCACTTCTTAGGGGAAACGTCATTTAATGAGTGAGTGGCAGTGGTATACCCTGGGATATGTCAAGGAGGCGAATGGTCAAGGTGAAGATCCTAGGTATTTAGTCGTAATAACTAGGCTATGAGATATGAAGAAGGGACTAAGAAGCTCAGTAGAAACTGGAGGCAGTAAAAAATAATGTAACTTCCAGATGGAGATGCAATCAACCACCATGGTTCAGTTTATCCTTCTACTGAGGATCCTTCTCTGCTCCTTAAGAACCTCTGGATCGGCCGGGCGGTGGTGGCACATGCCTTTAATCCCAGCACTCGGGAGGCAGAGGCAGGTGGATCTCTGTGAGTTCGAGACCAGCCTGGTCTACAAGAGCTAGCTCCAGGACAGGCTCCAAAGCCACAGAGAAACCCTGTCTCGAAAAACAAAAAACAAAACAAAAAAAAAAGAACCTCTGGGTCTGCTAATAAGACTATGTGTGCAGGGACTTGGTCAGCAAATAATTTCAAATCAATAATGAAATGAAGTTGATATCTGATACCTCAGGCTTTGTGGGCATATACGTGCGTGCGTGCGTGCGTGTGTGTGTCTACTGCTATCTTGAAAGAATATACAAACTGTTCTAAATTTATGTGCCAGGCACCAGAGCTAAATGTGTAGCTCAGTTGTAGAGGATGTCGGACATGCAGGAGGCCTGGGGTTTGATCCTCACCAACACAATTCCTCCTACAACAGGCCAATGTGTAGGATCTGCAGTCACTCTAAGGATACCTCAACTCTGCTTGTCCCTATGAAGTTTAACCTAAGTACTTGACTTTAGCTTATGGCCCTTGTGGAATGCTATAACTGTGTGGCTAATAGAACCTGATGTCAAAATTAGTGGTGACAAGTGAGTTCAGGGGCATTCGACAGACTGGTCCCCAAGGAAGGATGAAGGATTAGCTATGCCCTATGCCTACCCTGCCAATCCAGCGTGTGAAGAAAGTGGTTGGTGTCCGTGCTGCTGCTCTGCGGTGAGTCCGACTCTGTGATCTCGGCCTCCGGAGACCCTGCCTCAGCGTCATACTGAGCTGTGGAGCCCGGCTGCCGGGGTAGCTCTGGCTTCCCTGCCAGGAAAGGGCTGGCATCAGGCTACCTGTGCCAGGCACAACACTGGGCAAGGTACAGCCAGAGCAACAGGGCAGGTAGGCCAGGAATCTGTACCAGTTCCTTGAAAACAAGGTCTGGCTGTAGGCAGATTCCCACCATCCTTCTACTCAGATGCTGTGTCACATCCATGAACACACAGCACACTCAGAATATACACACACACGCATACACAAATACATACAAACATATATATTCCTTTTAAGAATACTGCAGATTAAAAATACAAAATGTACAAACCCAGACCATAAAGAAGCTGCAGGCAGCCAAGTCAAGCCCAGCCTGTCTACTTTTTGTAGAAACTGGGCTGACATAAACAGAGGAGAGAGAGCCATGCCGACACCCGCAGGTCTTAAGATGTCCCACTCTCAATGTGGCATTTATATTGTCATGCCCAGAGCATATGACCTGAGTCAGCTTATGGTGCAAGCCTAACTCTGGAGGGAATCCTTCCTAGTCATAGCTTCATGTTGATCCCAAAAGTAAATCCAGGGCTCATGTACCGAGAGAGCAACAGCATCTCACTCTACAGCAGTGGTTCTCAACCTTCCTAATGCTGCGACCCTTTAATACAGTTCCTCATGCCGCAGTGACCCCAATCATAAAATGATTTTGTCGCTACTTCATAACTGTAATTTTGCTACTGTTATGAATGTAATGTAAACATTTCTGGAGACAGATGTTTGTTGGAGGGGTCACAACCGATAGGTTGAGAACAACTGTTCTAGAGTTTGTTTTTGCAGAGCAAGAGAATAGACTTCCCTGCTGGGCCCATGTCAGGCCCAGGTATTTCGTGTGGCTAACGAACCCATGAAAGGCCTCAGGATCATAGTGTTATGTGTCTCCCTTTCTTGGTACCTAGCTGCATCTTATGAAACAAAGAGTTTCTGCTACCTTCTGAAGCACAGGGGGAAAGGTACATGTTCCTGTAAATCTTCCCTAGAAGTATAAGTTACTAGAACTGGGCCCAGAGAAAGTACATTGAGAGAGCCAGGGCATATCTTACCAAACTTAGACAGGATGTCTTGCTGCTCTTCCCTGCTTGAAAAGAGAATCTTGGGGTTCAGGCCCCTCAGGCTTGTATTCTCCCAAGGTGGAGCTTCTCGGCTGGGCCTGTCTCTTGGTTCTACCTCCACCTCCAGATTTACCTGGAACAGATCTGGGTACTTCTCCTGAATGTCACAAGCGTCCAGGTCATACCTACAGGTACCGAGAGGGAGTGTATGAGTAATGGCCAGGGTGTTTCAGAAGTCCTTCAGCATCTACAGAAAGGATAACAGACCGCTGCTGAGACAGTGGACCCATAAACATCCCTACCTGTGGGACATAGGCACTTACAGCAGGGCTGATGTACTCAGGATCACTCCCCAGGTCCCGTAGTGTCAGGGCAGGGTTTCCCTGGCTGTTAATGTAAGAGACTAATAAGCTAGATTTCTGTGTTCTCCAAGTCTATGGGAGGCTAAGTGCTCAGAGAGACTACAGGACAGCTGCTATGACCACCTCCAAGAAGACAGGGAAGCAAGTTCCACAAAGCAGACCCATAGCCCTGGCCAGAGGCCCTAGGTCTCACTCCTCACCCCTAAGTAGACACATACTGCAGATACTTGACTGGTTCAAATCAGGTATTCTGAAATCTTAAATAGATTTTTATAAAAATATGTGCACCTTGGCAAAAATCCCAAATAGATAATCATAAATCCAGTACTTCTGGGATTCAGTTATTAGAAACTAGGAGTAAGACTTGTTGAAGATCCAGGGAGGCAACTTGGGCTGTGAGAAGAGGAACAAGCAGAAAGCAGGAAGCTGGGAGGTCATAGGGTCTTCAGACATCACAGCAGCATGGGGAGTGGAGGATGATGAGCCAGGCCACCCTGCAGGCAGCAACCTTAATCATTTTACAAACTGTCCCGATATGGTAGCTCCACACTGCTCTAAGAAATCCTACATTCTGAACATCCCAGAGTCACAAACATAACCTGGTTTTATAACACATTTGCCACATAATATCTCTGTACGTTATAGTAAATTTTGTAACTATCAACAACACCATTGCCAACAAAAATCTAAGAAACACACACAGCAGTGGTGACCCATTTTCAGGGGTGTCCCGGGTGCCAAGGAGGCCATGTATTCCTGGTCCAAGGGCTTCTCTGAATCTGTGACTGTAGTTATCAATACTACTGTGCAAGGAAAGCTGGGGAGCAAAGAGTCATGATCTGGGTGGCAAAGCAATGGTTCGTTTTGTTTCTTACTATTATAAAATAAGCATGCAGGTGAGCCTGCAAAGTTTAAGATCCCCAGTTTATTACTTCCTGCCTGGGATGCAGCCCTCTGCATATTAGAGAGCACAGGACAGAGCAAGGTGGCTTGGCTCTGTGACAGGGGTTTTCCCTCCAATTGTGTCTTTCAGTTGGGACACAACTCAGTAACTACATGGGGCTAGGCAGAAACAGCTTACATGTAGCTGATGGCTACAGGGAGGAAAGGCTGAAACTTGCCATCAATGAGGATGGAGGGACATGGCAGGAGAACCCACGGAGAGAATTCTATGTATTTGGCAGGCTCAGCCTCTAAGACAGGTCGATGACAGTTCTGGGCACAGCTCATTTCTAACTTCCTTGCCCAACTGACCTTGAGACTGTCCAGCCTAGCCAGCAGGGCAGTGACGGCACAATGAGGGTGTGTGAGCAGGGGCTAGGAGCTGGGCTTTAAGACACAGCTCACAGGCCCTGGAAGTTGGATACCAGTATGTCTAGGCTCCAATGAGAAGTGAAGGGGATTCTCACACATGTAGTATATTGTAAACAAAATTCTGACTTGTGTCGTGACTGTAGTATGGTGAACTGAAACTTACCTGGGACCCTCACTCAATCACAGGACACCTCAGATCTGTTGTGTATTCCATGACCAGACTGACCCACTCAAGCTGATCTGATGGTGTTGCTTGCAATTCTTTTCTACAGCTACAGTTGAGCTGCTCTGAAGAGCAATTTGCTGTACTTATATGTAGCTCCTCTTGTCAACACCCTTGCCTTACTGCAGGCTTATGTAGCTGGCATACTCAAAACATATTTCTGGGGTTGGAAGCTCCCCCAAACTCAAACAACAGTACCTTACACTGGATATTTCAAACAAGAGAAATCAAGTTCGTTTTTCATTGTTTTTCTAGTTATTGAAGTTTGAGAAACTCAAGTCACTATATTAAAGATCTATATAATGATTTATTTACTTGTTCTGCTAGCAAAAAAAAAAGACATGACAGCAAATGTACTGCCCTCACTCCTTTCATCACGCCACACTGCTTCCCTTCAAAGCATCGCACCGTGGTCCGCACCAGCAGTTGCTGACAGTGACTAGATCTTTAGCCTGTGTTTCTGGGGTAGCAGCTATTCCACCACTTTTAGCCTTCATCATTGCATGTCTATTTCTAAAACACGCTCTTGTAAACTACACACATTTGAGGTCTCTTTTTAATTCGTTGTTTAAACAACATGATAGCATCTTTCATGAGGCATATTTTGTACATGTGGAATCAGACGACACATTGGGGGACGGGTTTGCTTATTTTCTGTCCATTTTCTCTGGTTCTGTTTCATTTCTCCACCCTGATCTTACCTAGATTAATCATATTCTGTGTTCCATATTTCTTCTCCTCTATCTTTATTAAGCTCTTTACCACTTTCTGTGGAATCATAACATATTTCCTTAGTCTACAATTAGCACATTGCTGACTTCCAGGCCTCAGAGGCTAATGAGGAAACATTTCATTGGCTATCTCTCCTGACTCTTTGGTGCTGCTGTCATGTATTTTACTACAAACAATTTTTTTTTTTTTGAGGCAGGGTCTCTCTATACAGTCCCGCCTATCCTGGAACTGACTAAGTAGATCAGGCTAGCCTTGAATCCACCTGCTTCTGCCTCCTGAATGCTGGAACTAAATGTGTGTGCCAACACACCCAGTTCCAAACAAATCTTAAAGCCCATGATAATGCATGATTTCTTATGGTAGTCAATACACAATTTTACCTACTAAAGGGAACATCCCAATTTTTCTCATATCTTATAGCTAGTTTCAGGCTTGTTTTTAGTTTGTCTGTCTGCCCTTTGGTAATAAACTATTCCACTCTATTTCCCTGAATACATCTGCTAAGCTAATCACACCACCCAAGGACACTTTCCCTAGATACAGAATTCTCATACTTTTCTTTCATTATTCCTAAGATGTTACCTCTAGCTCGTCAGTTCCCTAACAGATGTTATTTAGCCTTGTCACTATAACAATCATGACATCTGCCTACCATGTGCTTGTTACTGTCTAGCTCTTATCAATTTAACTATGTTCTGTGGCAGGGGTCTCTCTTGTTATTAGAAAACCCTGTATAATGCAAAGACCTGACACCTCACTGGCTTAGATGTCTACTGCCTTTCTAGGAGCTAAATCTGTTCTTCTCCTTTGACTTCAGATCTGGCATTTATCTGTCTTTTCAGGTCCAGCCTTCCTTCCTCTCCCCTATGCTCAGTCTGAAGAATATATTCTTTACAATTCACTGTGCCTGTTCTGCTGCCAACACATTTCCCAAATTTTTCAAGTCAGTTATGTTTTCAGTTCTAGAATTCACATCTGTCTTGTCTCCATGTTCCTGGTCTGCTGTGTGTGTGTGTGTACACATGCACAGGAGTCAGCCTGAATTAGGAGGTCAAAGGACAACTTGCAGGAGCTGGTTCTCTCCTTCCACCATTTGGGCCCCTGGAATTAAACTCAAGTCATGAGGTTTGGTGGCAAGTACCTTTACTTTGCTGGTCCTCCCTTTGATTTCCTGAATAGGTTGTCTTGATCCATTTTCTGCTGCTGTAATAATATCACGGTTGATTTAGAGAATAAAAGCTTATGCTTTTCTTGGTTCTGCAGGCTGAGAGGTCTGAGACTGATGGCTGGATCTGGTGAGAGTTCCTAGATGGCACTGGACAGACAAAGTGTCCTAGCCCAGGCCTCTTCCTCTTATAAAATGCTATATAAATGGACAGGTCCCTACCTTCATGGCCTCATTTAATCTTAATAGCCTCCCAAAAGCCAGACTCCCACACATCATAGTTACATGAAGTTTTCCTCCTCTTAATAATTCTAAATGGAGATTAAATTCCAGCATGAATTTTTGTGGAGACATTCAAACATATCAGTATTAGTCAGAACTATTAAAAGTTCTTGCTCATAAAAACCCAGGATAGCCAAAACAATCCTGGGCAATAAAAAACTTCTGGAGGCATCACAATCCCTGACTTCAAACTCTACGACAGAGCTACAGTACTGAAAACAGCCTGGTACTGGCATAAGAACAGACAGGAGGACCAATGGAACCGAATAGAAGACCCGGATATCAATCCACACATCTTCGAACACCTGATATTTGATAAAGAAGCAAAATATATAAATGGAAAAAAGAAAGCATATTTAACAAGTGGTGCTGGCATAACTGGATATCAACATGTAGAAAAATGAAAATAGACCCATATCTATCACCATGCACAAAACTCAAATCCAAATGGATCAAAGACCTCAACATAAAGCCAGCCACACTGAACCTTATAGAAGAAAAAGTGGGAAGTACACTTGAACGCATTGGCACAGGGAACCACTTCCTAAATATAACCCCAGCAGCACAGACAGTGAGAGAAACAATTAATAAATGGGACCTCCTGAAACTGAAAAGCTTCTGTAAAGCAAAGGACACATCAACAAGACAAAACAACAGCTTACAGAATGGGAAAAGATCTTCACTAACCCCACATCAGACAGAGGGCTGATCTCCAAAATATACAAAGAACTCAAGAAATTGGATACCAAAAGATTACATAACCCAATAAAAAAAATGGAGTACACACATAAACAGAGAACTCTCAACAGAGGAATCTAAAATGGCTGAAAGACACTTAAGGAAATGCTCAACATCCTTAGCCATCAGAAAAATACAAATCAAAACAACTCTGAGATTCTATCTTACACCTGTAAGAATGGCCAAAATCAAAAACACTGATGACAACTTATGCTGGAGAGGTTGTGGGGAAAAGGGAACACTTCTGCATTGCTGGTGGGAATGCAAGCTGGTACAACCCCTTTGGATGTCAGTGTGGCGATTTCTCAGAAAATTAAGAAACAACCTTCCTTAAGACCCAATAATACCACTTTTAGGTATATATCCAAAGGATGCTCAATCGTGCCACAAGGACATGTGCTCAACTATGTTCATAGAAACGTTGTTTGTCGTAGCCAGAACCTGGAAACAACCTAAATGCCCCTTGACCAAAGAATAGAAAAAGAAAATGTGGTACATTTACACAATGGAGTACTACACAGCAGAAAAAAATAACGGCAGCTTGAATTTTGCAGGAAAATGGATGGAAGTAGAAAACATTATTTTGAGTGAGGTAAACCCAGACACAAAAAGACAGTTATCACATGTACTCACTCATAGGTGGTTTTTAAACATAAAGCAAAGAAAGTCAGCCTACAAACCATAATCACAGAGAACTTAGACACAATGAGGACACTAAGAGAGACTTACGTAGACCTAATATACATGGGAAAGTATAAGAAGATAAGATCTCCTGAGTAAATTGGGAGCATAGGGACATTGGGGGAGGGTTAAAGGGTGGAAGGGAGAGGCAGGGAGGGGAGCAGAGAAAAATGTAGAGCTCAATAAATATCAATAAAGGAAAAAAAAAGTTCTTGCTCATTAACTCTAATACCTAAATCATATAATCTTTCATCTACATTTTCTTTAGTCATTTGGCCTTAAAAAAATAATTAACCAGGCCTCCACAGTGGCTGAAAATTACAGAAACCACTGTTTGCAAGAAAAAGTGAGGCACTGTAATCCCAGCACTTTTAAGACTGAGGCAGGAGGATCAACATGAGCTCCAGGCTTGCCTAAGCTACAGAGTAAGAGACCTTGCCTCAAACAAACTATGAGTGAAATATCAATATCAAAGAGACAAATTCAAGAGATTAGCAAACACACACACACATAATCTCCAAAGCTGCGACTTGTGGCAGGCCTGGTCTAGCGCTTCCCTTGGGGACACAGCAGGGCAGGTGGCATAGCCCTCAGAAATCCTCTGCTCGCTCCTGGACTACTCATTTCCTTTTTGCCCAGGGCTGGTAAGCGTGCTCAATGGAGAAGAGAGTCCACTAGCAAGACCCACACATCTGAATTTGAAAATATATCCTGATGCTTACAGGCTAGCTCAACAACCTTGAACTGGTGAGTGATGCCAGCTGCTCACCACAAGCTAGAACCTAGTTATACAATAGTATCCCGCAAGCCCTCTATAGGCCTAAAGGGATATTACTCAGTAGAGTTTGTGCATATATTTGTCTGTAAAAGCAGATCAAGCTTCTAGAAGGTAGGACCAACATGTTATCTCCAAACTTAGTACCCAGCAAAGCCCTGTGCACAGAACAAAGAATCAAATGTGGAATAAATTTTGCCAACTCATTGGTTATGCCACATCAAGACTTAACTAGCTAAACTCTAAAAAGAGATGCATAGGGTCAGTCCAAGAATATCAGGGTAAAAAGTAGAAGCCACTTGGGCCCTTTGTAAAGTGTGAGGGGCAGAACACACAAGCAAGCAAGGGCCTACATCCACTTTTGCAGTCAGCATCATGTGGCAGGTCTTTCACCTGCTGGTCTTTTTTTTTTTTTGGGGGGGGGACTGACCCATACGCATGTGTTCAGCTAGTGGTTCTGGGTACCTGTCCCTCTCCAACAGCAGCACAGTGCAACACCAACATACTTTGCAAATTTCACAGTGGTTGCATTTCGAGGCACGAACCCAGTGTGGAACTGGATCTGGAACATTTTCATGGACGCCATCTACAAGAAGACCAGCAAAGAAGACCCATTGAGTGCATACTAATCCCGGATCAGAGTTCTTCCCCAAGAACATAAGCTGCTAGATGGGGCACACACAACTTAAAGCACAGGACAGATAGGATAACACTATCTGGAGACTGGTACTCTCTGCCAAATGCTTGGTGAGAGTGGAGAAGATGCCTGCCTAAGGGTCAGAGCAGCTTGGGTTGAGGCAGGAGAGGCACCAAAGCTAAGCACAACAGCTCTTCATCAAGACTATAGCCTATGCTCATGGGGGAAATTCTTGACCTTTCAGGCTAAAATCCCGTTTGACCCATGGCACACAGAGATCATTGAGGACTGGCCCAAATACTTACAGAACAATGCCTTACAGCTCACTGGATAGTAAGGTCAGTCAGGAGGCCAAATCACAGTGAACAGCTCTGGCAACACCTACCTTGGCCTGCAGCCTCCCTCCTAAAGTGGATCTGGCATGGTAAATGATGATGAGCACATCCCCTTGAACTGTTATGCCCAGGGGAATAACAGCCTTGCCATCCTCAATTTTAAATTCCCTGGAACACATTAAGAAGTTGGCTTATGTAAGTTAAATAAATAAACAGACAAATAAATAAAACAAGAGTTCTAAGATTTTACCCAACACTTGACTGCACACTTTCTCTAGCTGTTTGTATAGGTTACTAGCAGAATATTTATTCCAAGAAGTTACTCTTTTTGTTTGCTTGTTTTTCAAGACAGGGTTTGTCAATGTATTCTGGAACTTGCCCTGCAGACCAGGCTAGCCTTGAATTCTTGCCTTTGCCTCTGCCTCCTAAGCGTAAGAAGTCCCTTTCCTCCACCCTTAGCCCAACATGCAGTCATTTGTACCTAGTACATGTCAACCAGAACACATGGCAGTTTCTACTTCAGAAGTCTGCAAGAGGATACAAAACATCAAGGGGTGAGTCATCCCAAATCTGTACTCACTTCATCCTGTCATATTCCTGGGATGTGGTGGTTATGCGTTCCTCCCCAACATAGACCTCACAGAATGGTCGGCAGCCGTTCCTCTGCTTGCTGAACAATGGCACAGGGGTCATGACAACAGATTTTATCAGCATTGGCTTGCTATGGGGTGTGATGGGCTCCTCTGCCACCATGTCACATACATATTCAATATACCTAAGGCAGACATGCACTTGTTACTCAAGTATATGATGTATCCTCAGGGGACAGGACAAACACATCAGTCATTTTTCCTTCTCAAATAAAGTATTTAATGCCATAAATCTCCCTCTGAAGGTTTGTTTTAGCTGCTCTTCAAAAATCTGTTACTATATTTTGAAAGTATTTTAAATCCCTTGAGATTTTTTTACCTTCCTTTTTCACCCATGAGTTGTTTAGAAGTTTTATTTTGAAATATTAACCCTTAGGGCCTGAGAACATATATGTATAATTTCATTTTTTTTTTAATTTAGGAGCTGGAGAAATGGCTAAGCAGTTAAGAGTACTTGCTGCTCTTCTGAGGACCCTAGTTGAATTCTCAATACCCATATCAGGCAGTTCACAATGAGCTTTATCTTCAGTTCCAGAGGAATTTGAAAACACACACACACACTTACTGGCTCAAAATGAGGTTGCTTTAATGTTCCACATGTGTTTGAAAGAAATGTTATCTTTGTATATTTATGGTGAAACGTTCTACAGCAGTCAGTGTTAGGAAGTCACTGATATTGTGTATATTTATTCTACTGACTATTAAGAGAAGAATGATGGTAGTCAATCTTAAAAATTTTTATTTTAAAATTAATTTATTTTATTTTATGTGTGTCAATGCTTGTCTGCATGTATACTGATCTACTCACCACTTGTACATCCGGTACCCTGGGGGCCAGAAGAGGGTGCTGAATCCCCTAGGACTAGAGCTATATACAGTTTGAGTCACCATGTGGGCACTGAGAATTAACCCAGGTCTTCTCTGCAAGAATACCCAAGTGTTCTTAACCACTTAGCCATTTTTCAGCTTTACCATACTATAAATTTTGATTAAGACAAAGACCACATAGATCAGACTGGCCTCAAATTTCTTACATAATTGAAGCTGGTTTTGAACTTTTTATCTTCTTGCCTCTAACTTCTTCCAAGTACTGGGATTACAGATATGTGCCTCTATGATCAGCGTTGCTGTTTTTGTTTTTTTGAGGTAGAGGTTTGCTATGCAGCCCAGACTGGCCTTGACTCATCATCCTCCTGGTCCTAACTTCTGGGTCTGAGGTGACAAGTATATACCACCATGCTCAGCTTGAATCTATTTTGTCTACTGACGATAGAGCTTTTCTGACTTTCTATGGTTTACTCCTCTAAGAGCCTGAGATTCTCACACTACTGCTGTGCAGCTCTACTAAAGTGAATATCCCTCCACACACACACACTTGTCTGCTTTCCTTGCTAGGGTCTTTGGTAGACTCATCAACTATTTTAAATTTCCTTTCTGAATTCCAAAGTGCTCTTTGGTTCTGTTTATTTCCCTCAAGAAAGAAAGGGCTAGACACTGTATATGCTTTCTAGAGACTGTGGAGAACAGTCATCAAGGAAGGGACACTTGGTTACAATACCCCAAGGCTTTACTCATGCCTACTACAGTATTCTGGGTCTTCCCATGTGGTATCCAGCCAAATATATCCTGACAACAAATGCAGCATCTCTTCAGTGCTCTTTAGAGCTGAAGCAAGTTGATGGCATGAGGGCCCCAGTTTACAAAGGGCACAGATGTGAAGTTGTACCAACCACTATTAGGACAAGAGTGGCCTATGTCATGGTGCCTCAGGAGGCCTCAAGTTTCCTGGGAGAGTCCCAGAGACACTGTCTTGTTTTATGTTCTACTCACCCTCAGCAGCTCTGCTGCCCACATCTCTGGCCCAGCAGGCCCCAACATGTGGGAAATAGAAGCACAAAAGACTAAGAGCTGAACATGCTAAAAATCCTTGCAACCACCCCTAACAGAGGCTAGAAAAGGGGCACAGATGTACAGTCACTCTCCTTATATGGCTTGAGGAACACATTGCAGTCATGATGACCAACCCACCAGGCAGTGAGCAACAAAGCTGGGTCCCACTCTCAAAGGAATTACTATGGTGAGAAGAGCACCTACTAATCCTACTGCCTAAGTGTAGGGTCCCTTACTGGCCTGGACCTTTGCCTCACACAAGGATCCGCCCAACCTCACAGCTCTGCTGTTCATATCAAAGCCCACTCTCTTTCTCAGTGAGAAGGCTGATCCAAGTACTCATTAGACAAGAGGACAGCCAGGCAGTGGTGGCACATGCCTTTAATCCCAGCACTTGGGAGGCAGAGACAGGTGGATCTCGAACTCTGTGAGTTCGAGGCCAGTGTGGTCTTCAGAGCAAGTTCCAGGACAGACTCCAAAGCTACAGAGAAACCTTGTTTCAGAGGACATTTATGATGGGCAGTGTCTCTCTAGACCTGGACTTCCAAATGGGACTCCTGCTCTAGGGGAATGGTGAATACTAAACATGAGTGGACACAGCAAATGAAGTAGTCCCATAGAGAATGAACAAGGCGGCAAAGCCAGGCACAGCCTCAATAATTTGCTTTTTAACCAGACAACTTATGTCTATAATTTCAGCATGAGGGAAGCTAAGACAAGGAGATTGGTCCAAGTTTGAGACTAGTCTGGCCTATATACCAAGTTCTAGGCCAGGCTGAGCTTCACAGTGGATCCCTATGTTAAAAAAACGAAAAAGAAAAACAAAAGGAATTTCTTCCTTTACATCGCAGGTGAGTGAAAGACCTACTTTATGTCAACAGGAATGTCTAAGTGAGTCTTATATGCACTTTTGTGACCTCAGAACAAGAGGGGTAACATTATATTTTCGAAAGTTTGAAGGTTCACAGTGCATTCCCAAATAACCTTCCAAGTCCACACAAGGCTGGATCCCACAGAAAACATGGCCGCACCAAATTCACAAATTTATTGGAAAACCTGGTACCCAGGCACTCAACAGGAGGCTGTCATCACAAGTCAGAAGCCATCACAACTTGAGAGTTCTAGCTGAAAGTCAACTGTGGTCTACACTTGCTGCATACCTGTGGGCAAAGGTCTGGGGGCTGAGCTAGAAGCCACAGTAATACTAATTTGGCCTGGAACAAACTAAAGTACCTGACCTTAGGTCCAACACAGTGAAGGCAGCATCACAAAAGCTGTAGGCATCACTGTCCCCAGCAAGAATCACCTGGTACCTTTTGTGGGACGGCCATATGCCTGGTGGGCAGCGCTTCATGCTGAACATGTACACGGCAGCCTCTGCAGTGCTGAAGAGACGGCAGAAGCACAGGAATGCGCAAACTGCCACAGCAGAGGCAGCTCTCCCATCCTAGAACGGAGAAAGAAATAATTTCCTTTACACATAGGCTCATGTATAAAAAGATTAGGGCCCACAGCAGTTCCTATAAACCTCCCAACTGTCTATGGGCCTAAGAGAAGGACCTCATGCTGGACTTGTTTAGGAACATATAAATATGCTTGGTGCAGTGAGAATTCAGAGCCCAGAAGATAACAGTCAGTAACACAGGCTGGCCTCCCACTCATGTTGGCCTGCTGGCCTCACCATGTTTAATCCCTTCCCAAGACCTCTCATCAACATCTTTCTCTTCATTTGTGTTACCAGGAACTGGACCCAGGCCCTCCTACATGCTAGGGAAATGCTGTATCACTTACTTTGAGACAGAGTCTTGTTAGGTTGTTTGGGCTGGCCGTTACCTTGTGATCCTTCTGCCTCAGCTTCCCAAGTAGTTGAGATTACATATAGGTCAGTATCACCAGGTTCATCTTACCACTGTTCTTGTTGTAATATTTATTAACAGTTGTAGCAGATGTGATGTTACACGCCTTTAATCCCAGAACTTGGGAGGTAGAGGCAGGTGGATCTCTATGAGTTAGAGGGCAGCCTTGTTGGGGAATATTATTTCCAAGTACGTGACTTTTGTTTACGCCACATTTGTTTAACTCTGTGAAGCTGTGTGGCTGTGCCTGTCTAAACACTTGATGGTCTAATAAAGAGATGAACAGCCAATAGCAAGGCAGAAGCAAGGAAGGACAGGTGGGACTAGTAGGCCGAGTGCATAAAAAGAGAAACAAGGAGGCGAACGGGGAACAAGAGAACATTAGGGGCCAGCCACTCAGCTACACAGCAAGCCATGGAGAAAGAAGAAAGGTATACAGAAATAGACAAAGATAAAAGCCCAGAGGCAAAAGGTAGTTGGGATAATATAAGTTAAGAAAAGCTGGCAAGAAACAAGCCAGCTTATGCTAGGCTGGCTTACAAGTAATAAGCCTCCGTGTGTGTGATTTATTTGGGAGTGGTATGGTGAACCCCTTAAAAAGCCAAAAGAGTAAAACATCCCACAACACAGTATGGTCGACATAGTGAGTTCTAGAACAGTTAGAGTATGTAGAGAGCCTGTCTCAAAAAACCAGAACACAGTTGCAGTAAAGCAGGGCTGAGCCCTAAGTGCGCTTCCAGTTGGGTGTCACACTGCATGTAAGGTGTCCCAATTTTTCTCCCTCACTCTGTGGTTAGGAAAACCTGAGGTAAAAACTCAATTTATCTCAAAGATGCATACCCCTCTCCCAGAGAAGTGGCTTATTGATGCTCAGATCACCATAAAGGGCCCTTATGAGTGCTTATCCCATAGGAGCAGAAAACTCCAGGGAGTCTGTGTCCTTCAAGCCCAAAACAGTACATATAGAGGTCTTTTTCTCTGGTCAATGTTCCCCATATCACCCAGAGCCAGTGTTGCTTTGGTTCTCTGTAAGTAGCCAGTACAACTCACCATGCAGTGAACAACACAGACGTTCCTGTGGTCTTCCCGGAGCCAGGCATGCATGCTCCTGCATAGAGTATACAAACCGTGGAGATGTGGTGCCCTCCTGGCTGCCCAGCCGCACTCAGAGACCTGTGGGAGGAAAAGTTCACTCAGCTGAGTTTCTGTATCAGCCCCATTAAACCTGGCTGGCATCTCCACATGGTTACCATGTTCCTGCCTACAAGATAGTCCCTTGTGTGTGTGTGCATGTGGTTTTTTGAGATAGGATTTCTCTTTAACAGCCCAGGCAATCCTGGAACTTGCTCTGTAGACCAGGTTGGCCTTAAAAATCAGAGATTTGCCTGCCTCTGCTTCCTGAGTGCTGGGATTAAAGGTATGCACCACCACCGCTCGGCAATACTGTCCTTTTCTAAATAATTTATTTTTTTAACGAGTGTGTGTATGTGTCCATGTATGTACATAAACAAAAGTGCCACTGAACATATGTACATGGAGGTTAGAGGGCAACTAATAAGAGCTGATGTTCTGGTCCAAGAGACTGAACTTTGTTGTCAGGCTTGACAACAGTCACCTTTATCTGCTGAACCATCTCACTGGTCCCCCAGAATTGTCCTTTTTTGAATGACTCCACAAATGTGGTGGCCTGTGTCTCTGAGTATCTTTCTCAGCTGGAGTTCTCATATGACATCTCTCTTGGCTATGAGTGACCTATGCCACAAGATTCATTCACTGATACTGCAAAAAGAGCTACCTTTTCCAATGCTTTGGGGTCAGTTTACATATGTGAAAAGTCCCGTGTTCAATGTCATGAAGTAGATTATATGACTGAACATTCCTGGAACCCAAGAGCAGTAAAGGGGAGGTCATCCTAGTTTCCTGGGAATCAACAATCTTCCCAAGGTTTTCATCACATAGTGTGTGTTACAGAGTTCCCTTCACACTCGGGCCTATCCCCAGCCCTGGCTACACCTCTAGCCCTAGCCTCCCTGCAGCTGCCTAGCACTGCAGGCTAGGCACTGCCATACCAGGCTAGTGCAGATCCATCACTTAGAACTGTACTTCAGTGGGAAAAGAACGACCCAAATCATAAAAAATAGTTCAAGGCCACTTACCCGGTTGTGGAATTTGGAAGCCCTGTATATCCTTGGAGACAGGTTGTAGACAGCATAGTGTCCTGGATGCTTGGCATCCAGAAACAACCGCACATCCTCGATGTTGTTTTTGATCGCTGACTCTACACCTTCTGCTGGGAACGACATCACTGAAACAGAGTAGATTCAAGTTAGCTGCTCAAGGAGTGCCCTCTTGGGCTGTGCTTGTCTCCTAGCTTGGTAGCTAGCAAAACACAAGCTCTTCTCACCCTCTTAACAGTCCCTCAGCCTGTGCAGTGGGAGGTGTGCAGACTTAGAACACAGGAAATTTCACAAAGTTAATCAGAGACATCTGGGAAAAGGTTTGCAGGAAACCTGATACACATCATGGTCTAAACAGCTACAGTTAGCTCTTCTGATTATTTTTTGCCTAGATTTTCTAGTTTTAAATATGCATGGCCCTACCATTACATTATTCCCTTTGTACCCTCAGAGTTCCAATCATGCCAGCTACTGGGCTGATACTGGTCCTGCCCTTTTCATAAGCCAAGAAATATGTTCAACATAGGCCACCTACCCATCACCAATCTGGGCAGTCTCCAGGTCATACATCAGATGAATCCATGGCTACCAAAGAGGCTAAAGAGGCATACTTGGCCCCTTGTCTAAGTTCCCTATCGATGTCTATCATCCAATCAGACATACCTGCAATTCTGGATGTGATGTAAGATATGTCCAGATCACCCTTTGCATAGCTGGAATAAAAAGGACACACAATCACTACAGAAAGCACATTTGGCAGTTATATCATAAGAACTTTAAGTGGAACCCAAGTCCTAGAATGCTGAGGTAACCTTGCTGGCAGGCTGCACATGTGTGTGCATGTGCACAAGGTCTTGTGTGTAATTTTGCTGTATGAGCTGACACCCAATGAGAAGTGGCATAAAACACCTCAAAATGGTAGACAGCAGTCCCAGAAGGGCTTTTTTAGAAAGCAAAGTCATCGTTTGCTTTCTAAAGTATTCTCCAAGGCAAAAACATTGAGGGCTAATCCTGACAGTAATAAAGGCAAGGGTGTGTAGACATCAGTCATTGATCCCACTGCTCTAGGGGGCTAGACAGGAGCAGTAGTAGGCAATCTGAGTCAAGAGCACACCCTATGCCCTGTACAAGCCTAAAGGGAGAGAGCAGACACTGCTGGAGGGAAACAAAGACACCCCAAGTGACCAAGACACATCACTGCTCATGGCCACCAAAAACTCTTCAAAACCAATCCCCTAAATCAGTTCACAAAACTGACAAGAATACAGACCAAATCCTAAATGACTATGCAAGAAGTTGACAAACTTATTCTACATACAATTCCTCTTAAAAACCAAAACCACTTATGCTAGAACAGCCAAGATAAGTTGGAAAGGAGGAGAGAGGAAGGTAAATGGTGTTGTGTAACTATTTTGAGTAGCACACTATAACTGGGCAGTGAGGTCAAGACAGGAAAGTGAAAGACAGCTGAGGAAGGCACACTTGGTATCAACAGAGTCAACAAAGGGGTCAATACAGAGGATCAGGTGGGAAAAGGAACAGACATACACTATAATTCACAGACATCATTCACTGATTATGATAAGTTTAAAATGTCATTTGAACCTATTTAAGACAGGCTAACTTAGGGTATAACAGGCTCTGAGACAACAAACAGTATATACTAAAGCACAGTTTTATCTGGTGCTTAAATTTCGGTGGGAAAAGGCAGTGAAACAAATGGGCCACAGATCAGAACTAATTAGTTCCAGTCTTTTTCTTCACAAAAACAATAACCCAATAGTAACCAAGATATCAGGTATTGATGGTAGATGTCTTTAATCCCAGCATTCTGGAGGAAGAGGCAGGCAAATTTCTGATCTCTATGAATTCAAGGGCAGCCTGGTCTACATAGTGAGTTTCATATCAATCAGGGCTACAAAGGCAAGCAGAGTGAAGTGCAAATATGAAGTAGATGACAGCATTAAAGGAAGATGAACGTGCCCCAGCATCAGGTCAGGTACAGGAAAGCACACGCGAGACACCTAGTGGTGTACAATGGATACTGAGTATCACTTAGGGCTCCACATATACCCTAACCTCTAGCCTGTTTAGGAGAAAGTACAGGGGACCCTGACAGTTTAGCTCTGGGCACAGGTTCAAGGGTATACACATTAGGTTTGTACCTAACATAGACCAGGGTGGCCCAGATCTTGACTTCTAAAACATCAAGCAGCCTCAAGCAACCAAGAGAGCCTGAAGTGATCACTTTTGCCACCTGTCACCACACTTGGATATTTTCACATATGATATAGCCAAAAAATGCTAATTTAAATCAAGTTAATAAACACAGGCGTTATGTAACTCTTATCAGTTATGTCCACTTTGTAGGCCACAGGTTACAAACAGCCAAAGACAGTTATAAATATAGCTCAACAAAAAAATCATAAACTTAAAACATCATGAGTTGCTGTTGCTTTAGCTTTAAAGTTTATTATAAACTCAAAGTTGTAAGAACGAGAGAGAGATGCTACTTGACCTGGGTATGGAGGTCAGCAACATCGCAAACAAGCAGCAGTATGGTGAGGAGTAGTGCTTTAGAGAAAGCGAAAAAGCCAAAGTACTAAATAAAGCTCTAGGAAACATCTAAGACAGAAAAGGAAAAATCATATCTGAGTCTAGACTCAGAAAAGCAGACAGACCAACAGAACCAAATGGTGATATTGGAGTGACCGCCTCACTAGACTTTTTTGCAATGTGGACTAAACAACTATTGGATTCTTGACTTTTCTGTCACAAGATAGTCATCACTGGACTATCCAGAATACAGCCTGTATATTATCTAATAAAACCTGTATAAATATATATCATATTCATTCTATCAGTTCTGTTCCCTTAAAGAACTCTAATATAGACAGGGATCATGTTACAGTATCAAAAGGCTGGACATGTCCAGTGGTTTAAGCATTTATTTCAGACAGAAGGCACATGCATCTGTATGCTCATATAACATTTCCACAATGTAGCACATCCATGTGCACTCTCTCACTGGCACAGGGCAAACACATGAAACTGCTAAGGCTACGAACATAAAACGGTCACAGAAAACAAAACAAAACAAAACAACAACAACAAAGGAAAGGATGTTGCATCAACTGTAGAAGTTTGGGGACTACCAGTGGTGCTTACTACAGCAGCAAATACCCAGAAAAGCTGATGGAGTAACCTTGAACACAGTGCTATGTTCTGGAACACTCATCAAGGCTCTTGGGCTATGATATGACTTTCTTAAGCATATATTCACACCTACTGTGTCCCAGGTGTCTCAGAGTGACTGCCTTTTAGCAATGAGAGTATGTTGGAGGGTGCCACTTTGCCCTGCAATTGCTTCATCTATTTGATGCCAAAGAAAAAGAACAGAGTCATCATGCCAGTTACTGGCAGAGCCAAGGAGATCCTGAGCTGATGGTGCACGACGTTAGTTCTGTCTGGGGTCCTACAGACAGGGGCCTCAGGTTTGTGCTGGTTAGTTTTTTTTGTCAACTTGACACAAGCTGGGATTATCTGTGAAGAGGAAATCTCAATTGAGAAAAATGCCTCCATAAGACTGGCCTAGGGGTAGGGGGGTCCTGGGCTACATAAAAGAACAAGCTGAGTAAGCCATAGAAAGAAAGACAGTAAGCACCATTCCTCCATGGCCTCTGCTTCAGTTCCTATCTCCAGAGTTTCCTGATTTAAGTTCCTATCTTGGCTTCTCTCTCTCTCTCTCTCTCTCTTTTTTTTTTTTTTTTTTTTTTTTTTTTTTTTTTGGTTTTTCGAGACAGGGTTTCTCTGTGGCTTTGGAGCCTGTCCTGGAACTAGCTCTTGTAGACCAGGCTGGTCTCGGAACTCACAGAGATCCGCCTGCCTCTGCCTCCTGAGTGCTGGGATTAAAGGCGTGTGCCACCACCGCCCGGCTCTTGGCTTCTCTTGATGATAGAATATAACCCTGTAAACTGAAATAAACTCTTTCCTTTCCAGATTGGTTTTGATCAGTGTTTTATTACAGCAACAGAAAGCAAACTAAGACAAGGTCCCAGACTCAAATTTGTATCTGGCTCAACCTTAACAGAGGGTTACAATGTATAACACTGCCTTGGGGAAAATCTCCATACAGGCAAAGAACAGGATAGGACAGCCCTCACACTTACTTAGCCACAGACTGGATGACCTTGGAGGAAGTATCCTTGAGGTTGGTGAAGAGCCGTTCTGTCCCACCCCGTAGGATGTCGAGAAACCCACCATAGGGCTGGTCATACTCTGCCAGAGTCATAACTACAGGAAAGAGCCACAGTAGGTCATGAGTATGTCCCCAAGCAGCCTCATTGCTTCCCCAGATTCCCTCAAACCCACCAGTGAGCCATCTTTCCCACTAGCAGGTAATCGCCTGTTGTTTCCAGCAATTTCAGAGACCCAAGGAATGGGCAATGTAGGCACAGAAGGCTATGTGAAAACATCAAACAGAGTTTCTACCTGGAGCTGTACCAACTATGAGATACAGTCTCAAAATGGTAACTGTTTGACACTCTTTATAAAGTGAGTGTGGATGAAGCCAACAAAAGTAGAGTCTGAGACCAGAGCGACACCCTCAGACTGTGGTGGTAGAGCTAACACAGATGTGACTTAGACTTTGAACAGCCCCACAAACAGTAAACCCACATAGCATGATGTAAAAGACACCCTGAGAACCCACTCTCCATGGTCTACAACTGTACCACACATGCTAGGCACAGAGTAAAAACCTCAAGTACCAGGACACCGCGGTGGCCAATCATTGGAGACAAGAACCTACTCTCTAGGAAAAAAAGATCTAGAGGACACAAGTTAGTCCTTGACATCACAAAAAAGAGATTAGAAAATGACTCATCCCACAGTCAGTCCAAGATCATATCTGTTTCAGAGTCCTCCTCTCCCTCACTGATGCTCTTAAAGTGGCCATTCCACATGAGATGGAAGACCACTGTTCTGTGGCTTGGCCTACAAAACAGCAGGAACAGCCCTCAACCCTACCTACTGCACTCTAGCTCCTAGGACCCCATCTCTCTCCTTCTCTCCTCCTAGTAGGCACCTCTAGTGCTGTGAACGTAAGGTATCATGTACTAACCTTGTCTAAAGCAGGTTTGGCCTTGATAATTTCTGAGAGGCACCCTGGAAGGTCTTCTCTGAAGAAGGGTTTCCATAGGTTTTGAACTCTGCAGATGTCCAGGATACAGTGTACCCTCCAGGGGAGCTAGAGACTATGAGCAACCATGCTTGGAAGACTTATTTCATTATATCCTGAATGGCTTTGTGAAGTGCTAATATAACTCCTATGGGACAGGACCACCTGGTGGCTCCAAGTTTGTTTCTCCAGGATCCTGCCCTGAGAACCCTTACCTTGGCTGATTTTGAATCCAAACGCCCTGTCAAATTCTGCATTCTGCCCTGAACACAAAGGCTCAAAAGAACTATGAGTTCCTTAGAATGGCAGAGCCAATTACCAGCTGAAAAACCCCTGATTATCTGCTGTGATGAATACTGGGTACCTGGTAAACAACCTGTGAGAAAGACTAGTGGTTAGGCTAGGGCACTTACCTCCACTGTAACTGCTATTCACAGGGCCCCCAGAAGGGGGTGGTGCTCGCGAAGGCCCTGAATTCCCAAAGCCACCATTCTGTTCCAGCAGCTGTAAGATCCAAAAGCCTGGCATCAGCTTCAAAGTCAGAGCTCGTTTACACCTGCACTCAGCATTGTGCCCTCAGGTGATGAGCCAACCTCATCCACTTAACTCTAACACTCAAGGATAAAAGTTCCCAGGGGTAGAAATAAAACAAAACTTCCATAGCTTTAAAACAACATTCAGGGTAACCTAGGGAGTAACATCAGACAAATGTTAACACCTTTATCCTATGAAGACATATCTAAACCTTTAGGGACATAAAATCTATTCTTTCTACTTCATTTCCTCCCAAATCTACTCGACCATTTTGAGACAATGTATCAGGCATGCAGCCCGGAACACTAATACCTGTGGTCCTAGTGCTGTGTGTGGTTCATTGGAGCAAGTTTGCATTATTCTTTGAATTCAGTCCACAGTGCATATTGTCTAAGGAGCTGGTTGGTTCAGAGAAAGTGTTCATGGGTTCTCTAAGCACTACAATCATAAAACTCTTTGTGTCTTCATTGGCCAGCAGTACTTCTTCCCTGACACACTATGAGGAACATCCTACCTTCAGTGGTCTCCAAGACAGTCAACAAACACTCCTACAAAGGACCAAAGATAACAGGAGAGGCCCCAGGTAGCCCTGTCACAGAGCAATCCCCCAATGCCTTCTTTGTCGTTCTGACCTATTACCATCAACCTGATCAACCAAGAAACTTGTAAAAAGCATCCATATCATCAACCTGCCATCCTTAGAACACTTGAAATCTTAAAACACACACTGTTTCTAGTTTTGGGATCTCTCTAGAGCCAATAGAAAGGGTCTTATCAGCAGGTTCTTCAAAAGGAGTCACAGACCTCTTCTCTGAGGATCCCTACCCACAGATGAGGACTCAGACCAGTTTCTCCAAATGTCCTCTCTTCCATATTATACCCCTGCCCTTCAGCAGTATAGACCTTAACCACCCTGACAACTAGTCCAATATCAATAGACTCTGGGAAGCTCTGCTTCTAGGGATGAAAGAACCAACAACAGGAAGCAGACAAAACTAGAACCAAGAATTTAGTCTCTGGAGAGTGATTCAGAAGAGGCCTCACCTCAGGAATGAGCTAGAAGGTAGGGCAACAGAATCAGGCCTAAGCCATGAGCTGTGCCTAAGGTAGACATGGATGTTGAATTCTTAGAGATGCCCAAGGACCTACCTATACCCTGAAGGTGTGGGCTAGATTTATGGCTGTTTTAAGAAAGCCTCCTGGTCCACATGCCACAACGTCTTCTTGGACTGCCTGCTTTTCCCAAGTACATAACATAGGGTGCCTCAGTCCAACAGTCCAGACATAAGCCAGAGTACTGTCAGCAATTATATGGACTGATTCTGTCTTAAGTATGGGGATGATTACAACCACAAGGCCATGGCTGGGTACACGTCCCCAGAAACTGTGAGAGGTAGATAGTAACAAATACCATCTGAACCCAGAAAAAAAACCAAACCAAACAAAAAAACCTACCAGATAATATGATAGAGATACTCTTGGCTCATCTAAGAGAGCATCCAGAGTTTTGAGACCATCTGAGTCAGGACCCACAGGTGTGCCTATTGTGGTAGTCCTGAGTCTGTGAGGGCCTGCAACTTCAGTTAAACCAGATGAAGGAGCCTCAGGCTAATGCCAAGCATACACAACACCATCGGGCAGTGGTGGTGCACGTCTTTAATCCCAGTGCTCGGAAGGCAGAGGCAGGTGGATCTCTGTGAGTTTAAGGCCAGCCTGGTCTACAGAGTGAGTGCTAGGACAGGCTCCAAAGCTACACAGAGAGACCCTGTCTCCAAAAACCTGAGAGAGACAGAGAGAGAGAGAGAAAGAATACACAACACACAACACCTTCAAGGTGTAAGCATGGACAGCAGAGCCTCATGATGTCCTTACCTCTGTGATGGGGGCCTTGGGGTTCACATTCCTGGCTGCTGCAATTTCCTGAAGTTGTCGGACAACTTCAGCAATGGACAGCCTCTCCTCTGGGTTGACCTTTAGCATGGCACCTAAGACAAAATAATAGCACAATTTAGCCCCATATGACCTACAGCCCTGGGCCTCCGCTGGACAACATCACCTGGTATTGCAAAGGTTACAGAACAAAGATCATATACTTTACCCATAGTGCTGACTTCAGAAGCAAAGGAGAGAATGACAGAATATCTACAAAAATTAAACAGGTCTATCAGAAGTGGCCACTCAGAATACCATAAGCTCACCAAAAGGGTGAGCAGGTGGCAGCTCCATGAGAAAGCCCCCACCTAGGATGCTGTCAGAACAGCAGCTATAGAGGCAAATGGGGGACCACATGGCCAACAGATGAGCAGCTGCACCTAAAACCCAACTGGGAAGCTCATTTCCTCAAGTTTCTAAATCAAGCAAATCCACAACAAGAACTTACGAATAAGGTCATGGAAGACTGTGTAACGAGTGTCATTCACAGGAATGGAGTACTTCCCATTGACTATCCGAAGTTTTGCTCCATCCTCAAAAGGATGCTGCCGGAAACATAGTAGGTATAAGATACAGCCCAGTGCCTGTGTGGAAAACATGGAGAGCAGGATCTGAGAGGCAGATTAAAGACAGAAGGAGAACATGCAGGGAAAATAGAGGCTGAGTGCTGAGGGTGGGAGGGATTGTGCAATTACAAAGGGCACAGACTGAACAGGGACCAGAAGGAAGAGGCTGTGCAGAGACCCAGGAGCCAAGGTCATCAGCAGAGGGTACAAAAGAACTGCTCTTCCAGAACCCATGTTTGATTCCCTGCACCCATGTCTAGCACCTTACAACCACCTGTAACTCCAGTTCCAAGGAGATTTAATGATTCTGGCCTCCTCAGGCATTAGTACTTACATGCACACAACCACCCCTCAGACTCACACATACATGTAATTTAAAAAGTTAACCTGGCAAGATGGGCCAGTGACAGCAACTCCTTCCATGGGAATGGTTTGTCCTACTCACTACACCCAATGGGGGAAACTGAAGCAGTGGGATTTTATCCAAAGGCAATAGCATATACACAACACCTAGATGTGTCCAGATGTGTGCTGAAAATACCCTAGGGTGGACCACGAAATTAATGAAGATGTGTCTTCATTAGTGGGGTTAGCACTGGCCCCTATAAACTTCAAATACATAAGTCCTTGACAATGTCTGGGGGCTGATGACACCACCACTGTCTGTGTCCCTAGGGTAATGATAGCTCTGGTCACAAGGAGGGTCCAGCTCAGTGTGTAAACAGGGGTCATGTGAAAAGTAATATAATTAGCCTTCTTCTATTTTAGTTACCATATAACTCCTAAAATCCTTGATTGTTGGCCATCTCTCTGTAGCTTCAAGGTGGGGCATGTCACCAGAAAGGCCAAGACAAAAATCAGGATTAGAGGCCTCAACCTCTGAGAGGACAGAGGAAATGAGGGTTAAGCTGATCAGTCAGACCAATGTTGTGATCAACCATAAGGTCTCCACAAAATGCAAATGCCAAGATTCATGGGAGCTCTTAGACAGCTGAGCAGAGAGAAGATCTTAGAGGGTGGTACACTATGGTAGAGTAGTGAGATCCCAACCTACTCTCCTACAGGCTCTATGAATCCCTCCATTATTATCAGTTATGATATTCTTTATTATAATAAACTAGTAAATGTACACAAGTGTGTTCCTGAATTTTATGATCTAGGAAGGTAATCAAACCCCAGGAGGGGTTTGTGGAAAGCCAGGCTTCTAGTCAGTCAGTAATAAGCACAAGCAAAACAATCTGTGATTACTACTGGTGTCCAGAAGGGGTGGAAGTGGGCATGTTGGGCTGCCTGACATTACATGTGGCAAACAGACAGCATCAACTTGTCAGCAACGACTTGGCCTAAGAATGCCCCAGGGACATCCTTTTGAAAACTGACTGATTACTGTACATGGGGACAGAGCTGAGGTCACAGAGGTCTCCTGTGTCAACTGTACTGGTGTGAAAGAAAAGTAGATGTCTGTAGATGAGTACATAGTCCCAAAGAGGGTATTAGGTATCCTTGCAGAGACATCCCTGGGCCTGAAATTCAAGACTCCAGAAGTAGAACAGAAGTGAAAATTGTCTGTATTGTCATGTGATGCCTGTGCAGAATCAAAGTCATGCTGTTACTTCAATCACTCTATTATTTTTTTTGAAGATTTATTTATTTTATGTGTATGAACGTTATGCCTTTTGCCCTTGGAAGTCAGAAGAAGGCTTTAGATCACCTGGAACTGGAGTTAAAGATGATTGTGAGTCAGCATATGGGCACTGGGAATCAATCCTGGGTCCTCTGCAAGAGTAACAAGTGTTCTTAACCACTAAGCCATCTATCTTTCCAGCTTCCCCTTCAATTGCTCTGTGAATTCACCTCTGGTAGCAGTCACAACTGATAAGGGCAGGGAAAATAAGAGAAGGGAGCTGATGGGACATGAGGCCTCTGCAGCTCCTGCCATGACCTAACTGACCAGGCACCGGCAAGAGAAGGACTCAGGCCTCACCCAGATATCCTGCTTCTCGCCAATGGGAAAGTTGGAATACAGGTCTACAATTTCTGGCGTTCTGTACATGGGTGTGGTATTCCTCGTGATCTGAAGAAAACAAATATTTCAGGATAAGTTAGGCAGAAGCATTTTTTTTTATTTTACTTTACACAGAGACCCTACAACTTTTCTAAGATTTCTACTGAAGGCTAACAGCAGTGACTTTTCTTCTCACTATGTTCTGGAAGGACCTCTGGCCACTCATCCAGCTATGTAATGCTACACCACTACTTTCTTTACAGAGACTGTATTCTCTCATTGCCACCCAGGATTAATGAAAGGAATCAAGTCAAAGTATTAACCCACTGGACTATTTTATTTCCTTAAAGTAAACAAACATGTTATACCCAGCATGAGAAACCTCTTCCAGAGTGATCAAAGTGACCAAAGCTTACACGATGAGCAAAGGGAGGTGCTATACTAAAAGAAGCTTCCAGTTCTAGTCGGGACATGGCCTATATAACCCAAGAAATAATGAAGTCTGGTCATATTCAAAAACAGAGTCAGAAGCTCACTTAGTAAAGTGCTTGTTATTCAAAAATCAGGGCCTGAGTTTGATCCCCAGAACACACACTTAAGAAAAGCAGGTATGGTGGCAAGAGCTTGTAGTCCCAGTGCTGGGGAGGCAGAGACAGACAGATTTTCAGGGCTTGCTGACTAGACAGCTAAAACTAATCAGTGAGTTCCATGTCAGTGAGAGACTTTTTCTCAAACAACAAGAGGATGACTCCGAAGAAATCACCCCAAACTTGTCCTCTGATCTCCACATACATATGCAAACATGTGCACTCACATATACATGAACACATGCAAAAGCATATTCACATATATACACGTACAAAACTGGGACTCTTTAGACACCCCAGAAATATACCCTGTAGTGGTCTGAAAGAAAATGAGCTCCAAAAGGAGTGGTACTATTAGGTGTGGCCTTGTTGGAGGAAGTGTGGAGGTAGGTTTTGAGATCTCATATATGCTCAAGTTACTGACCGCCCAGTGTCTCACACCACTTCCTGTTGCTTTCAGATCAAGATAAAGCCAGCACCAAGTCTGCCTGAACACTAGCATGTTAATGATAATGGACTAAACCTCTGAAACTATAAGCCACCACCTCAATTAAATGTTTTCCTTTAATAAAAGCTGCTATGAAAATGGGTGTCTCTTTCACAGTAATAGACACCTTCTAACCTCACACCACATGGAAAATTCATAGCAAACTCACATACCAATCCTCAGACTACAATTCAAAAAAGAGTGAGCCAACATGCTTTGCACACACAGAAAGGTACCAAGGCCTCAGACAGGCAATGACTTCTGTAGAAGATGCAAGTCAGAAGAAAACCAACATAAGAGACCTCCCTAAGGATGACAGGGAAATCTATACAAAATGCAGTTCCAGCCAGAGTCTGCAGGAAGGTGTAAAACACCATGGATCCATGAGATGGAGAGAGAGTATATGAAGAATGGACAAAATGTCAGGCCAGAGGCAATGTAGATTGTACGTGGTCAACAAAGGGCCAACACCAAGTCACATACTATGACCAAATACTATAGCGTGTCAGATTTACTTTCATTAAAAACTTAATTTGCAGATACTTTACAGCACTGACTCTTCAATCCAGCTCATTCCTTCCCAGGTGTCGACTCTGAAGGCCCATCTGATACAAGGACACATGGTGGTTGTTCATGCAGACCTGCTGATGCCTACTACATACTGAAAACAGCATGAGCAATAGACACATATAGATGAAGACAAACACTGTGGATGTAAATGGCTACAAAAACTGAGTAAACTGAGGGAACTAAGGCAGACTCACTTCAGTGGAGTCCAGAATTCAGAAAATAAACAAAAACCCAAAAAGAGCCCCCCCCCCAAATAGGGTCAGAGAAAAGTGAATAGCTAGTTCTGCCCAGTTCTGGATAAAGAGGCTTAAAGGGAAATTGCTAAATAGGGTTTAAGAAGTTGTTGTGAAAGGGGGCATGACAATTCTCTGAAAATACTGTTAAGTGAACTCAAATATACTACAAATGAGTAAGGACCACACTAAGGAGAAAATAATCCCAGAAATGTCTGGATACTATGTCTATTCAGCACACAGAAATTGGAAACAGAAATCAAAACAACCCCAAACTTTCAGAAGGTTCTTTAGCACTGAGGGCACATGATCCTGAGGCTGACCAGGCAACAGTTAGACTGTAGACAGGATGGCTCTTATTTATTTATTTTTTTTTGGGTTTTTTTCGAGACAGGGTTTCTCTGTGGCTTTGGAGCCTGTGCTGGAACTAGCTCTTGTAGACCAGGCTGGTCTCGAATTCACAGAGTTCTGCCTGCCTCTGCCTCCCGAGTGCTGGGATTAAAGGCATGCACCACCACCACCCGGCATCAGGATGGCTCTTATTGAAGACACATTTGGGTGGAGGTGCTGTGCAGATCTATAGTTGCTACTCTGAGAATGGATGTGTGCTCATCCGCACAGCTGCTTGCATGGTATAAGTAAGTACATCTACTTAGAATGCCTAGACACAAAAGCCCAGCATTGGCCAACACACCTGAGATCTGACCAGTTTCTATTCCTTTCTCATTTCAACGTAGCAATACTTCTCAGACAAGGAGCTAATCCCAGGGCTAGAGCAAGGTAGGCATGTGGTCACCCAAAACATCCTGTATTAAAGACACCAGTGCCCCAAAATGATGGTGTATCAGTCCATTTTCCACTACTAATAACACACCACCACAGGTTGTATAAACTACGAGAAAGAAGGTTTGCTTTGATTCATGATTCTGGTCCATATATCTTTTGGTCTTTTTTAGAAAATGTCCATGTGTCTTCTGGTCTTTCTTAGAAAGCCACCAGAATTCAAACACTGGGCTCCATCCTGATGACCTTATCTAATCCTAAATCCTTTCTAAACACCATTGTTGATTTAAGATTCTACACTATGAATACCTCACAATGAGGGTTAAGCTCAGTAAAAGTTTAGAGAAACAAACCACATTAAAACCATACCAGATGGTAAATGTCAGAAGAATCCAGATGCTTATGAAGCAAATCTGGGACATTTTCCCACTAAAATAGACCTACTGAATTGTGACCACAGGAAAAATGGTATCCAAGACCTTACGAATAACAAATACATAAGCAGGCTCTAGGGCTCCTAACTCCAGTGATGAGCAGAGTACTACAGTCAGTAGCAGACAGCAAAGATGGGTTAAAAAGAGTCATTGCCACTGAAGGAGACTTGCAGGAAACCAGAAGTTAGGAGAAATGAGTTGAACTCTACACACAGCAGACAGGCATAATGAAAGGATGCAGGACTGTATCCACATGTCCCAGATAGGCAGGACACTGGAAAAGGATCACTAAGCAAAAGGAACTAGACTGGCCAAATACATACTGACCTGAATGGTCTTCACTCACAGGGGTGGTGACTGACAACTCTGATATACTGAAAACTGAGACACTGGAGACACAGTGGGCTGTAAAGTGGGACAAACGCTGAATGGCAAGGGCAGGGCTTTCAAGTATCCTTGGGCTTCAAACTCAACAGGGGAACTCGGTATTATCTTTGGAAAGGTAAGGACACACTTGGTCTAACAATCATGGCTCTGATGTGGTGACAGACTTCCAAGTAGCCCAGAAACCCTGCCTTTAATAAGGCCTGCATCATGTTAAGCAATAAATACAATTGTCCCTGACAGGCATTATACCAGAGTAGTTATGCCTCTTCTTCCACAGATGCACCCCTAGGAAGCAAGTGTCCTCTCATGAAAGGCAAACTGGACTTTAAGTGGTTTCACCTGAACTAAGCTGCAGGCCTCTCAAGAAACACTCTTTCTAAATAATTCTTTCATACTAGGGATTGAATTTAGGTCCTTGCTTATGCTAAGCAAGTGTTCTATCTTTGAACCACATCTTCAGCAATTCCAATGACATTTTTTTTTTCTAAGTTTAGAATGACAAAAAAAACCTGGAGATAGCTGCACAATAATATGAGTATCTTTTTCTTTCTTAAAGATATCTTTATTTGAGTTGGGCGGTGGTGGTGCACGCCTTTAATCCCAGCACTCAGGAGGCAGAGGCAGGAGGATCTCTGTGAATTTGAGGCCAGCCTGGTCTATAAGAGCTAGTTCCAGACAGGCTCCAAAGCTACATAGAAACCCTGTCTCGAAACAAACAAACAAAATTTATTTATTTAGATATTCAGTGTTTTGCCTTCATGTATGCCTGCACACCAGAAGAGGGCACCGTTATAGATGGTTATGAGCAACCATGTAGGTGCTGGGACTTGAACTCAGGACCTCTGGAAGAGCAGACAGTGCTCCTAATCTCTGAGCCATCTCTCTAGTCCTAATGTGTGTATTAGAGGGTAAAGCCAGGAAGATGATCATGCTTCCAGGATACAGTACCAGGGAATCTGCTAAGAATTTTTATTTATAAAGTCATACTCAGACTTGTACCTGAAGACTCAGAGGGGGACTTAAAATGCATGCCTCACCTCTTCCTCCACCATTGCTCGCTTCTGGGCGCTCCAGCTGTAGTCAGGATAATGGGAGATGGTTGTGGCACTGCCAAAGTCACACAGCTTAATGGTCCCCTGGTTACTAAGCAGTAAGTTTTCAACCTGCAAAATGCCAAAGGATGATTCTTATGAACTTGGTGTGTACATGGAGCCTAAACTACAGCAAAGAAAAACAGGAGTAGTAGTTATGTTCAGTTCCTTATCAGAAAAATCCTTTGCATCACAGTCCAAGCTGCTGGTTGCTAGGGGCTACTATAAAATTTCATAAAGTTAAAAACATCCACACAGCAAACAACCTAATAAAAGACATTATGATAACCTTATGAAAAGTCAGAAGATAAAGAATAAAATATACTACTAATAACTACATTTATTTAAGAATAAATCTAACAAAGATAGACAAAAGACTTTCTGTATAGAAAGCCTTAAAATAATCAAGTTTTTGTTTTTTTATTTTTTAAGATAGGGTCTTACTTTGTATCCTTGGTTGGCCAGGAACTCATTATATAGACCAGGCTGGCCCTGAACTTACAGAGATCTACCTGATTAAAGGCACATACTACTATACCCAGCCAAATTTTAAATCCATGACTCATAAAATTACATGTAATCCTAATTCCAATACATAGCTTTACTGACATCCTATTGCTCTTTCTAGATACATTAAGTATTCTGTGCATTCATCAGAATAGAGTGTCCCAACACAGGTCATCCAGCCACCTACCATTCCTAGTCTAGCTTTCTGTTGACAGTCTATCAACCACAATGAAGAGTCATAGCAATTCTAATAAAATTCAGAGTTTTAAGGAGGTAGAAACCTGCAAAAATGAAAATGCAAATAAACTACAGCTACTTGTATGATCTGTCAAGGCTGAAGTATATGTAATACCACAGGCTGACAAAGGTAAAAACTATAGAGCTTGTTGGTCTCCAGAACACCCAGGGTTAGATGCCTGTACCCTCCAACCACAGAGGACACTTGCTCCATAGATGAGCCAGATGGAACTATTCTCAGAACACAGGCCAGCAGAGTCAACTACAAACAAGGGAAGTAAAACAGATATGCCTGCCATGTTGTTCACAAAAGGCTACATAATGAGAAGTCCCACAATCTATATTCCATGAGATGAGGCTACAAGGAAATACAGGTGGAACTGAACATAACACTGAGCAAAAGCCAGGTGCAAAAGAATGCACAGGTATAGGTACATTCAAATGACACCCACCAGCACAGAAAACAAACTGTGTAGCATCAACAAGAACATGATCACTGAAAGCAGGCACTGGCTACTGCACAAGTCAGATATGCCACACAAGAGGTGCCTAAGTACACTGATGTGCCTGTTTCATAGCAAGCAGTGAATAGGGGGTAGCCAGCTCTTGGGGCTCCTGAAGTAGAAGGCTACAGGCTTCACCTGTGCAGACACCTCAGTGGGTAGGTGAGTGATTCTCCACTAATTTTATTCTTTATATTCACTTTTTTAACACACATCCACCTACCACCGCCAATAACCACACTGTCTTCAAGTCTAAATAAATAAATAAATAAAGAATGAATGAATGAATTTATTTCGTGTAAAGAGGTGTATGTATGTCAGAGAACAACTTTTGAGAGCAAGTTCTCTCCTTTCATCACATGGAGCCTAAAAATCAACTCAAAGTTGTCAGGTGTGGTGGTTTAAATGAAATTGGCAGCCGGGTGGTGGTGGTGCACACCTTTAATCCCTGCCCTTGGGAGGCAGAGGCAGGTGGATCCTGTGAGTTCAAGACCAGCCTGGTCTACAAGAACTAGTTCCAGGACAGGCTCCAAAGGATTGAAGGCTTGGTCCCTAATTGGTGGAACTGTTTTGGGAAAGGTTAGGAGGTGTGGCCTTGTTGGAGGAGGTGTGTTAGAGGGGATGGGCTTTCAGGTTTCAAAGTTCTATGTTATTCCCAGTCTTTCCCCACCATCACCTCTGCCTCCAACTTGAGGACCAGGATGCAAAGTAAGTTCTTATTCTGTTCTAGCATCAAGCCTGATTGCCTGTCTACTGTCATACTCCTCACCACGATGGTCATGGACTCACCTCTAAAACTATAAGCAACCCTCCCAACTGAATGTTTTCTTCTATAAGTTGCTTTGGTTATGGCGTGTCTTCACAGCAATAGGAAAGTTGCTAAAACATCAAGCTGGGTAGAAAATGCCTTCACCTGCTGAGCCACCTCAACAACCCAGTTTCAGATTTTTTTTTTAATAGACACAATAGGGGAATGAACACTAGGCTATGGCAATACAACTTTAAATGTTTTATTCAGTAATATACCAGGAATTCTAGTAAGTCAAATATATAAGCAAAGGCAAAAGAATAAGAGGGAAAAAAGCAAAATTAAAAAGAAACTGAAGAATAAGGTGCTGGTAGCTATAAATACTCAACTTCATTAATAACAGGAAAAGGTGAAAGAAACTCAAATGACTATACTCCTCAGCCTGGTTACACCAGTTAAAAAAACACAGCAATTCAGCTAGGCTGTGGTACACTCACACCACCTACAGCTGAAGATGCACAATAGAAGTCTTTCCATGTAAGTGATTCCCCACCAAGGTCAAAACTGCACCAATGGCAGCAATTCTGTGAGCAAAGACAACTGAGAAGCCTGGAATGACTGGACAATAGCTGAGCAAAAAGCACTAGGCTCTGACCAAGCACGAGGGGCACAAGGACTAGTAGGGATTTGTTCCAAGGTAGGAGAACAGAGTGTAGACATATAGCCAGCAATGTAACCCAGCTGGTACCTTGAGATCCCTGTGGATGATGGGTGGTTTCTGCCTGTGCATATGCTGCACTGCTCTGCATGTCTGGTAGAAGATCTTCAGAATGCTGTCGCAGGACAGAGGGCCTTTACATTCAACTCTCCTGAGAAACTCCACCAGCTGTCCTAAAGAAGACAAGTGAATTTAGTCACCTTGGGGTTCAGAATGCTATACTCTACTTGTTTACAGGTTTGGTCTGTCTCTGTGTATGGCAGTCCAGGTAGAAGTGGCGTTTCTAAGGCCTTAGTCAGGGTGTATACCCAGTCAGTGCCTCTGTAGGAAGGCAAATAAAAGGGGTCCTTATAACTTTGGGTATGAGGACCACCCCTGAAGGGGAAGGAAATGGTTTGGAGCACCCCTGGGACAAAATAAAAAACAATCATATGAGAAAGCTTTGAAGGCAGAGGGAAAAGTTCTAGCAGCTAAGACAGAGGCAGTGACCAAGGTCACTGAAAGAATGATCACAAAGCAGAAGTTCTAGGCTTATATCCACAGCACAGCAGAGGCAGAGCAAAGACCCTGACCCTCACTACAATTCCTCACCACAGTTCCCCTAGTCCAGAACTACATCATGGTTTGCTGGTAGCCCCATTCTGGCTCCTAACTCTTGCAGGATTAAACTATTCCTGCTTCCACCACACTTGATTTGCAGAATCTACACAAAACCAGAGGAACAGTGGCCCTCCAAAGAAACAGGGACCTTGGTGAAACACGGGCAGGCTCCAAGGGGCAGGAGCAGGTTTGTCTACCTAAGGTCTATGTCAGACTGATCATAATGCAAATTTTAACTGGCACATTCGATAGCTCATTCTTGATAAGAATTAAGAGATTTTTTATTGTTTTGATACAGAATTTAAAAAACTTGCCTTTCTGAATGCTAGGGTTATATACATATGCACCATAATAAGCCACAAGATTATTTTAAAATTTATTTATTTTGGGGCTGGAGAGATGGCTCAACAACTAAGAGCACCTATTACTCTTGAAAAGGACTTGGGTTTGTTTCCTAGGATTCACACAGTGGTTCATAACCATCCATAACTCCAGTTCCAGGGGACCTGATATTCTCTTCTGACCATCATGGGCACTAACACATATGTGGCACATATATACACAGGCAGGCAAAATCCTCATACACATGCAAAATTTTTTAAGACATTTATTTTTTATTACATCTCTAAAAAATTTCACGTGGTATGGTGACAATGCACACAGGAGGTCAGAGGACAATTTCTGGAAGTTGCCCTCTTCTCTCCCATGTGTCTTAAGGACTGAACTCAGATGGTCAAGTGTGGCAAGCTCCTTTTCCTCTCTGGGCCTCTTCTGTCCCAACACTCACTGCTCAGGTGGACACATAAGCAGCCAGGTGTACCAGTTTTCCCTCAGCATAGCACACTCCAGACCACACTGGGAATGACAGCATTTTGGCAGACATCCAGCAGTGGAGCTCTGTGATGGACTTTGCTATTTTTGAATGGTCAATTCCACTTCATAGTCAGAGTATGGGGTTCAACTCCCCATTGTTAGGATTGCAGGAGTGCAATACCACACCCAACAAGGGGGAGACTAACCTCAGGCATTACCATAGTCACATAAGTAACCATTCTGTTCCTACAGATCTACCTGAGGTATGTCCTATCAGTGGATCAGAGAGTCTTCCTGATGCTTTTTTAGCCTTGGCTTGGATAAGTCCACAAGCCAACTAAGGGCTTCCTTCATTCCTCTCAAAACAAAGCACCATTTGCACTATCTAAGGACATGCCACTTATGGGCCTGTGTTGATCCTTTCCAGTTCACATACAAGGACACTGAGGTTCCATTGCATACCTGCTTATCCTTATTCAGGAGAAAGACATGATGAGATCCTGCTCTTCAGAATCTAAAGCCTGAGGCCAGGTATGGTAGCACATACCTTTAACCTCATCTCGTGGGAGGCAGACGTAGGTAGTTATCTGCGATTTCAAGTCTAGCCTGGTCAAAACAGCAAGTTCCAGGCCAACCAGACCTACATAGTAAAACTGTCTCAAAACATACAAAGAACCTATAATCCATGAAGGACACACAAAAACATATTCCAAATAACACAAACACCAGTGGATAGTTGTTTGCTTCTTTCAGCCAAGACCAATGTATTTTCAGAACATCTTGGGAGTATTTATCTACCATTCAAACAGGTCAGAAAACAAACTTCAAGGCACTTTACCTTTACAGAGCTCTGTAAGCAGGAGGAACTCAGCCTGCCCGGTGTCTGATTCCTCTTTTCCTATGGATGCTGCAGAGCAGAACTGGACAATATTGGGGTGGCCGGAAAGTTTTTTCTGCATGTCTTGTTAAAGAAGATATCAATAAGTATGTCCACAACTCTGTACACTTAAAAATAAACATTCATAAGTGTTAAGAAACCAAAGTCATGATACTCATATTGCCTTATGCCTCAGCACACATGGGCTGAACAGAATGATGAGGGAGGGGCAAGTAAGGACAGTGAGAAGGTGAAAATTGTGGCAGGAAGCTAGTGGAAATGCTAGATATGAGCAGGCTAGAGAGACAGGCAGAAGCCCTCTGGGTTCCACAACAGGAAGATGGTCAGGAGTGACTGTGCCCACTCAAAACTCAGGCAGTCACTGGGGTATCAGATAGCACAGCCTAAAAAGAAAAGGAAGCAAATTCTGTCTGCAGTAAAGACTATGCCTTAACATGTGGTAGAAGAGAATAGGCAAGAAAGGTCCTGTCAAGTACCATATGTACAGAGCGAGGAGTACACTCATGCCCACTGATATGGTAGCATCCACTAGTTCTTGCCCAGGTCATCAGAGGGGCAAAGTGGAACTCTCCTTATGATAACTGACCCATCTGTTTGGCATGGAGACTTCCAAGGCAACCCTCTTCCCAACACCTAGGAAACTTCTACTTCAACTGTGAGAATGACTGATAGAAAAAAATCCTCTGCATGAGAAATCTGGAAATCTGATAAAAGCAAAACGCTGATTTTTTTTTTTAAACTTATCACAGGAGCCTCCCAGGAACTGTGTCAAACCTGACACATTTAGTGATGGCAATAACTCTCAGTCCCAGGAAAAGGATACCAAGAAGCAAACTTCCTGAATGATGGCTCTGTTCTTTTCCTCTTCATTGGATAATAATCTCTGTCAGGGAATAGCACACAAGAAGATTGAGGTCTGTTTACCTTCTGTTTAACAGATAAAACATTCTGGAGATTACAGGCAGTTTCTGAGAGACACTGAGTCTCAGGGAGCACAGTATACCATTTACCTGCATTTGAACATCTCATCTCATAGAAGTTTAGAAGACTTGAATAACCTTTATACTCCAAAGACCCAAGAAAAAATAAAAGGAGGCCAGAGTAAAACAAGACAAACAAGGAGACAGAGTATACACCAGCAAAAATGGACTGCCAAAACCAGCCCTGGTCTGGGGGTCCACTGGCTATGCCCCACCCTTGCCAGGAGAGGACACCCCTGCTTGACTATCAAAGCAGAGCCGGAGCTACTGCTATGTCTCAGGACAAAAAATTCAGAGCTGCCTAACTGGGCATCAAGATTTAGAGACCACTTCCTACCACATTACTTTAATCCTATTTACAGGCAAGTTATGAATGTAAATTTGGTAAGTAGCTTCTGAATTCTTCAAATTCCTGGCCCTTGTTTTGAATGTGGAGCAGAATAGATGAAGTCTATAGAGGGTCACTCCCATTCCTCCCTCCAAAGTGGACCAACTCCCCAGGTAGAATAGGAAGTTAACAAGAGAATTCTCAATGTAAGCTGGAGTTGTGGGCATAAGGGCAAGCCCTGAGAACATGGAGGAAACAAGGATTAACAGATTGAAACTGATTGATACATACATAATAACAGAAATGCATCCTTGAAAACAGCCTAAGATATCTTTACAATAAACTAAAATTTCCATAAAATGATCCATCATTGGTTATTACCTTTAATGCATACTCTCTGCCACTTCCCAGATCTTGAGCTTCATAAACAAACGCGAACCCTCCTGAAAAAAAAAAGTCAATCAGTGTTATGACTTTTTTCCCCCAGTGCTATGACTAAAACTTAGAAATACCTTTACTGAATAAAATACAAAGCAAATTTTGGCCATGGGTAGTAATTGCTTCCTACAAAAAACTGCAGTCCAATTTCTATGCCACAGCCCTTTATATCTTCTGCTTGGAGATAGGGAGGGAAAATATAAGTCAGATCAGCAACTAGAAAGAAACAGGAAATCAAAACCAAAACCAAGTACCCTGAAAACAAGTAAGTAATACTGACGAATTCTATCTGGGGTATCATCACTAAGGAAGGCTAATGTAAATAGAAAAAATGTCAAGACCCAGAGGAAGAAAGTGGATTATGCTCTCCTGACATCCAAAGAAAAAAAAACTGACCAGTATCTCTCATAAAGATGGATCGAAGAATTCAGTAAGTTTGTAATATTTTGGCTTTTTAAAAACAGGATCTTGCTATGGTGGCTGTGAATTTACGTTCTCTACCTCAGCCTCCCCAATGCTTCATTTAAACAGACAGTTCCGTCATAAAATTTAAAACTGCCAGCAAACCAAGACTAGAAAGAAACTTCCTCAACCTTATAAAAGAAAGTCCCTAGGGAATTGAAGGAGACTCCTAGGACAGCACAGCGAGAGCTGGAGGAAACAAGCTCCACCAGGAGAAGCCAGGAGCAAATCCAGCACAGGGAGCCAACCCAGTCTTGGGACACTGCAGACCAGGATTGAGCCAACAACCTGACCCAGAGTCTGCGACCTCCACTGGAACCAGTTACCTAAGACACAGAGAGAAAAAGCTCCACCAGGAGCAGAAGCCAAGAAGCAATCCCAGTCCCGGGTTACGAGCGGATCAGGATTGACCCAGCGACCAGACCCAGAGCCAACGATCACCAACAGAATAAGTCTTAACTCGAAACCAGAGACTTATGCAAAAGGAGATCCAGACCAAGATTTACAGAAACACATCAAAGCCAGCAGCCTAGGCCAAAGTAGACCTGAGACAGCAAACTCAAAGAGAGGAGACCAAAGCACAAGAGCACTGAGCTACCTCCAGGAACA